>BGPR01000075.1:1601659-1694796 GCA_013235015.1 Araneus ventricosus
AATTTGTTAACATTTTGAGAATTTGTTAACATTTCGAGAATTTGTTAGCATTTTGAGAATAATCAAGAACAATGTGCCAAATTAAAATATAAGCAGAATGTTTTCATCCCATCAGCTAAAATTGATTATGTTATTCAATTCAAACATGATTTTAAAACTCAAATAAATTTCACTGATATAAATTAATTTGAATACTTGTATGGAAGAGAAAAGAATAGAAAATGCTTTGAATGAATGCATAAAACATAAAGTCTTCTGTGAATTTGAATAACCATAAAGGAAAATAGTATCGCGTTGTAAAATTATCTAGATCCTTACGCTTCTCAGAAGTACACGGAATGAGGTAATTAAAATCAAATCCATAACTGCAGAAAAAGGTTCGCATTTTGATATTAAAAAAATAATAGACTATTAAATGAACGTAAATGTTTATTCATGTAAAAAATAACATGCTGATATAGAATTTTATTCAAAATCGGAAAGTTTCAATTCAGACAATTTCTTTCCACTGAGCTTGCTGTTGTCACTTGCTGGGCAACGACCTGTCAGAATCTTTGGCAACTTTCGTTGGAAGATCCACTTCAATCGTTCGTCGCAAACAAATCCTGCGTTACCTGAAATAAAAATGGAAGAATACAAATTAATTAACACGTTCGTGGACAAGGCGGCATATGCCGCTATTCTTGCTGGGTCAAAGCGTAATATCTCGTCCAAATTCGTGACAAGCTAAAACTCAAAACGGCGTACGCCGCAAACTTTTGTACACGAAATGCTATTCAAGCAGCTTAGTGCCCCAGCAAATAACATAAAAGCAAATAACAAAAGCTAGGTATTCGCGAACGTGTTAATAGAAGCCTTTATATCACAATAAATGTTAAATAGATAAAATACGAAAGTCTTCGGGTGAGAAATCATATTTTGGTGAAAAAAAAGAGAGTTATTTATTCCAAATAGTGTATGACTTCTACTTTTTAATACATTGATTCATATATCTAAAAGATGTCATTATTTTAGTCAATACAAATTTAAAAATTTATTACAAAAAAGTGGGGAACATTAAAATTTATGGTAATTAATGCAATTTTAAAATAAGAAATGGAACTACTATATTCCAAAATTTAAATTGGTTTAGAAAGGTAATATATCATTCATTTATTATACCTGCTAAGTATAACAAAACATATTTGAAAAGCATCTGTTCTGAGAAAATTTCATCAGCTGTCTTTCCTCTAACTTTTTGTAAATGCAGCTTCTCATTTCGAGTTTCATTAAATTAATTCAGTCTTAGACTCATCTCAACCGCTCTGCAATTTTTAATTTACGAAAAATAGAAGCCACCGCAAGATGAAAAGTTCTGCGGCTTCCGACTTGTTAAAAGTGCAAGTTTTCATAAGATGAAAAATTCATATATTAACTCAGAATGAAAACTTCGCGTGATGAATTCCTTGGGTTCTGCCCTTTATTTTCAGAACTTTTTTCTTTAAAAAGAGTGAGAAAAGTTTGCTTCTGACTAAGGAAAAGAAATAGGGAAAATCAAAAACTCGATTGATTCCACGTGTGCAATTAATTATAAAAAAGCCAAAAAATATTCAAATGATAATGAACTAGTGAACTCTTTATACAAATGCCGATTATTCCTAGTATGAGATGCACATTTTAGTGACCAAAACGAATCTAAACACTGTCATACATTCAGAGATGAAAATAATAAACGTAAATATCCGGAGATCAATCCAAAAAAAGTAGGGAGGCGTAGAACGACTTACTGTTCAGCAACGGATTCCGAGACTACCACTTTTGGACGATTATACACCGGAAAGGGGTGTCAGGCAATGAGTCATATGAGCGTATTTCCGGAGTCCTTTGTTAGATCACGCTCAGTAAAATATAAAAGTCACCCTTCCATTCTTCACTCCCCCCCCCCATTTTTATGAAAATAACTCCGCCCGGCGCATGCGCAATAGCTCAGAGGGTTTCCGAATCCATTGCTAAACAATAAGAGCTTTTATAGAAGTGAACTTGTCATGTAATAAAACCTCTTATTTTTCTCAATACGAAATAACGCGCTATTCACTTCTTTTATGATCTATATCAGACTCCAGCCTTTTTGCTCAAATCCTGACTATACATTAGTCGAAGATTTTTTATATTTTATGAAACATAAATCCAACCGTTTCTGTCCCTAGACTTGCATTTTTTAAAAAAAAGGGGGGGGGGGTCTGTTTGTTTCGAAGAACATGTTTTGTCTATTTTTCCATGAACTATTTAAGAATAATTTTAAGAATTTAACAAATCCCACTCTTTTTAAACACTTTTATTTAATTTGGCTAGTTTCATGATTGTAAAGATGAAATTTTGTAATCGATGTTTCACTCATTTCTTGATACGCTAGAGCTTTGAAATTTTGTGCACTTATTCTCTCTGACAATGCACCATTTAAATATTTTCAGAACTTGATTATCAGTTAATTATAAATTAAAATAAATTTGTTCCGTACTAATGACACCACCTGACAGTAAATTTGTGAAAAAATTAATCTCAAAATTGAAAAGTAGAAAATAATGAAAAAATAAATACAAAATCTGCTTCTTAATACACTAATAAAACTGTGTTTTTAAAAACTGTTATAAATTAAATTTATTATTACAACATCTGTAATTTTATAATTTGGCACATAGCAGTTAGAAATAATTAAAATGATAGCAATTCGCTGGCTCGAGCATATGCTGTAGTAGAGACCCACAAAGAGTGAAGGTTGTTCCAGAAACTAATTGACTGAGAAAGCAAGAAGAAAGTATCCCCAGAGCATTACTAAGCCTCTAATAATGTTGACCAGGTAAACAGACAGATCCCTTTCTTTAACCGTTTTAGGATAATAGCTCTGAAGCCATATGTGCACTCGAGATGGAACGCTCTTTCTTCCATTGGGTAGTTCTCGAACTCAGAGCAATCAGGTGATCCCAGTTTAAATTAAATTTAATGGATGCTTGGAAAACTGCGGTAGCAGGACAAATTTCCTTCTTACAACTTATACAATGCAAAGATAATTATTTAACAGAGCATATTAACTCTTCGTTAGTGGCAATATCTAAAAGATACGCATACATTCTGCATCTATTAGCTGTTTTAACGCCTTAGAATCTCAATTTTTCTTACAGAATACTTTTTTACATCTTCATTGAGATTAATTATTATAGTTATAAAGGGAAAATCATCAAAACAGGATGCGTATATATTAAAATCTATATATATTAAAGAGCCTTTTTTAGGATGTATGTGTTCGTTTTTTTTTTTTTTTCTACTGTAATCAGGCCCAGACCGTTTGACTAATCGGGACCAAATTTGGCAGAGTGATGGAATAGCACAAGAGGGAGCTAACGTCTTAAAAATTATTTAAAGATTCGAATTAATTTTTTCTTTATTTGATGTTAAGTGATTACGTATTTTCGCGAATTTTCTGCATATATTCTCATCGAAGAACCGTAATTTTTAGATTATTGTAAAGTACAGAATATCCCCGTTCTAATAAGAGTAATTTTAAACTGCTGTGCAACGTTTTTTGATTGTTAACGATTTTTTTTAAGTTTTCGGAAACGCCTTACTTTTGAAGACAATTCGCGTAGCGTGTGATGAAATATTGTGCTTCCCGTTTTAATTTATAAACGTCAGAAAAAAAATCGTTTTCTTACATTTTCTCTCTCTCTCTGTCTTTTGGTGTTTTATTTTGTAACGTATATTTTTATTAACATTTTGTTCGTTCCAAAGATTTTTTAAGGTTATATTTTAATCAGCAATACCGGGAAAATTCTGTATAGTATAATCGTTCATTGTAAAGTTGTATTAGTTATTATACGGCATATTGTTTAAAAGTTTTAAATAAATGTTATTTTTCCAAACTTCTCGCGTTTTCATTCAAACCATACTGTTATAAGGTATTAAAAAGGCTAGATTTGAAAGTTTTAATTCACCAAGATAGGATTTAAAGAAGATTTATGTTTGTTGGGGAAATTTCGTGACGATATTTGTAGGAAAAAAAACGGAGGCGGGCTTATGAAAAAATATGGACACCAAGCAACGCAGGGTTATCAGCTAGTAGATTTTATATCCGCGCATATACTAAGACCATTTGAGGATGAAAATAAATCCAACTTATCAATATCCTTTTAGAATCAGATTCAAAATTAAATAATTTTTATTTGCTTTCAACAAGCTTAGGGCGATTATTTAGAAAATTAGAAGTAAATTTTTGAAGGAAAAAAAACGGATTTCCCCACAGCTTTGGGTAAGCCTTCTATACACTATGCGCAATAAAGATTTAGTGCGAATACATTTTACTGAATTAAAATATTTCCTTAATAAAATGTTTTAACACGAAAGTTACTTCTTGATTTCTTTGTTCAGCACTGTCCTACATTTTTATGTATTGAGCTTTATTTCTGATTACTTATAAACCATGATAAATTTTTTTTTAATGAGAAATAACAGTTTTATAGCCTTCATTATGTTGGAATTATTTCTAAAATTCCTAGCCATAGTTTTATCTTTAGAATACAGGCTAATATAAGTAACTTGATATTCATATCAGTTAATTATACAATGATTTATTCCTTCAAAAAATTCTTAGAAAAATTTTACACTCTGTAGTGTCCATTAATACTTGTTGAACTTACATGAAACCTTAGCTTGGAGAAAGTTAGACCAATATTTGATTATAGAAATCAGTTATCATTCGAACGTATTCCTTTTACTTGAAAAGAAAGATGATAGTTTGCCATCTTGTTTTTTGTTGTTAATAACAGCGTTCATCAATTATAATAACTTGCATCTGCAACATGAACTGAGTAACCGCCCGCTATGAAAACGACGCTAACACAGAACTCACTTTGAAATGATTTGTATAAGAAAAGTTTATCCAGCCTCTGAGGTAAGATTAGTCATAAACCTATTCATTCATATCCTAGATAGGAAGAAGAATATTTGGCACAAATCCAGACCGATAGTTTGTACACAAGAGATGATTTCATATTTAGCTAAGCATCAAACAAATTAATCTTAATAAAATGACTCTCTCAGTGGATATATCTTTCCTAAACAAAACACTGACCTCACGTTTTATAACTCTTCCAGTGGCGAATCCAGGATTTGGGTCTGGGAGGGGCTGAGGTATAAAACATTTTGTATCGTCGTGACGAATGTCAAACCTTATGGCTTATGTAAATCAAAATACTTTAACTTTACAGACTTTACTCACCTGACAATAAGAATCATAAAGAACACTTCAATACTTTCGATAATTTAATAAAAAACACAATGAAATAACTAGCAAAAACATGTTTTTGACCGCGTCAACGCTACAAATACGAGTGGAATGACTACAAAAGTGGGAAAATTTTCAAGCTTGTCAAAAACCAGGAAGAAATGTTGTCACTTTTTTAAAAGGGAGATTAAGAAAAAAACCTGTAGTGATTTTAAATAAAATAAAGAATTCTGGTCTAGCTCTGGGGGGCTGCAGTCCAATCCCCCCCCCCCTGGATTCGCCACTGAACTCTTCCGATCATAAGATTTTTCTTCTTAAAAACAGTATTTTTAAAAATAGAAGATTATCTAAACTAAAATACTATATTTGCTTGTTTATATAAATATAAGGCTTACGTTCAAGATATACTTCATCAAGTTGATTCCATATTTTTCCCCATGTAGCTTCAGGAACCGTTTGAAGTCTGTTTCCAGATACATTTATACTAGTCAGAGCAGGCATGTCATCAAATATATCCTCAGGTAGCTCAGAATAGCCGCTAAAGCTAAAAATTATTGATTTTGTTAGTGTTGATAAGGTATTGTAAAACTGATAAATAAAGCTACAATTTTTGCTGTTAGAAAAAAGAGATTATAATATTTTGCATTATACGACAAGCAGAAATTTTCTGAAATAAATGCACGTAGATTCAATAGAAAGTTGATAATGCTTTTACAATTAATCAAAGTATGAATAACTAAGCTTGGGTTTAGTTACTTACGATTCACTGTTGTAACATCAGAGTTAATTCTTAGAAAAGAATTTTCTATGAATTAAAAGCTTTATAAGGATTAAAGAATTCACAGATTTCAATGGGAACAAAAAATTCAACTGATAAATTTTCTGTTCTTTCAATTTAGGAGGGTCAGAATATAAATGTTTGAAACTTTTCACTGAAAACTACAGTGACCTCATAGAATTGATAGGTAGTTTTATTAAGAATAGGCGGTAAATATTTAATACAAGACTTAATTAAACAGATTTTGAAACTTCTTTCTAAAAATCCGGATTCGGCACCAGATACTCTTACCATCTCACACATCACTCAAACGTGATGATCATATTTAAGACGAAAAGTAAGCGAAAAATCTGGTAATAAAGTTGTTTAAACAGCGATGAAAAGACATGCCAAACTAAAAGACGTGCCAAACTAGAAGACGTGCCAAACTAAAAGACATACCAAACTAAAAGACATACCAAACTAAAAGTCATGCCAAATTAAAAGGCATGCCAAACTAAAAATATGCCAAACTAAAAGAAGTTTACATATCTAATACGAATTAAAAAAAACTCTCATTGTCGTAATATTTTGAATAGATATTTTTTCTTTAATTCTCCTTCCGATAATTCAATAAAATTTATTGTGGTTATGTCTGCTTAGAATAAATGATCAATATCTATAAATATGCTGATTGCAACTCAATATTTGATAATTATACACACCAGAATAAATCGTATTTCCGAAATAATTATTATTTTGACTTTTATGATTTGATCTTTAGTTTCGAATAACAGAAACATTGTAGATTAAGATTAAATATAAATTCATACCTCATTTCAAGCAATCTCAGCTTGCTTGCCGGTCGAGGGAACATGGATCTTGAAACTTTTTTAAAACTATTATCTCCCAACCAAATTTGTTCTATATTAACTAACGAAGCAAATGCTTTGTCTCCAAGCTCTTCAATATCATTGGCCTCCAAATTTAAGTATTCCAAAGATTCAGGACCACCACTAAACCAGTCATTGCCTAATCTCTTGATGTCATTGGCTTGAAATGCAAGTGAGTCTAGTTTCTTCAGATGACCAAGAGGAAAAGTTTCCAAATCTTTCCTTCTTTTGTTCACACTTCCATATATGAACAAGTCTTTTAGTGTATTCTCTAGTCCTGTGAAGGGCCTAGATCCAAAAGATCCAATTTGGCAATTCTCGAAATGCAAATTAATTGACTGGTGACCTTCAAAGAAATCGGATGGGATGTCACCCAATTTTGATTTCCAGAATGCAAAGGACATGTTTTGACCTTTGGTGTTTTTTATGGCAGGATACGCCTTGTCAAGGCTACCTAAACCTTCACATCCAACAGATGTGAGCCATTGGTCACCAGAACAATAGCAGGGGTAAATTTCCTTAGCGGGTGGACATGGTGGAGCTTCACTCTGAACTGCGAGAACTAAGCTGAAGAGAATCCCACTAATAACTGAAAGTGACATTTTGACAGAATGCCAGGATCTGAAAGAATTTTTAGAAAATAAACATTTTGAGTGCACAGTGATTGGTTAAAAAGTATCGTAATAAGACTCTTTAACAAAAAGCCTTATTGCGTTAATATAAGATTACCAAGATATAAGATAAATTACCAAGAATTTATAGGAATAAATTCTTGGTAAAATAAATAAAGTGAATAATTTAAGCTATAATCAAATAAAACGTCATACAAATAAAAAACAATGCATCGAATTCATAAAGTTTGTAGTGCGGAACTTAATAAAGCTGAGATTTTTCTTTTACAAAATGTTACTAATTCGGAAAATTTAAAGCTATATCCTTCAAAAAATGTTTTATATTTATAATCGTGTATTTAAAACAATATTTCAAATTATATACAACTCTACTGATACAAGATATTCTACGATGTCTCCACTATGTTTTTACGATATTCTGAATTCCTCACAACATCGTAAAAATATCGTATGAGCATTGTAGGACATCTTGTGCTGATAGGGAAGCTCATAAACATGTATCACTACAAAAAAATAAGATGAGCAAATTTCCAAATCTACGAACAATTTTACAACATGAAATTAGGAAAAGTTCCAAAGATAGAAACTTGATATTCCTGTAATAGAAATCACACTAATAAGAGAAAATATGCATTTTTTTAATTCTACAGAAAATTATACCATCGACCCGAAGATTATATAATCTTCTGCTACACAATAAACGAATTCTGAAATGCATTGCCTGATTATATAAGTGGGTAAAAATTAAAACGAAGGAAAGTAAATAGGATTCTTTTTGTCCATCAAGAAAGGAATAGAAAAGCTTTAAAGTCATGAATAAAATAACACATACCTTAAGGTTTCGATATTATGAGAAGGAAAAGATTTTTCTTGGAATTAAATTTATATGTTATCTACGATTGAAGAAAAACAGATGCTGATTTTCTCACTTAGGTAATAACGTGGAGATAAAAAAAAGTTCACTAAAGGATTATTCCTTGACTCGTTGGTAAAGTTACCTATCTGTTTGGTAAAGGAATTTTCGTTTCCTTTGACGGTCAAGTAATGAGTGACTTACAATTATAGAGAAGATTTTATAAAATAAATATATATAATTATTGCATTTATTTTCATGAAATTTCAAAGTTCCTTTATACATATATTTTAAGATATGATGAAGGAATGTTAGATGGTAGTCAAATCATCAAAAACTTAAGAAGTAATTACATGAACATAAATATACCAATGTAAATTTCTCAGCTTCATCAAGAAAATGCATTTGAAAATGTTCACGTCAAATGAAATAAAATCACTTACTGATATTAGAAACTCCATGATCAGCAACTTTTAAGCTTAAAATTACTTGAATAATAAACATGCATTGCTACTATTTTTTATTCCAAATTTTCATTTCGGTTCAGAATCTAAGAACAACCAAAAAAATGAAGGAAGATCTGTAGACACATAAAATACAATAAATTCGCCTCTCTGAACTGAAGTTACCAATTATTTCATCGTCATATAAAAATTTGCTTATTATTGTACACTGGACACAAAAAAAAATTAATTTCTTGACTATCCACTTAAGCTGGAAAATTTGTTGGTTATTTCTCATGCAATATGTTCATGTAAATTAGAAATTTTTGAATATAGTGAAATAATTTTGGAAATCTATATCTTCTATCTTTTAAACAACGCAACAACGTTATCTTCAATGCCAAGTTGTCTTTTTCCTTTGGTATGCAGTGAACATATCCCGATGGTTCTTAAATTTTCCAAAAATTATTCTAAACATTGGAAAGGTAATTTCCAGCATTTTGAGATTGAGTAAAATATTTTTTGTGCAATAATTCTTTCGAAAGTTATTCGTGAAAAACTAATCAAAATATAAAATTTATGCTAAATTTTTAACTAACTAAAATTTTAACTCAATTTTTAAGAAAGAGGCCGGCAAGATTTAAGCATGGTATGCATCTTTAGCATCCAAAGTTTACTTAAGCGTATATCACACGGAGAACTATCGCACGCTGTTTTCGTCTTCGTGAGCGCAATGCCACTTACCAGAAACGTTTGTAGCACGTGACGCATTGAGGCAACCGGTCAGACAGGATTTCCGTCATCGTTGGGGCGAACTACGTCACCGTCAAAGTCACACCCGATTGGTTTGAATTATCGCTGCTGACGATTTTCTGTCAGCATCGTGTGCATTTTCAAACCGGTTGAATACAGCCCACGATTTCCGTCCTCTTGTCTGACCGGTCACGTGCTACAAACTTTTTTGGTGAGTGGCATTGCGTTCATGCTGACGCAAACAGCTTACGATAGCTCTCCGTGTGATACATGCTTCAGTATGTCTAATTTAGTGGCGGCGACTAGGAAGGGCTAGGGATAGCGATCGCTCCCTCCCCCTTTTTGAGGGAAAAAATTAAATATTTATTTCATTTTAGCTGCCTGAAACTAGGAATTATAAAAAAATTGGTGTCCGAGAAAGCTAACTGATTTTGTAACTTAATTTTTAAATTTCGTTTGTCGGGGGGGCGCCCCCATGCATTTAGGTGTCTGTAAATTCCCCACACACACTTTTGCCTCCCAGTCGTCTCCACTGGTCTAATTTGATAGATATAGGTCCGTTCAGTGCATTCTGCCAGAAGACTGTTCTGTTCTTCTACAAGCAGATGGTTAGAGAGACAATCATTGACTTATGTTATCATTAGAGATACGTTATAATAATGACATAAAATAAAAGTTTCCTGCCTACCGTTCGATTTTTTTTTCAAAAAATGATGTTTTAATATTAAAAACAGAGTTTTCACTAAAAATACTTCTTTTGCAATTTTTTTTCAAAAATATTATATATCAGTTTCTTAAATTAAAAGCATTATTGTTGGGTCAAGAAGAACTCATTATCCAGATGCGTTAAAATGCAGACCAATCTAGTGAAAAAAATGGGTTTATATCAATCTACAACTGCTACTTTTCAAGCTCTTTCTGAGTAAAGAAACAGATATCCAAAAATCTATCCAAAGACGTCTTCATATTTAAGGCTTATATACAAGACGACCAGTTATATTTGCCCCTTTAAGCCTGATTCAAAAAATAACACATTAAATAAGGCTAGTTAATGCAACAAGGAAGGAATGGTAGCATTAACTATAAACAGAGCTGTCCAGTTTCACTCTAAAAAGTGATTATCATCATGTCCTAATCTGAAAAAACAAAGAACTAGCTATCACCACCCAAACATTGACGAAAGGCACTGTTTCAGTAAAAGAATAATGGCAGGGCTGGAATTTCTTACAGAGGTCACACTGACTTTTATACGGATAACGAAGAGACTGAATAGTAAAAGGTTTCGAAGAAAATTCCTTGGTCAATAAGCTTTTATGCCGATGCTGTCTGTGAGGGATTCTTTCAGAAGATGATAATGCTCAACCAGATCAATTTAGGCTTCGACCAACACCTTATTGCCCAAGTCATAGAGCGAAAAAAGTGGCCACCTGTAACCAGGGCCGGCCGGAGGGCGACCGCACTACCCAGGTAGCACAGAAATATTATATAATGTTTGCATAATGTTATACAATGTTATGAACACCGAGGAACACCGAATACTGTAATAAAGTATTGCATTGTATGTATCAGTATTTCCGAGATACTAAATTTTCACAAATAATATAAAAACAATGTTTATTTATAAAAATCTTCATTTTAACTCAGGATATCACTCGATTGAAGGTTTTATTACAAAAACACCACTGGAACAATTAGTCTTTAAGATGCTAAATATTATATCATACTATGCAATAAAATGCACATGATATTTTGATTTTTACATTAATCAGCATTGATCAATATTTTAAAGTGAAGTTATTCTTATGTTCGACAGATGGCAAAACAAAAATACCGTAACACAATATATATCAACGTTGAATATTATTTTGAGGTGAAGTTATTCTTATTGGTGGCCAGATGGCAGCGTGGTAATACAATAACACTATATTACTCAGTATCCTGAAAAAGTATTTTAACAAAATGTTCATTTGAATAATAATGTTTACATAGTCATTTTGTTTTACTGTATATAAAAGGCGGGCCGGATTCAACTAATGAAGTTAACCATAAAACAGCTCTCACATATGGATTATCTATGAAAAAAAATTTTTGTGTGCTATTCTCATCGTAAAAATATGCACGTGATTTTTTGTTCCGAATCTTGTATTTGATTTTCAATCAATACTGTTATTATAAATGTCCAAGGCGTCTCGTAATACATTGAAAGAGGAATAAATAAATTTCAAAATTATTTGAAAACCTTTCAAACATATTATTATAATTACTTTTAAACCTTATTGACTTTTAATTTATTAAATTAGCAAACTTAGATATAAGAGCTAAAATTGCTTCCTCTTTGACTTCTAATTTCATTTTGAACTCGAAATTGTAACGATAAAATATAATTTAATTAAGAAAACTGTTCAGATTAATTGTGAATGAACATGAAATTTCGTAGAGATCCGAACTTTGTAACTACATTTTATTATCATCATTTACGCTCACTGTTGCAAGTCTCGCTGGTCTATGGTTACGGCTTCGGGTTCAAAGTTTACTGTACGTCGATGTGTTCAAAAGATAACGAAGTGTTACCCAGAAGTTCAACAGTTCGGAATTACTTTAATGTTATATTATTTAGTATGGTATAATATAAATATATAGTACAATATTTTTTATTTAATATGGTATAAGGTATAATATTATTCAGTATAGGAAGTACAATATTATTCAATATGGTATAATATTATATAACATTATCCAATATTATGAAAAAAACATTGTACAGTATTGAAAAAGTCTTACGTTTTACACTGTTTCAATATTGGGAAAAATATTGTACAATATTACTTTCTCGAATTTTATGATATAAGACAATATCTTGTGCTACGTGGGTAGGCCCCGCGCAACTCACTGATTTTGCAAATTAAAAATGCCTTCTAATTTTTTATTTTAATCCGAATATACTATACATTTGAATATAATCACACGATATGGCATATTTCACGTCGACCAATCTAAGACAATTTTGGGGGCTTTGAATCTCACTTACATAGCCAAAACAGAGTAAGAAAAGTAAAAACAATGTGTAACGGATTGAAACGTTGTAATGGCTGATAGTATATCGTACGTTTGGTGGGGAAATAAATAAAACATTTGTATTTAAATGGAAGACAAATGTTTAATATAATATATTACTGAAAATTACTAAATAATATATCTCATTGTTGTTTGTTGTAATCATACTACTAAAAATTGATCTTAATTTTTTATATTATTTTTGGGCAATTTCGAGTTATGGCTAGAGACAGAAATGCCGGAAGAAAATAAATGTGTGGATCTGATAAATTTAAGAAAAACATAGAAAAAGAAAGAAAATTGATGGAAACGGGAGGGACTTCCTTGCAAAATTTTTAAAAACATGAAATGTTCAACAAACAGACGAAACATATAATTAACAGTTATTGAAAAATCAAATTCGCGAAAATCAAATTACGCCGTATGACATCCGCGAAAACAATCCTAATCATCATAAAGACAGCTTTCATCTTAATGAAGAGGAAAGCCATTATAAGAAAACTGAGAAAAGGAAACATAATTATGTAGCAGAGAGAAATCTATAGACGATGGATTTTTTGTCAGCGTCGAATAACGAGCAAGATGAATTAGTCAAAAGATCGCAGCTTCAACGGGATCAACAAAGAGTTGAAAACGAAATGTTGATGTCAATGATCCTAGTAATTGGTCTGAAATTATAACTGATAAATTTAGAACGGCTATCATGCAAAATGGTGTGACATAATGTACTGTTTTCCGATTGATAAAAATAGCAGAAGTTTTTCTGAAATTATTTAAGAAAATTAAAGAATGAGGAACATCAAGAACGAAGATGGGATGATTACTCTTCCATGCCACTCTCAAATACCACTTCTTTGCGTTTAACTTGACTTAATGATTGAGTTTCATTCATGTTCGCGATTACAAAGTTATAAAAGATAATTTACGAGCTATATATAAATTGTTAGAATGTAAAAAGAAAGTGGGAAACACTATGACAGAGAACAAGAAAAAATAACTAAAACCGAAACAGACTCTGTAAAGTGTGTTTATGAATGAATGCTGGCTTCAATTTTATATTTATCAGAGCATAATTTGGCATTCAATGGAAGTAACGATGCTTTATATAAACCACACAGCGGTAATTTCTTAGATCTCATAGAAATACTTGCAAGATTTCACCTAATCATGAAACAATATTTGGATCGTTGTGTGAAATCAGCATCGCGTTCCTATTTATCTCATATAACACAAGACGAACTGATATCTTCTTTGGATAAAAAAAAGTTAGAAAGTAAATAATATATTTAAATAAAAAAAGCTAAATATTTCACAATTTTATTAGATTGCGCTCCAGAGCCATCACGAACAATTATCTATTATTTTAAGATATGTTAATGTAGTTGACTCTAAAAGTGATATCAGTATACAAGAACGATTTATTTGTTTTTAAACGGTAAAAGATTCGACAGGAAAAGGGTTACCAGTCAAAATTGAAAGCTTATAAAAAAAAAAAAGAGGAATTGTATTTGGGGAACTGTATAGACAGTGGTACTATAACTATGATTACCATACCTCCGTCCGTACTATTGTCCGGATCTTCAAAATATCTGGATTTATGCCAATGAATGCGAAGAGAGAAAAATATGATTGCAATAGAGAGCATTTTTACAAAAGCCAACGTCATTCCGCCAATGAAAGAAAATTAATTGTTTAAATACATTGTTAATGAAAAAGTGGACCAGCGCCAGTTCAAATTGAAAATTAAAAGTTTTGGCAATTTTGTTTAATTCTGTTTTTCATTACTATAATTTTGAATTACCAAACATTAATAAAAATTGTATATTCTTTGCATTCTGACGTCTTAAATTTTTTTTCGCTTCCACAAACTTAGTGCTAGTTTTATAAAAGGGGGTCGTTGGCAGGCAGCCTTTAAAATTTTTTACTGTACTTTGCCCCCCCCCCTCAACGTGTCTGGATTTCAACCAAACAAATTATGGTATTTCTGACTATAACGGATCTACTATGAGAGGTTTTACATAAAGGTTTGCAAAAGCCCTTATCTTGCAAAGAATTCCAATCTACTCTGCAGAGGTCTTAATTTGAATTTTGTTCTTAGAGACATTTGAAAACCTTCTTCTCTGTATATTCATTTTTTGTGACTTATGAAAGCACATATAATATTTTTACAAGTTCTGTAAGGTGCTGGTATATATTAAAAAAGCCTCTCAAGTATCTTACTACAAAGCCACTGTCAGGAACGACATGGGAATGTCGCTTCAAAGGTATGAAATCACATTCAAGTATCACAATTTTCTGTAGCTTCGAATTTTCTTTATGAATATATTATTGACATGGAAAAAATCATAAATCAAATTAATCAAAAGTAAACTTCATTTGAATTTTTATTAACTTTAATTATTTGTTATGACATACTAAATGAAGTAAATATTGCGAGCCAGATATTTCAAAATTCTAATATAGATATCCGTACGCAAATTCACATTTAAAGGTCCTTTTAAATTTTTTTATAAGTATCGTGCAACAGGATTCATATCTTCATTTAATAACTGCAAAGGAAACAGTGGAAGAGTTAGTTAAAAGTAACAGCTGAATTAAAAATAAAAGAACTTGGTGAGAAAAAAAATGAACAGTTTTTATTTTAAGGAATTGATCAGTTATTTCATCTGTCAAAGAATATTTCCAAATTCAATATTTTCTAGTCATAATCTATAGCGACATTTTCTCTCTTTAGAAGAGATTGGAAATTTATCACGAATATGGGACATCATAGGAATTTTTATGTAATTAGAATGATTTTCAATAACTGTCTGAAAGCGTAGACTTAAATTCGACTTTTCAGGACAAAAGGAATTGCATTGATTTATTTAATAAAATTAAAAATTTTCAAAATCTTTCATAAATCGCATAATTTAATTATTTATCATTTTCACGTATATCACGTCCTCAATAAACCAATTTGCGCGGTGTAATAAATAGCAAAATGCAATAAATTATTTTGTTTTACGAATTTAGTTTGAAGGCCCCACAAATCAACTTTGCATCAGGCCCCGCTTTTGTTTGGGCCGGCCGTACCTGTAACGAGTCCTACAGAACAGTGGCGGCAACTCAGGGGGGCGAGGGGGGCATCCGCACCTACCGTTCGCTTCTACCGTGTTCTCTAAGACAGGAAATACGTCATCGAGTTCGTCTTACGCGATTGGTTGAATGGCGGAGTGGTTAAGATACGTCACTCGCTTGCGCCTCTCTGCTCTGTGAGTGAACGAGCACTACATGCTAATAGGGTCTATAGGGGCAATTGGGCAATTCACGTTTCGGAGACTCCCCTTTCCCTTTCTAAACATCCAAAACCATATATTTTTAATTGATTTTTACATCTACATAGGCGGTTTTTTAGTATGTAGTATTGTAGCACGCTTATGCGCTGCTAATACATGGGATAAATTAATAAATTAAATTATATTTCAGGAACGATTTAGGCATATTTAAATCCAAAAAAAAGAAGGCGTTAGAATCACAAACATCGAACTTTATTCATCCATCTCGATTCTATCACAACAACTCTTTTTGTTGCCAGTTTTGGAAACTAAACTTCGCGACAACAAAGATAATATCATACGTAGAGAGAGCTGCTACATCACTCCTTCACCAGTAACAACATAGTTACGATACAGTTACAATTTGCAAAAATAACAAAATTTTCAATTTATATGCAATTGTATACAAATATGAAAGGAAAGAAAATATATACATATACAAATATAAAAAATACATGAAATGAATATGAAATAACAATGAATAATATGCAATTAATCTTTGTAACGCGCTGGGAATCGTACACGTCTACCAGAGCGTGTAGTTTTTTTCTGAACATCTTTGTCCAGCAAATCCGATTGTTGTTTTTCAGTTTCTTGATGGGTAGTCAGATTTTTGTTGGGCAATGTTGGTGCAGTATCTAATTTCTTGTGATGAGGCATGTCTACCTCAGTTAACAGCAAATATGCTGGTTTTAATCTGTCTATAGATATATTGATATCCTTGCCTTTGATTGAGACAGCAAAATACTTGTCGTGTCTTTTCACAACTGGAAAAGGTCCATCATAAGGAGGTTCTAATGATTTCCTAACTCGATCAATGCGTATGAACACATGTGTACAAGTATGCAAGTCCTTATGAACAAAAATCTTTTGAGAATGATGTCGGCGAGTATCGAGTGGTTTTAACAGTTGCATTTGTTTCTGTAGTTCTTTAGCAAACGTATCGGTATCCAAGATACTTTTTGGTTTCTCAAAAAATTCTCCTGGTAACCTGATAGGTTGTCCATAAACCATTTGTGCAATGGTGTAATTTGTATCACCACGTAAAGCCGATCTTAGTCCCAACAAAACTGTTGATAAGGTTTGAGTCCATTTAATAGAATTGTGTGCTCTGATCGCAGCCTTTAAGGTCCGATGGATCCTTTCAATTTTCCCATTACCTTGTGGGTGATATGCTGTGGTTGTGCATACTTTAAATCCACAAATAACACCAATGTTTTTAAAGAGTTCAGATCTAAACTGACTACCTTGATCAGTGATTACACGGTACGGCATTCCAAAACGTGAAATCCAGTGATCATAAAATTCTCGAGCTACTGTTTCTGCTGTCACATTTGCTAAAGGAATAACTTCTATCCAGCATGTGAATCGGTCGATGCAGGTAAGACAGTACGTTTTCCCTTCAGAAGTAGGAAACGGGCCTATGATGTCAATATGGATGACACTGAATCTGTCATCTACTTCTTTGTAAGTGGCAATTTGTGCACGAGTATGTCTGTTAATTTTGTTCTTTTGACAATGGATACAAGATTTTGCCCATTGGGTGATATCCTTTCGAATGTTGAGCCAAATAAATCGAGAAGCTATTTGTTTGACTGTCGATTTCACACCAGGGTGAGCTAAGCTGTGAAATTTTTGAAATATGTGCATCCGAAAATCTTGAGGTATAAATGGACGAATTTTTGTGGTTGAAATATCACGCCAAAGTAGCTTACCAGAGTCCAAAGGATATTGCTTAAAATGTAAAGATGGTTGCGAGCGTAGCTCGTTAAGATCTTGATTTTCTATTTGTGCATCCGCAATTTTATCGTAATCTATTTCAGAGATAGATTCCATCCTAGATAACGAATCTGCAACGATATTTTCTTTTCCGCCAATGTGACGAATATCTGTTGAAAACTCTGATATATATTGCAAATGACGTAGTTGTCTAGGTGAGGCTTTCTCATTCTTTTGCTGAAAAGCAAACATCAAAGGTTTGTGATCAGTGTATATTGTAAATTGTCTTCCTTCTAAGATATGCTTGAATTGTTTGATCGAAAGGTATATTCCTAACAGTTCCCTGTCATAAGTACTATATCCTTTCTGAGCATTAGTTAACTTTTTGGAAAAGAAGGCTAAAGGCTTCCAACAGTCTTCTTCAAACTGTTGCAGTACGGATCCAACTGCGTAGTCTGAAGCATCTGTGAAGAGAGCTAATGGTGAATCAGGATTAGGAAAACTTAATAATGTAGCATTTGCTAATTTTTTTTTACATTGCTCAAATTTTTCTTTTGCTTCTTTGGTCCACGGAATTTTGCTTTTATCTTTTTCTTGGTACCTTTTAAATACTCATGGAGTACCGCCTGATTTTTGGCAGCATCTTTGATATATCTCCTATAAAAATTAATTAGACCAAGAAAAGTACGCAATTGGTGAATGGTTTCCGGTAATCTATAATTCAAGATGACATTTACTTTTTCAGGAAGGGGTTTTGATCCTTCCGGAGTAATCATGTATCCTAGAAATTCTAATTGATTCACTCCCATAATCGACTTTCCAAGATTTATACGAAGACCATATTGCTCTAATCGAGAGAAAACTACTTTTAGATGCTCTGAATGTTCATCTTCCATTGAAGAAGCTACTAAAATGTCATCTAAACATGCGAAAACAAAGTCCAATCCGAAAAACACTTCATTAATGAATCGTTGAAACGTAGATGGGGCGTTTCTCAATCCGAAGCTCATTACGTTGAACTCGTATAACCCAAACGGCGTTATTATTGCTGTTTTTTGTTTATCGTCCTCAACAATTGGAATTTGAAAGTAAGCCTTAAATGTCAATTTTCGAAAATATTTTCGTTTGTTTTAATATATGGTGAAAGTCCTCTATTCTTGGAATAGGATAACGATCGGGAATCGTTTGTGCGTTTAATCGCCTGTAGTCCCCGCACGGTCGCAAACTTCCATCCTTCTTAGATACTAAATGAAGTGGACTGGTCCATGGTGACTTTGAAGGTCGAATTATGTCGTTTTCTAACATAAATTTGAATTCCTGTTTGGCCAATTTTAGTTTATTTCCATCTAATTGGCGATCTTTTGAAAAAACAGGAGGGCCTTTAGTAGCTATATAGTGCTTTACGTTATGTTTTGAGTTGCAAATTAACAGATTTGGTTTTGTTAAATTCGTATACTGTAATAACAAATTTGCATATCGAGACTTTTTGTCCGTCCTGCTTATGCTATCCGCACTTGTTATGCACGCAATATGACTTCGAATAGATAAATTTGTGACACCATCTATTAATTTTTTGTTATGCATATCAATAATCAATTGAAATTTGGTTAAAAAATCTGCGCCTAAAATAGCTGGATCCACTTTAGCAATCACAAAAGGAAATTGGAATGACCGACGCAGGCCTAAATCCAGAGTTAAAATTTTGAAACCGAAAGTGGGTATTACTGTTCCATTTGCAGCATACAATTTAAAGGAATTACACATTTTATGGCTTGATGTTGCTGGAATTATGGATAAGTCAGCACCGCTATCCACAAGAAAGCGTAAACGGTTTGTTTATCGGTAACGAATAATCGGTAGTTACGGCAATCTTTTAATTTATCTGCAGTAGAACCTGCCGTCGAATCTACTGCTGGTCGGAGTTTTCCGACGCTTTCCAGCTACATGGGCTTTTACATTTATCAGGATAACATTTATCACCAAATTTAAAGTGATAGTAACAGTATGATCCATTGGGATTATATTTCTTTCGCGAATGACTTCGGCTGTTGCTTCGATTAAAGCCAGAGTGGCGATATTTACTTCTAGACTGTCTGTGAACATTTAGTTCCGAAATCTGTTTTTCTAAATTAGAGATTTTATCAAGCACAGTATTCATTACAGAATTGTCTGCAGCAGCAGAATATATTTCTGTCGTCGAGTTCATTTCAAATATTTTATCCGCCATTATCGATAAGTTATCCAAGTTCTCGTTACTCACAACCAAAATATTTTTAATGGATTCTGGCATTTTGCCAAGCCACAAAGTTCGCAAAACTTTATCCGTTATATTTGTTCCGCCAAGTGATTTCATTTTACGCAATAATTGGCTAGGTTTCATAAAGCCAAGAGAAATTCCTGTAAGCAATTTTGTGATACTTTTTTCCTCGCTTTCTTTAAAAGTATTTAAAAATCGTTCTTTTGCAGCTACATATTTATCATTCCGTTCACTTTGGATGATATCCCATATGTTTTCGACTACTTTGGGTTCTAATTGTGCTACAAGATAGTTAAATTTAGTCTGATCCTGAGTAATATTAGCGATTGAGAACTGTGCCTCGACTTGGAAAAACCAAATTTCAGGTTTCTCTTCCCAAAAAGGTGGAATTTTAACGCTTACCTTGTTCGCTTCATATTTTTCACCGGTTGTGTTCGAAACAGAAGTTTCGCCGTCATCCATGATTTCGACGGATAGAAGAAACTATTCACTAGGGTCACCAGTTTGTAGCAGGCTTATGCGCTGCTAATACATGGGATAAATTAATAAATTAAATTATATTTCAGGAACGATTTAGGCATATTTAAATCCAAAAGAAAGAAGGTGTTAGAATCACAAACATCGAACTTCATTCATCCGTCTCGATTCTATCACAGCAACTCTTTTTGTTGCCAGTTTTGGAAACTAAACTTCGCGACAGCAAAGATAATATCATACGTAGAGAGAGCTGCTACAGTATTACGTCAAATGAACTAACAAAGTATTTAATTGCGGGCACCTTCAAGAGAGTTCGTTTCAGTGTTTCTCGTTTAAAAGATTTAAAATTTAAATGTAACTTTAAACAAAATGGTAAAAAAATGCTAAATGGTACTTGTTACGGGTTGTTGGGGACCAGGGTTAGATTATCCTGAAAATACCAAAAAAAAAAAAAATAAAAAAAGCTCGAGGTCTCGGGATCTCCAAAGTTGCCTGTTGGATAATCAGGTTTTAGAAACAAAATGACTCAGAAATTAATGAGTTAAGAAAGGATTCTTATCATCTTTTTTTTCACAAATGCATGCATCACGTGATTTTTAAGCCCGGGATCTATATTCATTTTATGGAAGAAATAATTTCTCGAGAAACAATTTCCGTTCTTTTCTATAACATGCAAGTTTAATTCTTGCTTTCTCTTTGTGTGTATTTGAAATTAATCCTATTATTTTAATAGAATATATTATTCTAGTATTTTGAATGAAAGCCGACTACGAAATGTGAACATAAACACGACATGCTGCTGAAATGAAATGAAAACATTTTTTGTCGTTCATAGTTCATGGATCTTGGTTACAGTGGTAATCGTGTTTGTTTTCATAGTGTGATTACACTTTATTAGAAAAATTTTTTCTCTTTTTCATTTTTTAACACTTTTTTGTACACTAATTGAACTACGTTTGTAATTTTTGAGGTCTTATTGACATAAAATCCTTAAAAATGGAAAATGTTCAAGATTTAGAAGACGAGACGGACAGTGATGTTTCAATTTTTGTGCCTTTGAATGATCAGTTAAAGATCTGTAGTGATCTTATAGCAGAGGAACACAGCTTAAGCTGCGAAGCTCTATCGAAAGATCTGAATTCAGGTGATAATTGTGCTTCCGAACCAGCTTCTGATAATGCTGTACCATGTTCGAGTAAATCAGATAGTTTCCGCGTGACTAAAGAATCCATACCTTGTGTCCCTGAAGCAGATCAAGAGAAAGAGTTGATAGATCTTGGCGTCAGTGTTTATGACCAAACTCAATTTGAAACTGAAGTTATTGCTCAAGTTGACAAAGCCCTGAAAGATCAAGAAGAGCGCAAACGAACGGAAGTTGCGAAGAAAGAATTACATATTGTGGAAGAAGATATAAGGTAATTAAATTATAGTTTGGTTAATTAAAAATTATTCTTTAAATTTAATGTAATGACAAAGGAGCGTAAAATGGTTTTAATAATTTGTTGCATTTAGTTGTCGTCAAGCTGTGTGAATTTTGTTCTCTTTTTTACATTTATCTGCCCATAGATGTTTATATTCCTCTCTTTATATTAGATTTAATATTGTTATATTTTACCTGTATTTAAAATTACAGGGTCTATGCTTTAATCTTCTATGAGGCATATACCCAATAACCTTCACATTACTTCAGAAGTAGTGCATTAATAAATCAAATCAATTATTCAGGGGTATTTTCAGTCACTGAGATTTATTTTCAAAGTAATATGTTACTTAACAAAATCCTTCCTAATTTTTAGTCATTATAATCAAGTTAAATTTAATTAGTTAGTGGCCTATTTTGAAGTTATGCAAGAGCTGTTTTGGGCTGGGTCTCATGATTTTAAACTTATGACCAGATGATGAGGACAGTATCTGAACTCTTACCTCCAAACTCCATGCTTCCCCACCACCTGCAGGCGAGCATTTGACAAATTTAATACGTACAAGACCTGCTTACATGGGAAAACTGAAATCAGGTCTTGAATCTGTGACTTTCCAGGCACGGAACTGAGACTGCTATTGCAGGCATTATGATAGTCATGGGGAATGCTACATATACAATACCTTATGTGTAGAAAGTGTTCATACAGTACGAGTTATGATCTAAAGAAGTATCAGTGTTAAAAATATGAACTTAAATTGCATAATGTCATTAAATATGTATAATGGAATGTACTTGACTGTTTCCGTATAAAATTTAAGTGAAATTAATTTTGTACTTTAAGTGAAAGTTTATAAAACAAAAACAATGCATCACCGTATATAAAGAGTTTGTGCAATGCAAATAATGTTGAATTTTTTATGAATATTTTGTAATTTGTATCTTGTAGGATATCCTTTAGTAAGAATAACTACTTTGGATCTATCTGTCATTGATTCAGCCTAATTTTCTATCTCTGAGCTTTTTTTGAGTTCCATTCATTTTTAAAAGCAGTTATTAAGTCACTTTTATTAGAAATTTTCCTGTATTTAATATTTACGTAATTGTTCAGTGGGATTGAGATTAGGTTGCTGAGGATGAAACTTTGGGATGTTTTATAATATCCAGAACTGTGTGTTCATGGCTATATGCTTAAAGTCATTGTCAAGCATAAAAACTTAATTATTGTTTAAACCCATTTTTTGTCACCCTAGATTGTAAATTATTTTTCAAAATATCAATGTAAAGCTGGTGATTTATAATTCCTAAATTATACTGGTAGCACTCATACAACCTCAAACATGCACATCTCCATGTTTTATTGTTGGCAGTAAATTCCCATGGTGCATTTTTCTATTTCATTTCCTCCATACCATTTGTCTTCCATCTAATCCAGAAGTATTGAATTTGCGTTTTTTCTGAAAAAACAATATTTTCCAGAACTATGGGCTTTCTTATTGAAGGATAATTGTTACTTCTAACTCCTTTGACGCACAAAGAATTTTCATCTTGCAACATGGCCATGAAAACTCTGTTACCTAAATGCATTTTGAATTGTACTTATGGGTACTTCTTTTCCTCTGTTTTTTAATTCTGCAAAAGGCTTAAAACCTGTTTAGGATCCTTCCTCAATGAACATCGAGAATTTTTCTGTCAACAGATGTAAGGCAGGTCAATAGATACTAGCTAGAAACAGTATCATTTTGCACTGTTGAATATGACCTATACTGATTAAAACTGGAATTTCATTGTACAATTTACTTCTTACATAATACAATTCTTATTCAGAAAAACTGGCTTCTTTATTTTTATGACCCATATCCAAAATTTCACATTTAAACTCACAGTTATCAACAAAAAACTGATGAAACCAACTGCAAACTGCTAACAAAAATTTGCATTTGTGTCAGTGTAAAATTCTTTTTACACACCAATAGATCTTCAATTTTCCATATATTTAAAAACTATTCCAATATTTATTCAGATTTTTTTCCATGATTCTCTTTGGAAAACAATGCTGTATTAGTTATTGGGTTTTGAAGAAATTTTAATAGCGTTAACAGACACACAAAAAAAGTTTCTTTTGCAAAACTACTGTAATATGAATAGTTTCTCTGTATTCAAAAGTACGGGGAAAGAGCTACAATATGGATATTTATGCCCAGTTAAATAATCCTGAATATGACTGTAATGCATTTAAAAGATAAATTTGAACTAAGTTTAACACCACTTATCAATCATCATTATCATTTATCAGTCATTGATATATCTAATTTAAGTTTAATATTAATTATCAATATAATGAAAGTCTATATTCAAACTAAAAATTTTGAATGACATGGAGCTCCTTTCTATAGTGATCAGAGACATAGAAATATATTTTTTATCATCACTGGTGGTGCAGTCACTCGTATCTTCAGCTTCAGTTGACTTTGAATGAAGCCACTGAACTACCATTTATGTCACTAGTAAAATTACAAATGTTTTTTGTTAAAAACCTAGCATTTATACCTTCCTGAAAGAATGACACTGAAATACACTTACTTGCCCAACAGAAATGGCTGGATGATAACTATGGTAATATTTAGAAGAAACAATATTTATGTCATTTGTTTTGTGTACCTACTGTATGCCTGATTCAAGTGACATTGCCCACAACTCCGTAATAATTTCATTGCAAAAAAAAAAACTATAATGATAATCTGGTTTTTAATAATGAATAATAGTTTGATTATGATAATTTTATTGTTGTTACCTTCTTTGGAAGTAATAGAAAATCTGCTCCAAAATTCTTTGAAATCAAATTAAATGGGATGGGAATCTTTTAATTTTTTAATGAGTTTTAAATATGTATTTATCATGTATAGTAAAACCTATGCTTAACAATACTACCTATAATGATATTTTCTTTGGTTCCAATCAGGTTATAATGTATTTTTAACCTGCCTACATTGCTAATTACTTTTTAGACTTGCCTGTCTATAGCAATAATTTTACCCATTTAAGTAGCTGGCACAGTACAATCCAAATTTTTTTTCCTTGAATAAACAACACCCTATGGTCAAGAATGTGAGATAACGGGGAGGAACTAGCAACTGAAGCCTGTTGTAGCAGGGGGGTAATGATTGGAATGTGCACAGATGTTTGTTGCTTCTGACTCCTGGGCACTAACCTGTTCATTTGCATTCAGCATTTCAAACTGACCATTTATTTCTTCAAATTCGCTTTTGATGTATTAGCACCTTTAATCTAGGATGGTGTGGCTTAAAACATTAGCATTTGAAGAAAAGCTGCAAATAATTTCGAAAATCAATCAAGAACTAATGCAAGTTGATGCTGCTAAAGAAATATTTAATTTTTTCAGTTGATAATAGCTAATTTGTTTTTAAAGAAAAGAAAAGATATTGAAGATGCTGTGGAAAAAAGTGAAGTAGATAGTAAACAAACACAATTTAAAGGTGCCATAAATGACAATATTGATAAAGTTTTCAACTAAAATTTTTATTTTGAAGTTCTTAAAAAAAATTTAAATATAAAATTGTATAGTTTATAATATACAATTTTATATCAGCAATTATTTGTAAGATGAATCAATAAGCACAATAAAATATTTTAGTACCTTAATACATGCATTCACACACAAACATTGGATGTGTAAATCTTCAAACTGTCTATAATTATAATCTGTCTATAAATATATATTTTCTAGGTTCCTACAGTATCATTATAGACAGGTTTTACTGTACATAGCAATTTATCCACTTAAAATATGGCCTTTATATCGACATTTTGCCCATGCATGAAATTTTTTAAGTATGGAGCTTTATCTAGCTGCTCAAAACTAGAAATATCGGAAGAATTCCATCAATACTATAATATATGTTTACTTAACATTTTGTTGATTTATAATTCAGAATTAGAGGTTTAATCAGTTATGACATCATTAGTAGGATAATTGACATTCCAAAGAAGCCCTTATGATTCCACCAAATTTTATTCTAATGCCTTCCACAGATGTTTTTGGGTTTATTGCATGTGTTTTAATACCTCCCAGATTGGAATCACTTTCCAAACAAAAATGAGACAAATCAGAAAAAGAGAGCTCAGCTCCAGTCTGTGGTACTCCAATCCCAAAGATCTCTGTTGCACTTCAACTGGGTGCATTTATCACCCCAAGTTAGTGGTAAACAAATTATGGATTTCCTTGCAAACCACCTTTTTTTATACTGCCTGTTACTCACAGAATACCTGGATAGGTAAATTCCTGTAGCTGCAGTAAACTCCCTTGCAATCTGGATTGCTATCGGTTATATTCCGGTAAGCCTTTCTGTATAACGGTCCCAAGAGTGTTGTAGTACATTTTCAACCTTGATCTGGTTTTTGCATATTGCCGGTGTCTTAAACAATTTCTAGTTTCTTGGCATGATGCTTTTGACTACTTTTAGATCTTTACAGACCTAAGCTGGTGTCTTTTCTGCTTCTATTCTCTCAATCACATGCCATTTCATACAAACCATCAAACTCTTTCTCAATGACATGTGCCACCTTCCACATGTAAAACTTTTTGCCGACTACTTATAAAAACTGTGAAATTAGAATTTGAAGCACTAACTTGCATTCCTTTTTTCATGTTCTCAAAGAACATAGACATTCTTATGTTTAAGCATGGAAAAAAGTTGAGGGAATAACACTCCTGATTTTTTGTTGTGTTTAACTTTAATATAATAGTAACATCCTTAGAACATGCATATATTTATATTCCTTTCATCTCCTCTATTATCATGCAGCATTTCTTTCTCCTTATGTTTTTATAAAAACATTATTCAATTTTTCAGAAATACTTCTGTGCATTATCCTTAAGCATGACTTTATCAAATTACAGGGGTGAAAATCCTCCGTGGATCCGCGATTTTCCGCTTTTCTGTATATTTGTATTATTTGTAAACTGATATTTATGCAGGACTCTTTTGTGCCTTTTTCTTTTATAAAGCAAAATCTGATTTATATATTTTAGGTTTATTATATGTATTTTATAAAAAATATTGATATTATAAAACATTATTTATTAATTGTATCTATTTTAAGAAAGTGAGTAAGAAAACATTGATTTTATAATGTTAAAAATAAGTATTTGTAATTGAAAAAATTCATACATGGCTGTACAAGCAAGACCACATTTGTTTCATAATTTCTTTGTGATGAGTAAATCATTCATTAATAAGTGTTTACTTATCTCTTCCTTAATGCATGTCGCTATTCACGTATAAATGTAGCTACTCTCGTGAATTTTCCTCTTTTTTTGTATCTTTGCTATTTTCACCCCTGAAATTAGAAGTATTTTTGGTTAATTTCGATACCCATACTTCGGTAGTATTTGTGAATAAATTTTTGAACAGTTGGTTTTCTCTTTTCTAATTCTTAAGAGCCAAATCTTACTGTTGTTTCTTATTCAAACTTATGTATTTTAGGTTTGTGAAAACCCGATTAAATCAGATTGAAAAGGCTTTGTCAATGGCGCCAAAAGATGAAAATTCAATGACAAATGCTGCAAAAAGGGAGCTTTCTGCTATTAAGAAAGAGAAGGAAAACAAAGTAAGTGTGAATAAAATGTTTCTTTCATAGTTTTAAGATAGAAATTTTGCTTCGTAATGTTTTTTACTGTGTGTTTTACATTTCAGATCAAATCTATTTCAGAGTCCACTTGTTATTTTGAAATATATAGGAATGTTTATTAAATGAATATCATTGTTTCTCTTTCTTTTGTTATTATCTGTTCAATATATCTAAAGTTTTAGTGATATTAAAACTACATTATGCTAATTTTTTATTACTGATTAATTTACATTTATCTATTTATCAATCACTAGAATACTTTCTCAGGGTTCGTACGCGTCCTTACAAGTCCTTAAAAGTCCTTACTTTTACATTTAGTCCTTAAAAGTCCTTACTTTTACATTTAGTCCTTAAAAGTCCTTACTTTTACATTTAGTCCTTACAAATCCTTATTTTTATGCTACATTTTTAAAAAGTCCTTGAAAGTCCTTACTTTTTGCCACCTCAGCTAGAGCAAAATACATGCAGTATTTAGAAAGTGAAAGCTCCAAAGTAAAGACTGAAACAAAACAACTGAAACGAAAAGCTCTAGGATGAAATAGATTTTTTTTAAAACAAAAGAAAATGTTCCAAACCAAATACACCAAACAAATGGGGAAGCAAATGATTTAGCTAATGAGGCTGAAAAGTCAAAGGACATAAATTTATTTATTCAATCACATGAACTGAAATTAAAATGAATATCTTGGGTGTAAAATTGAATGAAAAAAGTTTGGAATTAAAAGATATTTAATTTGATTACCAGTTTCATGCATCAATTTATTAACTCATATTTTTAAGAATTTTTGTTGTGTTAAATTTGTAATGTATCTTCTATCTATGCTTTATATTATACTTTATCATCTAATAGGTTGAATTTGCAAAAATGAGACATTTTATTTAAAAATGAGTGCGACAATTCGTTAAGTTTATTCAATTTAGAGGTCCTTATTTTTTGGTTTTGTAAGTCCTTAAAAGTCCTTGATAGTCCTTGATTTTCTTTTAAGGAAATGTGTATGAACCCTGTTTCTCTAAGCTTCAACCCATCAAACAATATTTCATATTTATCAATATGTCATAGGCTAATTAAAAAATTTGGCTTAGTGCAAATAACACTGAGAGAGTTTTACAGAGTGATAACCATTGTGAATTTATAGCTAATGTGATCAAGGAATTTTTAGTCATGTTGGCAATATTTTTTAATTTATGTAAAACCACGAAATAAGGTTTATTTGCTCTAATCTTGGATGAAACCTGGCTATTTGAACAAGCAGTTGCTCATTTACTAATTAGTTTCAAGGTGTACTGGCTCAATACAATAAGCCTCTTGAGCAGTCAGTTAAAAATATGTGCCTTAACAAAGCTGTCTAAGAAAGAAGTTTTGCTTGTAATTCACGAACTAATTTTGTTAACCCAAAAATATCTGTACTTGTGTTGATGGTTTCTGTAAGCACAGATGCTTTCTATTTGTATAACAGATCTTTCTAGAATTAAAAATTGAACTATTAATAATTTTAATGGCAACTCATACTTTAAATCATAATTTCCAAGATTAAATTTTAGGCAATAAATATTCTATATTGAATAGATTCCTCCTCCATGGATTTATGTTCTAGTTTTTAACTACTTCAGAATTTTTACTATTTATTGTTGTAGAGTTTTTAATAAATAGTTTAAATAGCATATTATTGTCTGGTTTCTAAATTTTCTATCGGCAGCTTGATATAATTTTCATAAATACTTCTGATAGAGTTAAAGCATTAGCATATTAATGACTGTTGCTATATTTGAATAATGTTTATTTTAATTTACAGTTTTGTTCACTTGTTCTAATTTTTTATTGCATTTTTAGCTTATGCACATGAAGAAACTTGAAGCTAAGCATAAGGCATTACAAATGTGTATTTCTGGAAGTGCAGAAGAAGTAAATGCTGTATTGCAGAATAATGTTGAAGGTAATATATATCTTTCATTTGAGTGTCTTGTTTGTATTCTAATTGTATGATTTTTAATTTATATCTAATGAGGATTTTTATTGTTATTTTTTAATTATCTTCAGGTATTTATAACTTCTTGTTTTTCAATTTATTGCATTTCTGTGTGTTTATTGTTGTTATACTATTATCAAAAAGTTCTATAACTTTTTAAATTTTTTCCTAATGCAAATGAATTATGCCATTTTCCGCAGAGCAAGCGAAGAGTATCATGTGAATATCATGAAGAAAATTCAGTCTTCTTTGTTAATAAAGCATTTAAATAGAATAATTTCTTTTATAACTTCAACTAATATTATTGTAAATTTTAATAATGTTATTTATGTTGTATAAAAATTTTATAGAATATTATATTAATTGTAAGATAATTTTTAATGAAAAATAATAATTTAGGGTTTAAAATTATTTTATTTTAAAATATAGAATACATTAAGAAAATATGTGTATAAGTGGCAGTTTGTTTGCATTTATAGTGTTCATTCTATGAAAATATGATCACACAATTATTTTGCACTTTTTTATTTTGTGTCATTATTTATTTGCAGTTTTTCTAAAATAACATAACTCCAAAAAATATGAACTGAAAATTTTATCATTCTAGAACATATCCTGTATTTTAACATTAGAGTTATTTTTGAAAACTGATTTATTATTTTTAAAAAATTTCTACAGCAATAAATATTTCATGGAAATTAGCTGATTTTCTTCAAATGAGAAAACTTGGCTGTTTAATAATTACTAGTAATGTAAAGAATATTGGTTTGGCTGAATACCCTATTTTTAAAAACATTTCTCTTTTGATTGCAAATAAAATGTTTCTCAAATTTTAAATAAAAAAATAGAGATTAATAAAATTGATTTTTCATTGTTTGTGTATTTAAGAAATCTTATTAACTTTATGCATTTTTATAATATTTTAAATACCTTAATTTCATTAATAAGAAATGAGAAAGCCTTTACATCAAGGGTTGTCAAACTCGAATGCTAGCCCGAGTCAAATAAACAAGGTCTAAATTTAAGTGGGCTGCAATAAAAAAAACACCTTTAATTTTTATAGAAACCTAGATTTATTTCGAAAACACAGTATTAAAAAAGGACTATGCTAATGTTTACATTAAACTTTCTGACTCTTGGCATCTGTTCTCTGCTTCTATCTGTACTACAACAAGTGATATCTTGTCTGCAGTGATCAATATCAAAATTGATTGAAGGTAAATCTTGGTAATTTTGGATCTGACAGGAAACTTTTTTTAGGGAAATTAATTGCTCACCCTGATAAGTACTTTCAAAAATAGAAGCAATTTCATATGTCAAATATGCCAGTTTTCAAACCTGACTAACAAATATTTGTAATACTCAAGCAACCCAATTTCATTGAATTTTGCCTTCAAATCTCAGCAGTATTCTAACTCTATTCTCATATTCTAACCTGATTGCTTGATATAGTTTGGAACCAATTCTATATGTATGGAGAATTTATTCTACATCTATGGGTTCATTATTAATAATGTATACTTAGAAATTTTAAAAGTTAAGTTGTGAAATTTTTATTAAAAAGAATTGTTATCTACTGTGGTGTTTTCTGAACTACATACATATTCGTTGTGGGCTTCGAACTTGACACCCTTGCTCTATGTGTTGGGATTGCTTCACAGAAATAAGACAGACATGTTTCTTAAAATAAAATAATAAAAAATTTGTTTTTGCATCATGATTTCAGACCTCACAATGGTAAATGATATGTAACATTATTAAATACACTTAAGTACTATGCATATTAAAATTTAGTAAATTTGAGGGGATTTGTTTGGTAATAAATGTACTGAAATATAATTCTGTGCAATATTCTTTGTCAAATATATTTAAAAGCACATTTTAAAAATATTATCCTGAATTTATTTAGCCAAATAACTGTTTAGTATCCAGCCAGACCAAATATTTGTTACATCCCTAATAATTACTTGACTTTCTTCAAAGTGTTACGGTACATATTGTTGAAGGTTAAAATTTTCTTAATACACTATCTGATCAAAAGTATCCTGACAATTTCGTATTTTCACATTTTTTAGAATTTCTCCTGAAAGGCTGAACTGACTGGCTTTGAACTTCGAAGATATAAAGAATAGATTCTAACTCACATTTTATAGTGAAGATTCAGTCCTGAGGGTAATTAGGGGACCATCTACAAATTGATGAAGACGAAAATTATTTTGGCCCACCCTGCCTCACAGAAAGCTGATAATGAGTTAAAACTTTCATCAATGGTTATGTTTGATGTGCATAATATTTACATAAATTTTCGTAAATGTAGCACAAATATTCGGGAAGATATAAAGGTGTTCTTTAAAAAATCCCAAATTTTCCCTCCTGTTTTTTGCTTATAACATGCCGAGTTTTCTGTTATATTATACGAAACTTAAAACTTACAGAAAAAATGACAATGTGTTAGAGGAGCATTGTGTAAAAATTTGGAAAGAAATTTTTGAATGTTAGAGAAAATATGAGTAGTTGTAGTAAATAATATTTTACTGCACATGTGCGAGACATAGTGTAATTTTTCTTTTATATCAGCATTGCAGTGAGCAGAATTTTTGCTTCCCTCTAAGAGAAAAAACGGTGAGGGGTTTTCCACAAATGGATATTTTTAAACTTAAATTTTCGAATAATTTTATGGAATTTAATAAAGATTGAACATGCTGAATACCCAGACATACTTATAAATAAAATTTATAATGTAAATTGCAGTTCGATGATTACTATTTGAAGATTGAAGTTTAAAAAATATCAATTTGTGGAAAACCCCTCATCGTTTTGTTTCTCTTAGAGAGAAACAAAAATTCTGCTCACTGCAATGCTGATATGAAAGAAAAATTACGCTATGTCTCACGCATACGCAGTAAAATATTATTTACTACAACTACTCATATTTTCTCTAATATTCAAAATTTTTTTTTTTTTTTTTTCCAAATTTTTACACGATGCTTCTCTAACATGTTGTTATTTTTTCTGTAAGTTTCGTATAATATAACAGAAAACTCTGTATGTTGTAAGCAAAAAACAGGCAGGAAAATTTGGAATTTTTTATCTTCCCGAATATTTGCGCTGCGTTTACGAAAGTTCCTGTAAATATTATGCGCTTCAAACATAATCATTGATGAAAGTTTTAACTCATTATCAGCTTTCTGTGAAGCGGGGTGGGCCAAAATAATTTTCGTCTTCATAAATTTATAGACAGTCCCCTAATTGCCTTCAGGACCGAATCTTCACTGTAAAATGTGATTTAGAGTCTATTCTTTACGTCGTCAAAGTTCAAGGGCAGTCAGTTGAGTCTTTCAGGAGAAATTCTAAAAAATGTAAAAATCTGAAAAGTGTGTGGATACTTTTGATTAGATGTATGTGTAGTGAAAATGAATTAGAAAGTATGTTTCAAATCCAAAATGGGGTCTGGTATTGATCATTTGTGGCTCTCCTGTTCCCCTCGGCCATTGATAAAAGTGGTTTTCATTACTTGTCAACCACCTGCTAAGTTAGAAATGCTTTATAAATAAAGACAAAGAAATGAAATCAACTGAGCTGCCATCTACAGATGAGAAATTAATTTTTTTTTATATTTGCAAATTTCAATTTATTGCAATAAAATTTTAGATTTCTACTTATATTTTTATATATGGAGAGAATATAATGTTTTAAGGATTTGTGGTACAAATGTCATCAGAATCTTATACTTGCATTTTCATAAATGTTTCTGTGATTTGGCATGCTTTCTTTAAATTTGCAATTTATTTAAAGTTATTGAATGTCTGGAATAAGCATTTATTGCATTTAGAGTTTGGCCAGATGTATTTTAAAATTGAATGCATTTATGGATGTGTTTTTTGTTTGTGTGTCTGGCCATCACCTTTTTTTTAAAATGAAGGCACTGCCATTTGTAATTTTGCCTTTCTTTTTATAATTAATCAACTGAAACTGCTGCATTTTTTGCAAGCTGTTTTCATTAAAGTTTGTACGTAGAGCTAAAATATTTTGTTTCATCTTTTAGGAAGTGAGGAACAACTAGATGAAGAAACTGTTTACCACCTTAAGCAAGTATTTACTGTCAAAGAAACAGAAGAAGAAAAAATGATTCGAACAGGAGAAATGACTCCATTTGGAACAATTATAACTAACCAAGCAAAAGATAAACCAAAACCTCGTAAAATAATCATTCCAACTGATGGTATGACAGATTTTGATAAGTTTCTGCTTAATGAAGCTGAAAACCACATGACCAAAACATCTTCAAAAAATTTTCAGCGATCAAAGCCTTCATCATCAAAATCTGTGAATAAGGTAGTTATAAAATCTCAAGAGTCTTCTGATTTTAAAGGGTTTACAGATCTGAAAGCAATATCTAGTAAAAAGAACAAAACTTTATCCAAGGTTAAATTAGGTTCAAAGTTTGCTAAAGGATTTTCTAAGACATCAAATCATAGTAGAAGTTTGGTTAAAAATTATAGGAGTGACTCAGAACTCAGTGACGTTGAAGATGATGATAAATTGGAAATTAAAGATGATGCTAATAATTATTCTAGTGATGATGTGTACATTCCAGATGAAAATGATTTAGATGACGAATATGAGGAAAGCAGTGGTAATATATTTTCCTTGTTTTTAACCTACTCAAGGTATTAAGCAATGGAATTAAAATTTCTTCCTAAAAATTAAAGCTTTCACTACAGTGTCAATAATTCAAAGAAATAATTTGCATTTTTTAAATTTGTTGAATAATTGTTTCTTTAAAGTTATTTTCTTTTCTCATAGGAAAAACATCTAAAAAGAAGAAAACACAACATTATTCTAAGAAAACAAGACAAATTTCTGCTGATAGCTTATCCGACACAGAAGATGAAGACAATACACCAAAAAAGAAACTTAAAAAATTGGTAGATGATGGAAATCAAGAGTCGTATATTAAAAGAATAAAGTAATCTATGTTTAAATTTGTAATTAATGTGACTTTTTTATTTTAGCTTTTTTTCGTTATTACAAATATCTGCTGCACAATTTCTGTAATTTTCCTTATTGATTAATTTTTTTATTTATCAGGTCATATTCAAATAAATTGCTGATCTTTGTTTTTTTTATTCAATAGCTTTCACTCTTGAATGTATGCACTTAAATGAACTATTGTTAGGCTTAAATGAATATCAGACAATTAATAACTGTATATTTCTGTGCAAGAATGTATGATATAAGATGTAATATAAGTTATTGAAAGTAGATTACTAACAGAAATATTAAAAGAAATCCATGCATCATCTGACAGTTTCTGCTCATGAAAGACTCAGTTTTATCTCATTAATATGCCATTTAAACAATCCTTCTTGGTTTTAATTGATAAAAAATTTTAAAATATTTTGCATTAACTGAAAATTCCTTGTGTCGGGAGAAATGTTTAGATAGAAACTGAAAACACTGATTAATTTTGATTAAGCATGATGAAACCCATTGTATTATTGAATACGTTCCAAAATTTAAGTAATGAATTCATTTATTATTTCAATCTATTTCCTGCTTAATATCTCTGACATGTGGCTGGAATAATTATATGTTTCATTTGCATCATGTCTGTAATGATTCTGCTTTAAATATATGTAACACTTTCATTTACTTTTTTTAAATATGCTTTTGTATTTCATGTTTTGTTTTGTCATAGAGCTCTTGAAAAGTCTGAATGGATGCAAAAACAGATGAAGCTGGTTGAAAATGAGGGAGAAGATTCTGATGAAGAAGATGTTACTGAATTCGATGAAGGTTATAAAATTCCTAATCGTATTTGGAATAAACTATACAAGTTAGTTTTTTTTCTCTCTTTCTCGAGTCTGAAAAAGAAGATTTAAGGAACACAATATTGATTTAAATTGTATTGCATTTTAGAATAACTTGACATTGACTTTTTTTTATATTAAGTTTTTTGTTTTACATTAAGTTTTTAATGACATTTAATGCATATAAATTCATTTTCATTTTATTGTGTTTATGTGATTTAAAAATCACATCAACAGTAAGCAAGTGACATATGAATAACATAAATCATTATTGATAATGTGTTTATTTCTATATGATTCTCCTAAGTTTGGAAAAGTTGTTGGTTTTCTCTTCTCTAATATGCATTATCTCTACAATCCTTCGTACATTTTAATGAAAAATGCTTCTTAAAGCCTCCAAAATTTGTTGCAGACATTGTATGGTGTCTTTTAGGAATTATGAGGAATAACCAGTGGCGACTCATATATTCTAACTGTGGGAGTGCTGTAACTTATAATACGACACGGTGCAGTGATACATTTCTGCATAGCTTAAATTTTAGATTTTTAAATAAATTTTGAATAATTAAAAATTAATTACTAGATTTTTGACTTGATGTTGGTAGGTTTTTAATAAAAAATTTTAATTAAGCTATTATTAATCTATAATTAATTTTTTATTTAAGATGTAGTCTCAAAATAAAAGTTCCCAATTATTTTTCCTGCAATTCTTACTCTGAATTATAAAGATTTACATAACTGGGGTGAACAATAAAATTCATGATGTATGAGGTTAAAATAAATGCAGATGAAGGAAATTTTCATATTTATCTGCAAGAAAAATTTTATAGTTCAATATTTTTTAATTACTTTTTATTTATCATTAATTATCCTTCATTTTTTTATGTATTTTCAAATTTTAGGCTTGCAAGAAAACTTTTCCTAGTAGAAATTTTTTTTAAATCTTGTTTGTTTCATCTCTAGGACTGTACTTTTCTACAGTCCTTCTTACCTTTAAACACTGTTGTAGAAAAAATTACACTTTGTCACCACACAGAAGGAATGAGGAAAATTGTAGTATACACAAGCTGCTCCTGGGAATAATTATATGAACTTACACATGTCTGTCAGCAGTTGCTTTATTGCTTTAAGCAATCCATATAGCAACTTGTTTAAACAGATGAACTTCTAAACAGGATTTCATTTTCATGTATGGATCCTCTCACATCAACTAAGGTAATGATATCTTGAAATTTACAAGGTCTCTAAACCCAAATCTGTCGGAGCTTCTGTACTTTTAGGGAAAATGGATCACGACTTTGAATCATCTTAAAGAGATGTGTAGAACTTTTCAAATATCCTCTGAAAGCAGTATGAAAATAAGCTTTCAGAATTAATTTCTCGTCTTGCTATGGAATTTTTGGCCCTCTGTCATTATGAAAACTAATATCAAAAATATGATGCTGAAGGGTTGTCTATAACTTTTACATGCTGTAACCTACATATTCCTTTTGCTTGTGTCTATTACTTGGAATACTTATACATTTTTTTACAAGTTTCATTTAATCAAAATTTTGTTTGAAGTTTCAGTTTATGCAGTTGTGTATTATATATTAAAGTTATATTTTTAATGCTTCCAATTTCCAGATTGATATTTTTAACACATTTTTTTTTTTTAATTTCATACTTTTGCTATGGAATTTTACTTCTACATACAAGTATATTTGTTGATGTTAATTGTTATTCTGTTATCTTGCTTAGAACAAAATAACTCAAGCAAGAAATGTAGAAAAACTGAATGAAAAGCTTTGGATTTATTTCCAAAATCGTACATTAATGTGTTAATCTTTTTATCAGGCAATGTGATTTGAAGTAACTCATATTTTACATCATATAAACATTTTTGTTTTCTTTTGTAGATTCCAAAAAACTGCTGTTCGTTGGTTATGGGAGTTGCATCAACAGAATTGTGGAGGAATCATTGGAGATGAAATGGGACTGGGAAAAACAATTCAAATAATAGCTTTTCTTATTGGTCTTAAATTCAGCAATTTGACCACAGTGGGTGATTAGTAAGTTTCATTCTTCTGTAAATTTAACAATATATTCATTATTTCTTATCATAATTGATCATAATGTTGTTTTGTATAAAAAAGACATCTCCAATAGTGTTTTCTATTAACTATTGCCAATTAAACATAAATAATTAATTCATAAAATTAAGTATTCTGACAGTAAAATCTTGAATTCATGGTCAGAGGATGATAGTTTGAGTCTTGATGGTCTTCATGCATGCTAAATCTATCTGTGGTTAAACATCCATCTGTTAGTATATTATGAAAATTTGAAGAGGGAGTTATTGAGGTATTATTGAATAATTCAGAATATAAGATTTGTTCACTGTGATGCTCATCTGCAAAATGTTTATCTTGCAAAACTTAAAATGCAGTTGTAAATCATAAATGCTTTATTCTATTAAGTTGTGAACAGAATTATATTTAAATAATGTTTTTCTCTTATTAACCAAATTAAAGTAATATAAAGTTTGTATAACAGATTGATTTTTTTTATCTATAACATTATATATTATACTTATATTTTTTATCTTAAACTTTTTAGTTATTCCTTTTCTATTAACAATCCTCTATTATTTTTAGGAATTTATTTTAAATTATCTGAAGTTGTCTGCCAAAGAATGTATTTTTTAGCATATTAAACAATGTCATTTCTGTTTTAAATCAGTTCCATTGTTTATCTAGAGATCATTACTCTTCCATAAATATTTCTATTTTTGTTCTGTAATTTAAAGAAAGGAATTTAATATATTTATTTTGTTCATGTGAAAATTAATATCTGAAAAGCAAATTTAATTTTCAGTAAATTATGTTTAGTTATGAATGTGATTCAGTGAGTTTTTTCTGTACCAAATAATTTTCCTTGCTTAGGTATATTCTGTGGAGAAACTGATTTCATTTGAGAAAGTTACCATACTTATTCAGTTATCATGTTTATGCCATGCTTCTTGTGTGTTGTATAGAATCAATCACTCAAAACTGCATAATATTTTGCAATCTTAAATACACTCTAATGCGTGAATATTTAGATCATGATATTTTTGCTTAAAAAGTTTCATTTACTTTTTAGTGACAGAAGTGTATTTTAGCATCAGTTGCCTTTGAACCCTGTCATAGGAGTTCTTATATAAAAGTGATAGATTTTCACCTTTATAAAGGAAGAGACAAGGAACTAATGATATCAAGTAGCAAATAAGCAAAATATTTCACTCATATTCATAAGATTCACAAAGAAATGCTTCACTTTGAAAATTAGTAAATTCCATTTAAGAAAAAAGAGTGAAATTATAATAAATTTTAACACTGATGAGTCCATCTAAAGTTAAACATCATTTGATTATTTCAGTAAAATGATTAACCTTCCACATTTTTTATATTAAAATCGTATTATATCATTATATACTATTTCTTTCATAGCAAGGCCTCAAAGTAAATTTTAAAAAATCTTGTGGCATATGCATTAATAATGTTTTTTTTTTTTTAATTATTGTTGTGCGACATAACCTAACTCTACTGTGAAATCTTATCTTTTAACGTCAAGACTGTTTAACGAACTTGTTTTGACTGTTTCAGTTAATTAAAGAATAATATAAATTTTCACTGCTTAGAGTAATTACTGACAAAACTTTATTTGTGTGTGGAATATAAGATTGGATGCATTTAATTTCAAATTTTGAATTTTATTTAAAAAGTTTTACTGCTTTTGTAATCTAGCTTTAAAGGACTTGGACCAGTAATTTTGATATGCCCAGCTACAGTAATGCATCAGTGGTTAAAAGAATTTTATACTTGGTGGCCTTACTTTAGAGTTGCCATTCTTCATGAAAGTGGTTCATTTGTGGGGAAAAAGGTAATACCATTTTCTTTGTGTTTTTGCATTGTGGACTTTCTTTGTAATATGTGAGTCAGTTTAATGATAAGATTTTAGTTATTGTTCAAGCTAGTTAGTCTGAATTGCATTAATTTATTTGCCATTTCATAAAGGAAATTCACATTTTTATTTACATTTAAGTACGGTGACAATTATATGTGTTGTGCAGCAATCAGCTCAGAATCATTGCCTGAATTAAGAGTTATTCCTCCAGCATGACAAAGTACTTGTACAATTGTTTCTGTCCTAAAAATAAATTACTATACACTTCATTCATTCTAAATTTGTACCATTGTTGCTATTTCTTCTTTTAATTGTGTGGAGTCTTGTGTTCCATTAACAAAAAAGGAATTCAGTTTTATGAACCATATGCATATTAATGACAGATAGAAATAGGTTTTATTATTATATGCATAAACTATCCATTGATTGTAGAGTTTTAAAAATAGATGAGTCCAGATTTACAAGAAAGTATCGTAATTCTTTCTCCATAGTAATTTATATATGTTAGAGCATTTCAATTGTTGCTCTTGTCAAGAATTAAAGTTCCACTTTGTAAACTCTTCCCCTGACCGCTGATGGGGTAGCATGAAAATGAGTGTGCACACCAGCAAAAGTCAAATATAAAAGAGGCAGGAGACTGGTAGAAACCAAACAGGAACTGACCAGAAAGGGGTGGCAGGGGCCCCTTTTAGTAGATTGCAGTAGAGTTCAAAAATGCAGAGTCCTTGATTTAAAGGGCTTCATGGTTCCATCCAAATCGCAAAAGACTGCATAGAGATGGTCATAATAAAGGAAACAAACTTGAGTTGTGTTTAATTTGAACATTGAGCATCCTAATCGAAAAAAAATTTTCACATATGTACATTTCATAATATTGTTACAAAAATATAGTGTCGCTCTCCTGCCTTGCTAGTCTAATTGTTGGGAAGAGAGTTTTACAGGGGTAAGTATGGAATGCCGGCAGCGTCCAGACCTTGGCGACCATTTTGGTGGCAAATCGAAGATTCCCGAAAATGCGATTATTTTCTCGATATTTCTATTAGGAGCCGAGATCTGGATTTCTCCAGAGATTTCCATGTGACATCATGCCCTGTTAGGAACACTATAAATACATGGCGGTAGGATTCAAAGGGAAACGTCTTTGGAGTGTGAATGCCTTTGAAGAATCACTTTGGAGTTTCGTCTGCAGTGCGAGCTTGAAAGCTGGTGAGCTGAGTGCTATTGAAGGTGCTGTTACAGTCATTATTAGTGAATTGCTATCTGTTTGTGTTGCTAGATCCGAAGTGCTGTGACTGTTATTGCTAGTGATTTGTTGCCTGTTTGTGTTACTAATCTGTATAAGTGCTTATGTTCTTGTTACCTGTGCTTTGTGTTTCCTGAATATTTGTGAATAAATCGTCTTTCTCCGTTATCCTGCTTGTTAGACTGTTTCCACCATACACCCACAGGATGATTTTTGTAACAATATCGAATAGGGAATAATGGTTATAGATCTGTTATCTACTGGGTGATCATAAAATAAGCTGGCCTGTTCAGAACATTCTACAACTCCAAGTAATGGATTAATTCTAAAATTTTTGCACTTGCTATTTAAAGTACACACTCAACCATGTTACGATAACTTAGTTCCAAAATCTTCTATAGGGGATTCATTTTGTTTAAAAATTAAATAATTTTATAAAAACATTAAATGCTAATTGATAAAAACTTTTTCAATTTTATTTTGTATTAAAAAGTATCTCAAATTTTATCACAATTGCTTTATTTTTAATCTTAATGCAAAAAGAAGAAAACACTTTGAAACATCAGGCTATAAATGAGTGGTGTGAATTGAAAGGGTGGTGTAAGCAACAGCCATGATGATGACTTTCCAAGAGCGAATGTTGATGTTCAGATTTTTTTACAGAGGTCATGGCAATGCTGCAGCTGCTATTTGTGAATTTCATGGCTAAAAAAAAATTATTACTTGTTATAATGTCACTACAAGCGAGAGAGAGATGTAGTAAAAATTTGAAGATATTGGATCTTTAAATGGCAGAAGAGAAGAGTGCATTGGTGATCATGTGATTGGCGCCATTGCCACATTGGTGATTGGGTGTTTTTTTTTCAAATGTTTAGCAATGCCCAAATTACATCGCAACAGCACCATGTAACCTTCAGCACAGTTAGAAAGATTTTCAGATAAATAATTTTTTACTGTACAAGATCAATCGGAGCCATGAAAACTGGTGGTGAGGTCTCAGCTTTGGATTCCAGATTTGAAACTTAATTCCACTAAAGATCCGCTATACAAGGTGTTCCAAAAAAGTGGAACAAGTGTTTATTTTCTTAAATATTGATCCTAGAAATATACTTCCAATTACAAACTTTCATCAAATAAGGTGAGAATTTGTATGAAAATACTTTGACTTATAAGTGGATTGATAATAAAAAGTTTTAAAAATTAAATTTTCTGTCCTCGTTGTGCAAAAATATCATTAAGGAAAATGTCTTCCATACATTCCTCTATTCCCATACCAAGTTTCATGCTTCTATCTGCAAAACTTACAGATATATACAAAGATAAACTTATTGACTTAGACCACTTTTCCATACCTCTCACTGCTGTTTGATCCAGTCTTTCGATGTGCATTTCAGGGATAATATACATATTTCAAAGAGTTATTAAAAGGGCGGAATCAGGATATAACATTGTATTTGAAGTAGTATTTACAAAGATAGTTCATCTTGTGAATGTTCGAAAAATATCCATGGTGATATATCAGTAGTGATGGCTCATCTGCTCAGAAACAAGCAGTGCTACAGAAATATTATTAGTTTAGAATTGAAATACAATTTTCCAAAAATAGCTTTACCTTCAAATAGTCCAAACTTGTAATTATCTGAATTATATTTTAGAAAATTACAGTCTTATCTTTTTTCGGTGAGTGACTTTAAATAACAAAAAAAGAATACCTATTAACTAGCCAAGTTTCCGTCGAGGCAACATAAAAGTGAATCCGAAACCTAAAAACAGCCACTGAAGGAGAAATCGAAGAAAAACAAATCGAGAACGCAAAGGTGAACCTTGGGGTGAGACTGAAGGGGGCGGGGAACTTTAGTTAACCTAGTGCCAAACAGTTGCATCCGAAAATCCAGTTCTGGCTAAGTTCAAAGACAGAAAGGAAAGCTTTCACCTTGCCCATGATGTCACTTAGTTGTACGCAATGAGCGAATTTTGGTGCTTTCCAAAACTGTTTGGTGTGCAGCCCTATCCTTATATCTGTCTTACCTTTTCATTCATTTTCTGCCTTCTATTCTCATTTTTATCCTTTATCGTTGATAATCGAGTAGGGATTGGAAAAACCTACCGACTTTTTTTAGTTATTTTTTTGTCCCGGTTATAAATGGTTATTTTTTTTAAATCCTGTATCCAGATAAAAAAAAAAAAAAAAAAAACCGGATCGGAAGATAGGCTAGATTTTAGGTTTGATTAGACCAAAATTTACGAAGTTTTCTTGCTTTGAAATTCATCATCTTGGGACAATCAAGGACAACTGCTTCCTCGAGGAGTCTGTTGGTTGGCGGATTACTGAAAGTCTTTATGGACAGATAAATATTGGCCAATCAATTGATTTCTTGTAAAAACAATATTAATAAAAAAAAATTACAAACGACGTTTGTTTTTATAAAAAAAAACCCCACCGAAAACCGGTTATTTTGAGCGGTTTTAACTGCCAGGTTAAACTGGAGTCGGAAAAAAAACCCTGAATAACCTGTTTTTAAAATTAAAAAAACCCGAAAACCAGTTATTTTGAGCGGTTTTAACTGCCAGGTTGAGCCGGAGTCGGGAAAAAACCTGAATAACAGAACACCGGTTATTTTCGCAATAACCGTCATCCGTATAATCTAGCTCTTAGAGTGAAGAAGTAACCAAATAAGAATAAAAACAAAAATACGAATTTTTAAAATAATTTTAGTGGGTTCTGCAACTCTTCAGCCCTAAAGGACGACTCGCCACTGCCTTTAGGTAAAAAATAATATGCACAATGCTGAGAGCAAATAATTTGTTATTCTTGTCAATATTAGGCCATTTTCCTGTTTTATGTTAAATTTTATTTTCTCAAGTTGTCCTTCTCTTCTTTATCAAGTTGGAAGTTGCAACTATCTTCCAATGAAACTGAGTAGCAGTATGCATCATTTTTTCAATCCATGATGATTGGATGATCTATTACTAATCAAATATTTGCACTTCGTGGTTTTTCTATGTTTAATAAATTTGAATTTTTGCAATAAATATCACCAAACAAATTTGTGAGCAGCCCCTTTAAATTTAAAAATTAATGTATCTCTGTAAGTTTTGCAGATAGAATCGTGAAACCTAGTTTATATATAGATGAGTGTAAGAGGAACATTTCATTCATTGGCAATTTTGCTCTATAGGGAACGTATAAAAAATTAATTTTCTTAACTTTTTATTTTCAACATCCACAGAAGCCAAAGTGTTTTCACACAAATTCCTATCTTATTTGATGAAAATTTGTAATTGGAAGTATATGTCTAGGTGCAATATTTAAGGAAATAAATGCTTGTTCCACTTTTTTAGGACACCTTCTATATGTGAGCCTGGTGCATATTAAATCTGATGTCAAAGATCAAACTTCCTCCTGCTGGTTTGGCATGAAAGTTTGGAGAAGGGTGCCATTTCAGTTGTCATCTTCGCCATCTGACCATGGTTCGGAATTGCGAGGTCCGTCTCAAAATAGCCTTGTGTTGTTTCAAAAACTGGACATTAATATAACTAAGCTGAATCACACACATGAACTGCTTACCAGGGACACAGATAAACAATTCACTTTTACCTTTCTTGTGGGAATGGAACTTTGAATATTATAGCTATTAGACGTCCTTTGTAGCGATGAAATTTTATTTAGATGGCATTGTGAATATCCAAAATTACCATGTTTTGAGCCAAGGAAAATCCACACGTTTTCCAGGAAATTCCTTTGCATTCACTTAAACTAACATTCTGATGAAGATTCGTGTCCTCATTTATCCTGGAGCCATGTATTTTTTGAACAAATTATGGTACATTATCTTCAGACATGTTGGTGACTGCAGCTAAATATCATAACATGCTCCAGAGCTTTGTGAAACCCCAGTGGTAACCCCTTTTATGAAAGATGTTAAACCTTCACATACTGGAAAATGCATTCACAGTTTGTTCTATCAACACTTTATATATGATCATGTAATTAGTCACATGTTTCTGGCCTGGCCATCTTCTCTGCATCTTTCATGTCACCCCTATTTTGAGGAGAACAATGTTAACTGGTGTGTGTGCAACACGAAGGATTTCCGTTTCTGAAAACGGACAGTATTATTTTTATTTGAAACATCATTAGAAAATCTGAATTTAATAACCTCTCTTTTTTTTAATTATCGAATGTTGCCTGTAATTGTTTTTATATTTAATACATTTGTGTTTTGCCATTTTTATCATTATGAAATGATATTAATTGAACATAGCTATTTGAAAATAATTTATGTAAAAAGAAGTTGCATGTATTATGTTTCTCTGCTATGTTTTAGCACTTTATGTTTTCTTCTGACTTATTATTATATTTATGAAATAATGTGTATACATGATATGTAAATAATTTTTAGATTTGTTAAGGTTATAGATTGTTAGATTTTAATTAATATCCTTATTGGTTATGATTTTATTTTTTACCAGGTAATTAACATCATTTCATGAAACTATTCAGTTTTATTTTTTATTATTATTTAAATTATCATTTGCATGAAAATATTCTTCGACTTCTTAGGTATTTAATTTTTCAGGATTCTTTGATTCGTATCATTAATAAGAGCCATGGTGTTTTGATTACTACTTATAATGGTGTTGTTCAACATCAAGAAAATCTTCTGAAGCATGAGTGGCATTATGTCATACTTGATGAAGGGCATAAAATTCGCAATCCAGATTCTCAAGCAACTCTTGCTGTAAAGCAAGTATGTGTTATGTTTTCTTTACTTCTCGATGGATTGTAATCTTGATTTGTTTCAAGTAGTATTCAGTTACTTTTATTTTCAAATTATGTGTTGGTAATGCCATAAAATATTTTTCTTACATATTTGCTATAAGCTGCCATTTTTTTAATGATACTAGCTGTGTGGCCCAGTGCACAGTGGTCAAGTTTCGTTTTCTAACTAGACAAAAATCATAGCGTCGAAACTAAAAACAGCAGAGCCTTGAAATTTGCACAGTTTAAAGGAAATGGACTTCACTTGTATCCCATGAAATTTCATAGCAATCAGTTGGATATTTCTTGATTTGTATTAATTTATTTAATTTGTTCCCATTGTTCTCTATGGAGGGAACTGTTGTAATCTGCTCAAAAGTTAATAATAGTTGAATAAAGCATAAAAAAAAACTGATAAATTTTACAAAATGAAGGAATTAGCTTGAAAATAAGATTTGTGGAATTTTAGTAAAGTCTGGTAGGTATTTTTTTTATTTTTAACATGCCAAATATTTTCAATGTTAAAATATGTCTAATAAATAATTATGTGATGCCTTTCAAGACGATTAAAATGTGAAAGAATTTTATCAATATAATATAAATACCATTAAATCTTAAAATAAAGTTACTTTTAAAAGTAAAATTGCTGCAGTTTTCACAAAAATAATATGAGAATTTAATTTCATGAAAGGGTCTTCATGGAAATATTCCAAAATATTTTAATATCTAACTTTTAAATGTAATAGGTAAAGGTAATGCTTTTCATCCGTGTGAATTATGTTTTATATTATTTGTTATTTATGGAAAACTATTTGTGGTAAGTTTTCCTAATTTTATAGTCTATTCAGCTGTAGCTGAATACAGCTCTTGAGAGGTTGTCCCTGGAGCAACCTAACTATCTTTAAAATTTCAAATCGCTTTCTGCTCTGTTCAAAAATTTTCGCGTTTTTGGTGTGTTTATGTCAAAAACTGAATAAGAAATAAACATTAAAATCGCTTTAAAATACTTTTGAAACCATTCAGCGTTTACTTCTTAAAAATTTCAAATATATTTTAGATTGAATATCCGCCCACTTAAATTCGATAATTTTTTAATAAAATTGTAGAATTAATTGTTGATTGAATTTTTATTAATTAACACCTGGGCTAGAACAAGTTAGATTAGTTTTTCAACAGGTTTTTTTCGACCCAGATATTTATTTTTGCATCATTGGAAAAAGTGAAAATTCTTCTGTGGCATGACATTAAAAAATAAAATAAATGAAAATGTTGGGGTCGGGGGTATTTTTTAAACATTTTATAAAAGATAGAGTACAGAAATTATTTAAAGTGGTCTGAAGGTGTACAAATTTTTAAAATTAAGTTTAAATTTGAAATTTAGTGAAAGAAAAGGACGTTTAAAATATCGTATAAAAATATGGAAAATATTAAAATAATCTGTTAAAAACAGTATCGTGTACCTGCCCTGGAATCAGACATCATGAAAAATCTAAAATTAAACAGATATAGAGCAATGTAAGACTTTACAGAACGAAATCCGAAGGCTCACTGAAACACGACTCAAGTATTCGAATGACATTCCTCAACTTTAACCTCCGTAACCTCCTAAGACTACTTGTTTATACAAAAAAATTATGGCTTTCAGGGTTCCAAAGGGTTCTCTACCTACCCCCAAAGAAAATAACCCCATTTGCCGACCTCAAAATTTCAATTTTTGTTGCGCTACAAACCAAAACTGGACCACTGTGCGGCATTGCATGGGCAATCCCGAATAATGCGTTATTAGCTGGTGGAGAGAAGGAGTGTGGTCACGTGAGGCCTCAGGATCCATATTTTTTCATATGCCCACCTCCTTTTTTTTTTTTAGCAAATATTGTCACTTACTTTCCTCACAAACGTAAATATTCTTTCAATTCTAGTCTTTTTATTACTTTATTTTCATATGCCCGCCTACGGTTTATTTTTTCTACAAATATTGGCTCTAACTTTCCCCACAGAATGCAAATCTCCTTTGAATACTATATTGTTAAATTAAAACTTTTAAATCTAGCCTTTTAATTACTTTATAACTAATAACCTAGCGTTACTTGGGATCCACATTTTTTCATATGGCCACCTATGTTTTTTTTTTTTTCCGTACAAATATTGTCACTAAGCTTCCCCAACAAACGTACATGTGTTTTGAATCCTCTCTTGTTGGATTAAAACTTTCAATTCTAGCCTTTTCACTACCTTAAAACAGTATGGTTTGAATGAAAATGCGAGAATTCAATGTTTATAAATTGAAACAGGGTAGCATAATATATTTTTGTAAAGAAAAAATGAAACGAAATAAAAAAAAAAAACAGAAACGATAAGCGATTAATAGTACACCAAACTGGATCACCAGAAACATATATTTTCTTCTTGCCCGTATTTAAATAATAATGGAGAAAAAAAATATATACGGATCAAAATGAATAAATATTTTCCCCAGCAAATGTAAATTTCTTTTCAAATCTAGTCTTTTTATTAACTTAGAACAGCAACGTTGAGAAATGAAACACCATATAAATAAAAAAAATGCAGGGAAATTATTTTTTCCTATGTTTATAAATCAAAACTCGGAAGCTCACTGAAAAAGAAAATAAATAAAACCTTTTACACAAACCAGATGCAAGAGCATTAGTTGTGACAGATTAAAAATAGAAGCTGCCAATAGATAGCATCTCAATATTTCATTCATTCTGACGTTTTTAATTAATATCTTTTTAAGTAATTGTAATTTTGGAATTTAAATGGCCAAAATGGATTCCTTGGATTATTTCCCATCTTTTCGTACTTTCAGCGCGCTTCTGCCTTGAGTGGTACATGAGAAGATAACCATACATAGATACATACACGTCAAATTTTAATAGGATAGATTTTGCTGAGAATTTCAAACAATGAAACCATTGTATAAAATATCCTTTTAATTTACAGGAATATCTGTAAAGAATGGTTGTAAAAATTGTAATATTCTATTGCTTTTAGTTTTACTTGATGCAAAGATTTTTTCAATCTTGTATTGTCATTTTCTGCTCAAATATGTACATTAATTCAATTTTGCAAACAATGTTTGCCCTCTAGTTCAATAAGATGTATTATCTTAATAAGTTATAAATCTCTTTTTCCAGCATTTATGCAACTGGATATGAAAGGCATAATATTTTATTGTTATAAACGTTGCATTGTATCACATAAGTAAATTTGAATGTTTGAGGTCTTCAGATATATATATGAGATAACCATACTTGCGTGATATATCAATTTTGTGTCTTAGGAAGTCAAAAAATAAGCTTGTGAATAGCGAAATGTTGATTTCAGTTGTCATCAGCTTTTAGAACTATTTTTGTTTTAGTTTATGCATTCTCATTTTGCTTTGCTTTATTTTTGTTTGTCTGCATAGTGTCCCCAAAACATTTACACTTTACATAAATACGACTGACTTCTAATTTTTAGAAGAAGAGAAAAAAAGAGGAGGAAACTTTGGTTGAAGTTGTGTAATGCTACATTTCTGAAAAACTAAAATTTTTAAAACCTGATTATTTGTGTTAAGTTCAATAAGAAACCTAGTATTTTCTGTCCATTTTAAATCTTAAATCTACTATTCATTTTTGCTTTATAATCCAAATGGTTTTGCAGTATTAATAGCTATTTTTTTTTTTTTTTTTTTCTGTTTCTACAGTTTCGAACTCCTCATCGAATTATCTTGTCTGGTTCACCTATACAAAACAATCTGAAAGAATTGTGGTCTTTGTTTGATTTTATATTTCCTGGAAAGTTAGGAACATTACCTGTTTTCATGCAACAATTTTCTGTTCCTATTGTTTTAGGTGGATATGCAAATGCATCTCAGATTCAGGTAATTAAAAGATCAATGTAGTTTAAGAATTTTTTTATTATTTTAATCTAATTTATTAAAATGTGATTTCAAGACAATTAGTTACTTTGCTGTGTTTTAAGATATCTGCCCTGCATTGTAGTGATGATTTTTGTTGCCTAATGCTTCAAAATATATTAAAATGCCTCTGCTGATTGATTGATTGAAATGTGATGGGATTTTTAGCAACAATGCCTTTATGTTATATTAATATTTACAAAAAATGATGAAATGGCTTGAGATGCATAGTAAAATTTATAAAGATTTGTGAACATCCACCGGGGTGTAGTTGAGCTGGAACACTGTTCTGGCACTGCCTTTTTCAAAAAATGAATAAGAAAATAATTGTGAAAAAGTCCTTAAACCAGTGCGATTTTTTTTTCACCCAGGTTACAGCATTCCAGCACTCCTTATTTTGCAACTGTACCACTGACATACGTGGTACTGAAGGTTATATACTTGTGGATGATCATACTCTTAATAAAATTAGTAGGGGGGAAGCCTCTGTGTTATATTAATATTTACAAAAAATGACGAAATGGCTTGAGATGTATAGTAAAATATATAAAGTTTTGTTAACATACATGAGGGGTGTAGTGGAGCTGGAACACTGTTCTGGCACTGCTTTTTTTGAGAAATAAATAAGAAATAATTGTGAAAAAGTCCTTAAAACAGTGTGTATGGGTATTCAGCAAATTCTAACCATGATACAATTCAATTTAACTATTCAAGGATATAAGTTTAAAAAATATCAATTTGTGTACAACCCCTCATCTTTTAGCTTCTCTTCGATAGGAGATAAAATTCTGCTCGTTGTAATGCCGATATCTTTCTGAATACTAATGATATTGAATGGAATTTTTTTATATAAGTTGTCCTATATATTTGGCTTTAAAGTTGTGAAAGAAAAGTTACGCTGTGTGTTTTGCGCATGCGCAGAAAAGCATTATTTACTAAAAATGCTCACATTTCCTGTAATATTCAAAAAAAATTTCCAAATTTTTACAAAATGCTTCTCTAATATATTATTATTTTTTATTCATTTTTTCTGTAAGTTTCGCATAATATAGAAGAAAACTACGTGTTTTAAGCAAAAAACAGGCGGGAAAATTTTGGATTTTTTAAAAAAATCTTTATATCTTCCCAAATATTTGTGCTGAGTTTACGAAAATTCATGTAAATATTATGCACATTAAACATAACCATTTCTGAAAGTTTCATCTTGTTATCAGTATTCTGTGAAGCTGGGTGGTCCAAAAAAGTTTTTGTCTTCATCAATTTGTAGACGGTCCCCTAATTGACCTCAGGACAGAATCTTCAATGTAAAATGTGAGTTGCAGTCTATTCTTCACATGGTCGAAGTTTAAAAGCAGTCAGTTAAACCTTTACGGCGAAATTCTAAAAAATGTGAAAATCTAAAATTGTCCAGATATTTTTGGGCATATAGTATATTTGTATGTGTAAAAGCAAATAGAAAAATCCGACTTTTTGCAAACTCAGTAATGGAGATCGATAGAAAAATGAAACCAGTGGTATGTTTATTTTGAAAGCCGTAAAAATCTGATAGATAAGTTACAAAATAGTTTCAAAAATTGCCAGTTGGGTGGCATTGTAGTTGTAGTACAGAGTCTCAGAAAAAGGCTATAAATTGTTCTTTGCAAGCAATCGTTGCAGTCACATCACCATTGCTTCAAGATGTGCATCTTTCAAAGCACAGAGATGGCATATACGAAGAATGAAATTTTCAGACACCCTTTGTAGTAGGTCAGTGGAAATGGATGCACTTGCCTCGCAGATCATCTTTTCAAGCTCATCCAATGTTGCAGGATTGTTCTGGAAAACAGCCCCGATATGCCCCACAAGATTAGGTGAGAATGAAGGCCAATCCATGTATATTCCACTAAATGTGGAATAATTCAAAGCAATGATTTGTTTATGTTCTTGAAGTATTCCTCAAGAAAGGCAAAAACCACTTGGATACGATGTGGTCGTATCCCATCTTGCGTAAGCCACGAAGTATCTTGCTGATCTTACAACATTTGTAGTATGGTGACGAATTGTTCCAAAACCGCAGTACTCCTTTCATGCTTCAATAGCTGAACTGTCCAAAGGCTGATCACTCTACTACTCAGAGCACTCTTTTAAGGAATTTGCCAACAACTACAGCATACATCGCCACCTTTCATAAGGTTTATTTCGTTTTATCTTCTTTATTTGAATTTTTGTAAGAACCGATTTTTAGATTTTGATTATTGATGATATTACTTAACCCTACAGCAGATGTGTGTGTGCAGTGAAACTTATATTGTGCATCGTATTGCATTCGTATAATGTTCCTTTGTAAATTTACGTGCAATTTTTATTTATATAATCTTTGTTTAGAATAAAGCTAATAAATACAGATTTCATAAATAAAATTTGCATTTATTTTTGTAAAACAACACTATAAAAATATGTAATGTGATGCACAACGGAAGTACCTCGTACATACGTATGACTGCTGGAAGGTAAAAATAATTGATTCTGTATTTCCCCATGTTTTGTTACAAATCTTTCATACATATGTATTTGTAATAATCTCACTTAATTTTGCTTTAAATTCTAATATTATATATTTTAAAGTCTTAATGTATTCCAAAATCACTTTTCTTAAACTCCAGTTTCATTTTATTTTCCGCGCTGGAGGTATATTAAATCTCTCTCGCCCACGTGTTTGGCATATTTATTACTAAAAGAATATTTTAATCGCTTCCACATGCCAACATAAATCTCGAAATCAGCGACTTGTTGGAGGCAGACTTTTCCCTAAAACACTTATGTAATTTACTAAAAATAGCTAATATTCCCTTCACTTTGATCACGTGTCTATATGTTAAATCCCTATCTGAGAAAATGCAGGGATTTTCTGTTCTCTGTTGACTTGAAACTTAAACCAAGATGTACGTACATTCCGTCACTCTCCCATAATAAAAGAAAATTAGAATATAACTCTGCTTTTTACTGACTACAACCACGAAATCATTTTATATATTTGTTTAGAGATAAGACCTGAATAAATGAAGGATGCTTCAGAAGTATTTTATGTCCATTCTTTTTTAGATTCATCTGTTCTTGAATAATAAATTTTAGCCTGCTTAGAAGGCTATAAAATATCTTATTTGGTCTCTTTTCTTCAAGGGAAAGTTCTTCATTTTCTTAAACTTTTTTCTCCAGAAATAAATTATGACAACCTGTTATTTTGCCTGGCATCCAAAAATAGATAGTTTGTGGTTGTTTAATAGATAATAAGTGGCTTAATTTTGGAGCTAATATTTTCTTTTTTGATAATTTCATTACAGGTTCAAACTGCTTACAAATGTGCTACTGTGCTCAGAGATGCAATAAAACCGTATCTGTTACGCAGAATGAAATCTGATGTTAAAATGAGTGTCAATTTACCTGATAAAAATGAACAGGTATAGTGGTTTTAGAGTATTAAGTTTTATTAATTGTTTTCTCGGTTTCCAAAATCGTTCAGTTTTAAACAGTTATTGTTTAAATGTCTACTTGTTTAGGTTCTATTTTGTAAACTAACTGAGGATCAAGAGAATTTATATAAAGCATACATCAGTTCCAAAGAAGTTGGTAGTATTTTGAATGCAAGATTACAGGTATATTATATATTTGTTAGTTTTGATACTTCATGTGTTTTAGTGTTGTAAATATTGGATTATTTATATATAATAAAACTGAGGTCTGAATCAGATAGATTTCTTATGGTAATACCTTCCTACTATTATTATAAATTGAGTAAACTTAAAAGGAGTCTTTATCAAGTTGTAGTGAAGTTGTTCAGACTAATATTCTTGCTGTATTCTTTCAATGTCATAGTATGGGATATTGTTTGTACACGGTTCATTAAGGTCTTGTAGGTCACAGTGAAAGATACTAATTTTGATTAAAGGTTGTATATATAATACAAAAATAAAAAAAGATGGTGAACAAAAACATACAGTACAAATTACGGAAATGTAATACAAAAGAAAAATAAGCTTATTTCTCTCGCATAATAAAAAAATTCCAGAGGAGAAAGTAAAAAATTTCTTTTACTATAAACCCTTGCTGAGCGTGGATTTGTGGAATGAAATTTTGGGCATACACATTATCTTAATTGTTTCCATTTAATTTGTCCTAAGCTAGAACTTCATTCATACTTGATACAATGTAGAGCATTGGCTGTGCTGCCATATTGAAAATGAAGCCAGAGAAATCATATATATTCTGAAAGCGGTTGGCAGTGAAGGATTTTTCAGATATGGAAGAAGGAGAAGTCAAAAAATCAGTCGAGAATGATAATCAAGGAATGAAGAATTGGATTATCTTGTAACACCAAGGACAATAGAAGCAGCAATAGTGAAAAAGAAGATAAAACACCTTTCATTAATGTATAAGAATTTAAACGAATTGTTTAAAAAATGCACAGGAACTGTCTGACTTTGCTGTGGAGATTGACCCAAATGAAGAAAAAAGAGGACTCTTTACAAAAGGCATTGAATAGCTCAGTGTTCCTTGCCATGTAACTTTTAAAGAGTTGTATCAGTCATTAACCCAAGCAAAAATCACCAGCCTTTAAAAAATAATTGTATCTTGTACCTTCTTATTAAACAGTAATAGAAATCCCTTTATTTAACATTTGTTCCATTTTTCCCTTTTAATTTTAAAAATATTTAGCTTTATTTAAATTGTACATATTTTCATAATTCGAACTATACCCAACACATTTTTCCATAGAAAGTTAATTTTGTGGAATATGATTTTGCTGTACACAATGTATTAATGGCACAACCTCCATGTTTGGCTCCATGTTATTGTAAATATATATGAGATTTTTTTTAATGATTTGGGAAATATTGTAACTTTTATTCAAATGCACTTAACTCATATGCATCCATCAAGAATTATATATTTTGAAATTTAATTCACTTACAAAATTCTCAAACCTTGACTCATATAGAACAGATAACATTCATTTCAAAATTCTCATTTATGATCTCATAGAACAGAGATAGTAAAAAAAAGCCACCTCCTACTATAGAACTTGCTAAGAGAATTTGCTGTATTATTAACTTCCAAGCTCCCATTGATGTTAAAACTACATTTTCCTCCACACTCAAAAATGTTCTACAGTTTTCCCTTGTCTATGGCATTTGTTCACAGAAAGCTTTTAAATATGACACTCCTTTTGGAAGAAATATTTTTAACTATAATGAAGTCTCACATATCATAAAATAACTGAAACAAACAGTAAAATGCCTATGTAAAACCAAAAAATTATCTACATTCATTAATAAAGCTTTTGGCCATATAGTTACTGGGCATATTGACATTATAGAAAACTCAAAACTAAAAAGCATGCCAAAAGGCTTATGATTCAAACTGATTTTTTCCATTATTTTACCATAATTACTATATAGACTGCTGAAAAATATCAATAAATACTGTCTGAATATTTCCAATACCTACTTCATTCCTCTTCAATTTTTCACTGAACGGAAATGAAACCTTTATTACTTTTTGAAAAGATCCATCACCTGCAATGTAACCAATTCTAAAATACAAAGCATTTATAATTTCTACAATGTAAAAAATGGTATATGAAAACTGAAAAATTTCTTCATTGCTCCAATTGACAAAGCCTCTATCATTTATCTTCAGACAACACTGCAGTAGTCTTTTAGATAATGAACTAATTATTTCAGTACAAAATATTCAGTTCCTACAATAATAACGATCTAGTATGCTTTTAAAAATTCTTTAAAATAAAAGCATCTGTTACAAAATTCCTGTACATGACTCTTGATCAGAAATTTTATGCAAATCTGATTTCCTACTGCTGCATAACATTCCACTCCATAACCCAGGAGAATCAACTCAACCCAATGGTTCTAAAGTCTTTTAATGCTTCTCCCAATTTAATTGTGCGTTCTGATTTACTTTGTTCATGATACAAATAAATCATAACATCTTTGTAAGTGAACTTCTAGTTTACTGTCAAATTACAATAGTCGCCGCTTGTAGTGATCACGGATGTAACGATCAATCAGTTGTACTGATGGGATGGATCACCCATATCTAAACATATAGAAAGTCCTTCAGTTCTAGTGATCAAGATTTTGTTTGTGATGATCGGTTATGATGAGATGATGCCAATGAAGAGAAATCACCATCAGTCCATGAATCTTTTTATGCCCTTCCGTACTTTGAGAAGATCAGTCCTATACAGTGCTGAATCTTTTCACTATTCATCTGAACGATAGTTTTGCTTTAGTTTATTTCTATTTAAAACGAATGAGTACATACCGACAATGTAGTATGGTCTATTTGATCTGCTCTTCTTGTATACCTGTAGATCTGTATTACTTTTAAAGCATTTTGGATGAACTGATCATTCGGATGTAGTGATCACTTTGGCTTTTGCCCAAAGTGATCACTACATCCGTCCACTGTATATCAGTTTTTACTTAATTCAACCAAGCTATGATGTCTGAATTTATTATATTTGGTTCTCTGAAAATGTAGTGCATGTATTTCAATTTCAGATTTCCTGATTTCATCAAAATGGCATGTACCTTTTTGTCTTGAAAGCATGTTGTTTTTTTTTGCTAACTTGTATCCAATTCTACTGATAGGCTTTGTATAATTCAATCTAACCTTCAGGTTTCGTTTAGTTTATTGTCTTTTTTTACCTCAAGAGTCAAATTTGATTATAGTGTGCAAAAAAACTCAAATCTTTAAAAGTATACATTTGCATCTTATTTATTTCACTCTTTAAAAAAAAATTAAAGCTTATTAGGTATTTCTATTAAATTTATAGGAAAGTTGAAGTGAAAATATACTGAATATCTGTATGCATTTTATTCATGTATTATAAAACTCTTGTCAATTCTCAATTGGCGTGTGGAGTTAAAATTGTAACTTTCAACATATGAATTTTTTTTTTTTTTTCGTGTTTATTTATATTATAAGCTTACTTTTGGGTTTTCTTGTAAGTAACCTCACAAGGTTATTGTTTTAGCATGTACAATTCATATCATTGATGAAATTCAGATTGCTCTTTGTTGATGCAGCATCTTTTAATGCATATTTTGTTAGGGTTCACTTGTGAATGAGCTCTATTTAATTTCAAGTACTGTGAACCAAACAAGACTATATAACAATCTTTGCATGTTGGTCAGAGAGCTACCCGAGAGCAAACCCATGGCAAATAATATGAAATACCTAAATAAAAATGAAAGATTTTTGAAAGTTAATATAGTATTTTGTTTCGAATTATTTAAATTTCAATTGATTAAAGCTAATTTTGAATTCCATTATTTGATGTAGGTGTTTGTGGGATTGATTAATCTTAGGAAGATTTGTAATCATCCGGATATATTTGATGGTGGTCCAAAAATATTTAAAGATACTGACCTAAGTCAGCTGTCAGAAGAAGAACATTATGGGTATTATAAAAGATCAGGAAAAATGATTGTTGTTGAAGCTTTGCTGCGCTTATGGCACAAACAAGGTCACCGAGTTTTGCTATTTACTCAAAGTAGACAGGTAAATAAATTTAACTTATATTAATGTATGTTTATGTTTAGGTTAATTTTTCATTGTGATAATCATAAATTGCCTTTACAGATGTTGCAGATTTTTGAAATTTTTGTAAAGAGCAAAAATTATACCTACATGAAAATGGATGGTTCAACCTCAATTTCATCCCGACAACCTGCTGTGGCAAAGTTTAATTCTGTGAGTGTTTTGTGAAATTTCTGTAGTTTAAAAAACCCTTGTTTATAAATTTTAAAAAATTACATTTGGAAAAGGTACTAAATTTTGGGATCCCAGCTCCATCTAGTATATTACTTTTCAGTAAAATCTGTATGTTATTTTTTAAAAAAATGGATAAGATGAAAAGGGCATTGTATATTGATTACTTAAAAAGATACAAAATTATCATTGTTAAAGCATTTTAGTTATTTCCTCAACATTGCACTTTGTAATTTTTGTAGGATTCCAGCATATTTGTCTTTCTGTTGACTACTCGAGTTGGAGGTCTTGGTGTGAATTTAACTGGTGCAAACAGAGTTATTCTTTACGATCCTGATTGGAATCCCAGTACTGATGTCCAAGCACGTGAACGAGCATGGAGAATTGGACAGAATAAGCAAGTAACGATTTACCGATTAATGACAGCAGGAACGATTGAAGAAAAAATTTATCACAGGTTATTGTATTTATAATTATCAGGTTATATTATCAATACTGTATTTGATCTGTATTATTACTGGAATACAAAATAATGCCTCACTGTATTATTATTTCATCAACAAATCAAGATCATGATTGCTATGTATGTCGTTTTGTATTGAATTTAAGGATATATTTAAAAACTACCCAAACACTTGTAAATTTTTGCTCTGAAAGCTTTTGCAGCCCTTCATTGCTGTCTTATGAAATGGGTTTTTACAGAAATAAGTGGTGATGATTCCTTGACAAAAGATTTTTAACATATATTCACTTTGTATATATCTTGTCCCACCCTTTCTTAATTCAGAAATTTCAAGAATGTGCAAAATATTTGTGAAGTTCCTTAAAAACATTTCATATTTCACTGTTACTTTTTACTGTTTAATATATTCACTCAAGTAAAACTGTACTGAATTGTAAGTGAAAGTACTATAACAGATGTATTATTTGTATAAATGAAACAAAATTCAGTCCACAGCAATGTACAATCTGGATTTTACAAAAAGAGGTAGGAAAAAAAATCCAAACATTTAGTCAGTTTATGGTTCTTTTATAATATTATTTTTAGTAGAATTTTAATGTCCAAATATTCTTAAATGAACCCAAAATGTTAAATAAGCATTCTAATGAATCTGAGAGAATAGCTTCATTGTGATATAGTTTGTAAAGGTAATGTTTTATTATTATTACTGCATTAGAAATTTATAAATTTTCTATTTTGGATTTTAAAAAATACCATATGGATGCTAAAAGTTCATATGTGTAATGCTTTCAGAGGATCTGCACCAGGGACCCCCAACAACCTTAATCTGCCGCTGACTCTAAGCAGTTATTATTTTTTTTTTAAAGTTAGGTTTCCTTTTGGACAGACTAGGAATATATTTATTAAATGCATAATTAATATTTCTTGAATTTTATATGGTTTGATTATTTTTGTACTTGTATATTAAAAGATGTTTACAGTTTATGTTAACAGCCTTTTCTTTTTCAGGCAAATTTTCAAGCAATTTGTAACAAACAGGGTCTTAAAAGATCCGAAGCAGAGGCGATTTTTTAAAAGTAATGACTTATATGAGCTTTTCACTTACAATGAAGTAGGTCATCAAGGGACAGAAACAAGTTGTATTTTTGCTGGAACAGGTTCTGAAATCAAACTCAAGAAAAAGTTTCAAAGACCCAATAAATCTCATAAAAAGGAACCAGATTCTCATCCAGTCAAAAGCAGTGTTGCTGTTTCGTTCACTGAGGAGAAAAAAGAGCAGATGAGAATGTTAGCCAAGAAATTGAGTTTAGAACTTGCAAAAACTTCTTTGGATTCAAAATCCGGAGATTCAAAACCTGCAGAACAAAAAACTGTGAAAAATAATTCAGATGAACCAGTTCTTAAGATTTCCTTGGAGAATAAAAATGGGGAGAAGCCATCGAAAACTAAAGTGCAGGAAGCTACTCTGAACAAAGCTCAAAAGAGAAAAGCATCTAGTAATATTATTTTGCTTTCTAAAGGACTATTGTCAGTAAATATTTCATTTTTGAATGTGCTTCATAAATACTACTTCCGTGCTTTTAAATAATTTCATTATGTAAAGTATGTTGATATAAGAAGTGGTATTTTGTAATATTAGTTTCTTCTTCTAGTGTATTTAGTTTTGGAGTATTACTAAGAAACTTTTCTGATAAGGAATTTTTACCAAAACACACACAATTGTAATTGCACTTTGCATAATTTGCAAGATATTTTCATTTATTTCTTTTGTGTGTTTCTCATTTTATTCTACTTATTATTTAAAATGCTTCACTGTCCAACAGAAATGTATTTGCATTTTGGTTTCATCTGTGTTAAGTATATTGATCTCAAGGGATTATATATCTTGTCCACTAGGAATATTTGCTGAGAACCAGCAACTAGTTATGTTGTGTTCCATGGTGAATGTGTTAAGTAATGGAAATTAATTTGAGATATGTAGATCTTACTGTTTCATCGTTGAATTCTCTATCAGAACTGTTTTTATTCACAGTTGTCATAAATGATTCTTGTGTTTATGTTCAGGTTAGGTTGACTTTTGTGAAATAGGCTTCTTAGCAATGGTTTTTTTTTCCAAATTTTTCTCAATATTTTATTTGTTTTAATAACAAGCAATAATTTGGGCTGGAAGAGTTATTGAAAATAAATTATTTGAAACCACTGGCAAGCTCTACAAATGGCTTACATTTACCACCACCTCATTCTATAAATGAACCATCGTGCTAGTTAAATTTTAAAAAGGACCTTTTTGAACAGAAATTTATTTTTAAGTATGAACCAATTATTTCAAGAAAATATGTGATCTCAAAAAGAACCTTTTTAAACATAAATTTGTTTCTGAATATGAGTCGATTCTTTCAAGAAAATATTTGACTAAGCTAATGAATCTACCTTCTCAATAGCATATATGCTGGATTTTCATCAGTAATCAAATCTGGCCTCTATGTTTGCAACTAAGAAATATAAAATTTTGTGGCGAAATTATGATTTTGCTCTGATAATTACAATTAGTCCTGATTACAGTTTACTCCAAATAAACTCATATTGTGATTTCAAATATTATATATATATATATTCATAAAAATTGCATGTTGACTAATATTATATATATTTTTTCTTTCTTACGCATATGACGTTTACACTCTATAGCTGTCGACAGCTGATTTGATATGCAATAATTGTAATCTTTGTTACATTATAAGTACTTCAAATTTTGCTCATAAATACTGAAGCATAAGTAAAAATTTTAGTGAAGGTCTTATGGTAATTATTTAAATAGTTAGTTTTTTTTATCAATGAAAAACAAGACAACATTTTTGTTTCGAGCAACATCAGCTTTATCAGCTAGTCCTTTTTATAATTTTTTAAATATTTTCTTGGAAAATCATAGATTTGGCTTGCAGGATATTAATTTATAATAAGAGAGCATTCGTTTGCTTCTTGGTGTACTCTTCAGCTTAATTTGAAATTTAAATGCAGCTTTGCACTAAGTATTGCAACATATTTTATACAAAATTTAAGCTGAGTATTTAAGAAATCCAAATTTTTTTTATCTGCATATCATTATTTTTAAAAATACATTGCATTCACACTTAATAGACCTTCTTTCATTTTCATTCCAAGCTAATGCTATATTGTTATCTTATTAATAATGAGGTTAAAATTATTAACTGCAATTGGTCTCTTCCAGAAATTGAAGGTGAAAAGATTGATTACGTGGTAAAGAAGAGTGTTTATAAGACCCCGGAAAATGAAGAAGACAAAACTTTAAATGAAGATGATTATGTTCTTAGTAAACTGTTTAAAAAATCCGGTATGCTTATTTTTTCATTATATTGCAATGTATTTATCTTGAGAAATACAACAATTTTAAACGTCAGAGAAAATCAGAGGTTTTAATTTGCTCACAAAGGTTATTAATGCATATTATTTTTGAAATAGGTGTCCATACTGCTTTGAAGCATGATGTTATTGTTGAATCATCAACTCCTGATTATTCCATTGTTGAAGGAGAGGCAAACCGAGTAGCCACAGAAGCTATCAAAGCCCTAAAAAAATCAAGGCAAATGTGTGCTCGAGCCTCGGAGGGTATTCCGACATGGACAGGCCAACATGGTGGATTTAAGTAAGTGCAGCACGTATTTAACTCAGATAATATGTACTTAAATTTCATTACTTGCTGTCCACTTTTTCATGGTTTTTCTTTTGAATTTCTTTAAGATATGAAATTTAAGAAGTTTTGTTATTAACAGTAATTCTGATAAAATATTTTTGGTATATATAGCAAATCATTTTATTTTACAATTTTTACCTTTTCATTTTAGTTTTAAATTCCTTTTTGTGATATTTTTATCATAATTGTGAAACTCCTGTAACTATCTTTAAAAGCTTTTAAAGATGTTTATTACTTGATTCAGACTTTAATTCAATTTAAGTATTATGTACTTATTTGATAATACTGATATTTAAAACATTGGGGGAGGAGAGAAATGCATTTCTTCGATATTTTATGAATTCTATGCATCTAAATTTCATTATTCAGCATTTACAATTAACGGAAAAACATTCTGATGCATATCTTCATTTTGTTATTTTGGTCCATACTAGATTTTATTTCTGCTTTAATGTATGAAATTTGAAGTATTTAACCTTCATGATAAATTAATGTTCAAACTTTATATAAATGAAAATTGATATGTTCTTTGTATGATTTGTTCTGAATATTTTTTTTTATTTTGAAATTTAACTATTGCATAAGGTCTACTGTATATTCTTTTTAGTAATACTACGTACTAAGTCCCTATCTTATCTTTATGCAGACCCAGATTTGGTCAAAAGAAAAAACTACCTGTGAAAATTGCAACTGCTTCTTCATCTGATAGGAGCTCTAAATCTTCATCTAAGAACACTAAAAAACATTTAAAATTTGATGGTAAGAAAGATATAGGCAGTTGTGAAACTGCTTCTTCCAGTGACTTACTTTCAGCCATAAGAAATCGAAAGGTTGTTTTTGGTACAAATAACGACAATGATGATGAAAATGAGTCTGGAGCTACACCTAGTATTCCACGACTTACTTCTGAGCATGATGAATTGCTTGCTGATCTACGAAATTACATTGCGTTTGAAGGTGCTGTATGTGGTCAAGCAACTACAAAAGAGCTTATAGATGCCTTTAAAGAGAAGGTTCCTGTAACTCAGACCGCTATATTTAAGGCTTTATTAAATAAACTTTGTAATTTTTCTAGAACTTCTGGAGAAGGAACGTGGTATTTAAAAAGTGAGTTTAGGTAGTATAAAAATATGCAAAAGTGATTTTATCTGTGATATTTTTCAGGAATTTTATAATTATTATATTGGTCGTATTTTGTTGACCCTTATGTTACCTCATTATTTATGTAACTAAGTCATCCCCTAGAAAAGAAATGTAACTTTAAAAGAGATTGCATTTTGGAACTCAGATTTATGACTTGATATGGAAAATTTTATACTCAACAATATTTTAATTAATCATGCTGCTATCTGTGGACACAAGAATTTCTCCCTGTTTCTAAATAAAATGACAGAAATTTCATGAATTATTTTATGAAATTGACTGTTCTAATTTTCAGTATGCAGGCAGCATTCTTGGATTACTTTTATTTTATTTATTTTAATTCTTCCATGCTCAAAATTTCACACTATTTTCTGAAAGTCATTGGCAACTTTTTCCAAGTATATAATTGTTGATTATGTGCATAAGCAGCATGATTAAATGTTTTAGACTAGTCTATTAATTTATTTGATAATTAATGTTAAGATACTTAGTTATATACAGATTAAGAAAAACACAGGCATGAGATTCTTCTGCGGTTTTCCGCTTTCTTTTTTTATATTAACTTTTATTTTTTGTTTGACTGATGTTAATAATTCGGTGAAATCAAAATAGAACTGTAAAATGCTTGTAATCGGCGTTAAAATCCGATTTTATCATATGGAATCTGTATGAAACAGTTCTGTCACTAACGTAAAGCAGGAGATTCCGCAAAAAGCTATTGCCCATGCGTTACTTTGAGAAGTCAGACCGTGACCTTTGCAAGTAGCTCACCAACAGTTCTCTGAGACATGATAGATAGTGCATACATAGCTCCTTTTCATATGGACTTGCAACCATTTAAAATCGTGTGCAACGGCAACAAGCTAAAGTGAATCGATGAGATCCTGTCATCGTTTTCTTTGATATGGCTAAATGGAAAAAGAAAAAAAAATGATTACTTTGACGTGCTCATTATGCGTCATTAAAGAAGAAGAAGAAAAAAAAACATCTACTTTTATTTCTAAAATTGCTACTTCTCACTCTGACCGTTTGTTAAAACGTGCTCAATTTTCAAATTTGTATTGTAGACAAGTAGAGTCGTGTTACATCATTGGAAGCGTGCTAATTGTAATTAGGTTTTCAATTATTCTTTTCTAATTACGATCTGAATCAGTAATTTGCTCTCCGGCATCTTTCATGTCATTATTGTGTAATTAACATCGCCCATGTGAATAATAGGACGAACATCATTTCCCGAAATAGCTACGTGATTGTTCGCAGCAACGATTTCAATAATCGTATCAAAAAACCTTGGAGATGGGAATGGCTGGATAAAAACAAATTCTAAGAATCAACTTTCCATAAAAGACCTTTTTGCTAAGTGCACAAATAAATAAACTCTTTCAATTTTTTCATAATTAATCTTCTCTGTTCATCAGAAAATTGCTAATAATTGCCACATATTTTCATAAAATGTATCAGTTTCTATATTATTCAAATATATTACAGTAACTTAACAAAAACTAAATAGTGTATGGAAATAGCCGTTTATACTGAATATTTTTTAAGTCTGTTGTTATTCTTTCATAACTGTGATATATTTTATTTTAAGCAAAAATTATTTTTGTGAAAATAATAGTTTGGTTCTTTTTCTACTTTGACACTTTTTTTTTTTTTTTTTTTTTTTTTAATTGAAGCCTGCTTCCATCTTTATGATCTGCTCTTCTGTCATTATGTTAAAATTTAGGTTTTGTGAATATTAGTGTTGTTGAAGAAAGAAAAGAATAATAAAAATATAAAATAAAGAAGTTGAAAATTAGCAGCAGTTCCAAAGCCTAAAAATTTATCTAATCTATTAAGGATGAAAAATATATTGGTTGGACATCCATAATAGAAATGTTGTCTTCTATTATTATGGTTGTAATCTCTCCAGATATTTGTTTTGAAGCTGGAAAAATTAATTTTAAATGGAAACTTCCTTTTTTAGAATATCTTATTGTATTTGCAATTATTTCTTCAATTTGACATTAACATCTCTTACAGCTGTTTTAAATAAAATTGTTGTTGTACTTTTTGGCATGCATAATGTAGTTTTCATCATTGTCTTGTTCATGCATTTTATTAAATATTTTACCATTTTTCTATTCCGCATGCTTTTCCTCTTTTTTCATTTTTTTTTTGCAATCTCATGCCTGAAAACAAAATATGTGAGGCAATATAACATAGTAAATGACCCTGCATGCATAATTTGTTTATAGTACAATAGAATTTCTTCTTATCTAATTTTTTTTGTACTGTGAAACAATCTGAAGCCATATTCTTTCACTAATTCTGAAAGTTTGCAAAATTGGTTGATGAACCGTGTTATTCAGACAATACTTGAAATATCCAAAGGTAATTTCTTTTGAAAATTTTTTTTACCTTATCTGAACTAAACATTTGAGTATGGAGCTGTGAGATAGTCCATAAGTTAAGTAAGTAGCATGACTTTTAAAATGTTTACATTGGTAGAATGCTTGATGTACTAAAATACGATAACGATGTGCTAAAATAAAATGTTCTGATGTTAAAGCAAATTTAGGAGATGACAGAAGCCTGTGAAATTCATATAATTAATTCTTAAATATTCTTGTTTTTTATATACAATAGTTCCTAATAAAAAATATTAATTTATATGAGTGGTTTTCATTAATAAATGGTGCTTTCAAAATATTAATTTTTTTGTTGAATTATATAATTGCATATACTCGTTTTGAAGGAATTAAAAAAATTATATTGCCTCTTCAATTCAGAAGTTTTCATTATAAACTAATTTATTACTATTTCATCATCATTAAAAATATTAGCTTTATTTAATTTTTATTTGGTAAAAGAAATTATTTTTGCCATGCAAGCCAGATAATTAGTTAAAAAATATTTATAATATCACCAAAAATGCAAATATAGGATACTGTAATTAATGCCAACCAGCAGTATGTTTATCAACATGATTCTATTTGCAAAACTACAGATTTATATAAAGTTATGAATAGAGAAGGCTTGTACTCAATGTAATTAGCTTAAACACCATATTTTCAAGATATTTTTGGAGATTTAGTGTTCGATATTATACTTTTGTATTGCATAAATGACTGTAATGATGTCCAATCTTAAGCATAACATAATGCACATATATTACAGTAATACCTCGTTACAACGATATTTTGGGGACCAAATAAAGATATTGTTATATCGAGGGGCGATATAATTGCGATATAAAAAAACTTAAATTTTGGTTGTTTTAATGTGGACACAATACAACTATATACATTTTGAAAAAAAGCATCACCAGATTGCTAATGATTTTTAAAGCATACAAAAATTTGAAAATTCAGCTATACAATAAAATAGTTCACATTCTTGAGAAGCTTATTTATCGAAAAAATCAAATATTTTCGTTTGCCTATTCATTTTTTAAATTATTAAGTCAACTAACAAGGTTTTCACAGTCTAATGCACGAAAATGATCATCATTTGTGGATGAAAAGAATGTCCATAGGGACTGAATTGATTGAAGAGCTTTCTGGGATATCTGAATCATCATCGTCATTCTCTTCATCATCATTTTCCATTTTGTCTGTGATTTCAGACAGAATATTCAGTAACTCCTGAAAAAGCCACGAGTTCATCATTCGCTGTTAAATATTCCTCCAATTTAATTTCAGACATTTTGCCACTTTTTTCTTCAAGCTGAGTTAAAGACTTTTGAAGGCTCAAAACACATTCTTCAGCATCTGAAACAAAGCCATTTTTGGAATTTTCGTCATTATCAGTTTGCTTATCCTCCATGAAACAAAGGTCCGCTTTTTTCCAACAATTACGAATTGTTTTTTCCGTAACTTGCCACCAACGCCTAGCAATATTGTCGCACGCTTCCTTCACATTTTCAGCTTTAAAAGGCTCTTCTTCTTTATTTTGGATGTTTATGAGTATCGAATCCAAGGCAGCGTCAATGTTTTCATTTATCGTAACTTTCAGTCGTTTTCTCTGAGGGTTGATTTCATTGGAATTCACAGCCTCCTCGATTTGTGCCCTCTTCTTCAGGAAAGTTGCAATCGTAGATTGCGAAAGTCTGTATTTCTTGACCGCCTCAACCTGCTTCATTCCATTTCTTTAATTATGTTCAGTTTATCCTGAAAGGATAATTGCCATCTTAGTTGAGAATTTAGACATGAATGAAAAAATATCAAATTTTTCGATTGTAACTGTTTGAAATTTAGAAATTGAACAGAGCTTCCATGAAATCTTCGAATCACACACGCCAAAAGCAGCAAAGGATTTGATTTGTTACTGTGTTCTGTGGTAGTCATGAGTCATTATCAGAATAACACCTAAGTTATTGTATCCATTTCCAAGAAGGGAAAAGCTCCGAGTGGTATGATCTTTCACTTCCGGGTATTTGGAAACAGAAATATTGTTACAAAGGAAGAAAATGGTATTGAGATTTTTAAAAAACACATTATTGTACAGAGGTTTATTACTGTACATAATATCGCTATATTGAGGGGAGATTAGCATTGTGTTCTATGCAAATTCACCGGGACCACAAAATTTTATTGCTGTAGAGGGATTTATCGGGTATCGTCGTAGCGAGAGTTTACTGTATTATGGTTATGCATTATTGTTTGCATTCTTATTTCTTTCAAATTTCTGCTACTGTTGGATAAAAGAGTCTGGAAATGGTATGTATGTACAGAAATCAAAGAATTTATATTATTTTATTGTTGTTTACTATTTGTATAGATCTTTAACACTTCTACTTTTCTATTAGTGCTCGACTGCTACAAACTAGAATATATGTATAAAGTTTTATAAATTTTGATAAATTTGAATAAAATAGTAATAAACGTATTCGTTTTTGTTCTATATTTATGAAATGCCTTCTGGGAAACATTAAATGTCCTTCAGAAACAAACATGATATCTAGAAAAAGTGGGACAAGGATTTATATCCTTAAATATTGCACCTAGACATATACTTCCAATTACAAAGTTTCATTAAATAAGGCGGGCAATTGTATGAAAACACTGACTTCTGTGAAAGTTGATAACAAAGAGATAAAAAAATGAAGTTTTTTTTACAGCCCTTGTAGTGTAAAAATGTCAATTAGTAAAATATTCTTTATACACTCCTGATAACACACGAAGTGTCACATTTCTATTTGCAACATTCACTTAGATATTAAAAGGCAAATTTATTGATTCAGACCACTTATCCATACCTCTGACTTGTTTTCGACAAGTTCATTCTGCATAGAATTCAGATAATACAAATATTACAATATGCTATTAAAAGGATAGAATCAGGAAATAATAATACATTTCTTAACTGTAATTAAATTTAAAAAATGGTGAAATAATACATTAGTTGAGCTATTTTTAAAAATATGCATCTTTGACACCTATACATAGTTGCATTCTTCTAACAGTTCTTGTGTACATGCAATCTAGTTCATACTTGTGTTAAGACAAGCTTCTTAAATTCATCAGCTAATGTCTGGTAGGTATACAGATGCTTTATAAACAACCGAATGTAAGTGACCCCATAAATAAAGGTCGAGGTATCAAGACAGTTGATCTAGGACTAAATTCAACGGGTCCTTGTAAGCCAATCCACCTATTGGGGAATTCCCCATTCAGTCATCATTATATATATGAAATGTGGTGAGGTGAAACGCCATCTAATTGCAACAACATGTGCAGAAGAATTGCCAAATACAAATCATTCATTAGTTCAGAGAAAAATTTAGTGATGATACAGAATGGCCCACAAAGGGCTGCCTCATTTTTAATTTTAAAAACTTGGCAATGGTGATCGATAGAAAGATCGATTTATTCTGAATGCTGTAAAAATCTGGAACAGAAGTTTCAGAATTAGTTACAAAAATTACCAGTAGGTGGTGCTGTACGTTGTAGTATTATACGTTTTAAAAATTTGACAGAAAAAGGATGCTTAAGATTAAAAATATTGTACACAGTTTAACCCTTAAACGCCCGATTTTTTAAAAATTGATTTAATGGGAAAACGCTTCTTAACTTTTAATTTAAAACTAATTATTTCTATTTAAATTCTAATATCAGAATAACTGTCACTGTAACTCGCAGAGATCCGGATTCAACCGGTTGTAGCGAGCTGGTCTTCCCCTTTTTTGGAGTTACTATAAAAACTCGCCGCGATGTTGCAACTTTCTCTTTCTATAACCACGTAATTCACCTTGTCAGACGTGCTGCCTTTGCGCGCATTTTGCGAACAATGTCCAAGACTTCGATCTACATAAAATGTCATCTGAAGTGTTAGAATCATCTCTCATCCATTGAAGATTGAAATATGAAGAATTCTAAATAAAAGATTTTTGAGAGGTCAACGATTGCTACTTTTTTACGCCTGCCTCTTCAGCTCAACTAAAGAATAATCTTTCATATATGTAAACTTCAAATTTCGGGTGTTTATATAGGCATTGCAAGAATATTTCGCAGACGATTAACAGAATTTCTTCTTTATTGAAGCACCACAAAGATGTTTAAATCATTTTATCATGGATCATATTTACGAGTCCCCGCCATGATCATATTGACGAACAACACCGGCCGTGTGTCGCTTGACAGTTCAAGTCGGAGCAAAAAAGGGCAGTTAACAATGCGCAGAAAGTTTATATAGTGGAAGAAGGGGATTTTCCCGAAAGACCCGTGACTCGAAGTGGAAGTGAAAGTATGCTTATTACGATGGAAGTGGAAGTAATTGAAAATGAGGTATCTTTTAAAATAATTACAGCAAGTTAAGAAATTAAAATATTACGTATATATATATAATATTATAGAGAAATCTTTCCCTTTGTTCCTTATAGACAGGTACAGATGTTTGTCTGAAATAAGTTTAAAACGATGGATTTTCAAGGCTTTTATAATATCATAGAATTCAGCTTTTGTCTCCAAGGTACTAAGACATTTCTTAAAAGAATATTATCTATTATGAGAAGAAATGAAGAATGCTATGCATACAACGAGGGTGTAGTGGAGGCGGAATGCTATTTCCGGCACTACTTTTTTTTTTCTCGCAAGAAATAAATAAGAAAAATTGTGAAAATGTCCTTAAAACAGCGTAATTTTTTTCATCCAGGTTAGAGCGTTCCGGCACTGCTTATTTTGCGACTGCTCCACTGACGTATAATAAGATAAAATTGTGGCTTGGATTGTTAGATACCATGATATAATATTAAAAATACACAGTTTCGTAAAATTGATTTCTCAGAAAATTGTTCGAGATATGCTGGTCCCTATGCATCGCAACGATGAAAGGAATAAAACATTAGATAATTTTTATCACTATTTTGGCAATTTCTTTGTACCTTTTTGCCAATAATTGAAAGAGTTTCTTTCCTTTCTAAATAAGTTCTTTATCAATAAAATTCAGTACATCCAGACGTTGAAATTTTTTCCTTGTATCAGGTTTTTGAGAGAAGAAAAAATATGGTTAGCCAATTATAAAGTCTAGTAATCTTCGTTTCATATAAAGGATATAAGTATTGTCGAGAAGACATTTTGAATATTTTCTTGCAGAACTTTCCAAAAATTAAAATAATTACGGTATCTAGCATTGACTTATTCTAGTTTCTTCACCATTTCTCCTTATTAACTATACCTTTTCAGAACAGGAGAAATATGTTGTGAAATATGTCAAAAAAAAAATTATATAAAGTTTTATCTTGAGGAAAATTGCTTTATATCAATATCCTTGATTTCTCAAAATAAATATTCTAATTCGTTCATTATCTATATATAGGGGAGATCCAAATTAAACAGGAGGTGTTCAGAAATCTCCTGTGCGAAAACTATAGGCTGGATCACAGGGAAATTTTGTAAGCATACTCTCCTTATTATATGGTTTCGATTTCAGAAGAAAAAAAGTTGTTCACACATTTTGGTCGATAGGGGGAAATGACACTGTGGTGCTAGTAATTTGTATAAAATTGAAAATATTTGAAATTCTCCAACCTATACAGTGAAACCTCTGTTTAACGATACTGTCTATATCGATAAACCTGTCTGTAACGACATTTTCTTTGGTCCCGACGAAACTCCTATTTAGGCAATGTATTTTGAACCTGTCTATAGAGATAATCACATATAAATGCTCCTGTCTATAACGATAATTTTACCTCTTAAGAAAGTTGATATAATCTATTCGGATTTTTTCCTTGGAAAACGACACCCCATGGTCCAGAATGGGACATAACAGGGAAATAGGGAGGGGTAGAAACCGGAACCTGTTGTAGTAGGTGATAGGAGGGGGGGGGGCTAGTGACTAGAATGTGCAAAAATGTTTGTTGCCACTATCTCCGGTTGGACACTGTCGAACCTACACTGGTGTCCAAAAAGAATGTACAGCTCTCAAGATGCTAAAAAATTGGAGTTAATATGGATACTATGGTTTGCAATCAGTTGTGGAGAACCATGGGAAATACTATCGTCGGAACTCACAAACTTTACAGTGAAGATACAGTCACGAGGGCATTTAGGGAGGCGACCAGAAAGGGATGAAGACGAAAATGGATTTTGACCCATCCCTTTTCATTAGAAAGCTGATAACGACATGAAACTTTCATCAATGTTTATGTTTGATGTGCATAATATTTGCATGCATTTAATACTATAAGTGTACATGAATATTCAGGATATTCATCTTTCATAAAATATATTACTGTACGAAGATTCAAGTTAAAAAAATATCAGTTTGTGCAAGAACCCTCATCATTTTATTTCTCTCAGAGAACAAAAGAATTCAGCTCTTTCAATACCGATATCTTTCCGAATACTAACGGTATTGAACTGGGATTTTTATATAAGTTACCCTATATGTCTGGCTTTGAAGTTGTGAAAGAAAAATTATGCTGTGTCTCGCACATGCGCAGTAAAAAAATATTTACTACAAATGCTCGTATTTTCTGTAATATTCAATTTTTTTAATTAAAATTTTAATGCAATGTTTCTTTTACATATTGTCAAGTATTCTGTTTGTAAAATTAAGTGGTAAACTCTGCATGTTATAAGCAAAAAACATGCGGGAAAAATTTGGGATTTTTTAAGAAAACCTTCATATCTTCCCGAATATTTGTGCTATCTTTATGAAAATGCATGTAAATATTACGCACATCAAACATAACCAGTGATGAAAGTTTCATTTCGTTACCAGCTTTCTATGAAACAGGATGGGTCAAAATCCATTTTCGTCTTCATCCCTTTCTGGTCGCCCCTCTAAATGCCTTTATTGCCCATTTTTCACTGTAAAATGTGAGTTCCGACGATAGTATGTCCCATATTTCTCCACAACTGATTGCAAACCATAGTATCCATATTAACTCCAATTTTTTTAGCATCTTTTTGTTTCTTCTTGAGCTTTTTTTTTCAAGTTGTGCATTCTTTTTGGACACTAGTCTAGGTTCGACAGTGTCCAACCGGAGATAGTGGCAACAAATATTTTTGCACATTCCAGTCACTAGCCCCCCCCCCATCTCCCTACTACAACAGGTTCTTGTTTCAACCTCCCGATTATGCTTACTCTTTTATGCATGCTTTATTTCTAGTAAAATTGTTAATTATAATTTCCATTTTTAAGTTCTTAAAAAAGTTTAAAATAATTTAAAGCTTAGAAAATACAATTTCTTATGAGTGAGTATTGTAAGATGAATCAATAAACACAATAAAATTAGTTAGTATATTAATACATGGACACGTACATAAACATTGGTTGCGTCAATGCCCAAACTGTCTACAACGATAACCTGTCAATAGGTCCCTACAATATCGTTATAAACAGGTTTTACTGTATAATTAGTTCATGAAGCTATTTTTCATTAAACCAAGGTTTTGGTAATTATGGTAGTAACTTTACCAGATCGAGCGTTATTTGGAAAACTCTTTTACCAAAGAAATTACAATGCCTCTGCTGCGCTCAGGCATTTCGGCAGGTAAAAAGCCCCCTTACTATTACAGAACGTCAGCGCATGATTTTGCGGTTTGAAGAGACTAAAACTTTTACAATGAAACCTGGAAGGGGCCGCAAAACAACCGGAATATAGAGAGATGAAGAAATTACGATTGAAGGTGTTGAACAAGCAAAAACAAAGGCATATGACAGCAATAGTGCACTTGCAATATTTTGGAATTTGGACATGTCTTACTCAAAAGTATGGAGAGTCCTCCGAAGTATTTTAAAATATTATTCATATAAGATATTCCATACGCATGTTACCTATATGCAATACATATTCTCTCTAGTGATAAAAAAAAAGCGCAAAGATCGTAAGCTTTTATACTCCTTGCAGGGATGAGGTAGATAATTCTTGGGCTTGGAAGATTTTATGGTGCTATGTGAGGCTTATTTCTATCTGAATGCCATTGTAGACACGTGCATCTGTCGAATCTGGGCCACTGAAAATATTCATGGTTACTGACAAATTCCGTCCGCTTGGATCAAAAGTTACGGCTTCACATCCTCATTTATAATTGGGCCTTACTTCGGAGTGAACACTGCCTCAGGATTTGTGACTTGCTCAGTAAATGGTTTTAGATTTGCAGCAGTGATCTGAAATTTTTTAAGCTCATCACTGCAGTAAAGAAATTGTCTGAACATCACCGTCTTTAAGCAAGATGGGGCACCACCTCATGTCGCTTTACGTGTCCACTACCTTCTATGGCTAAGTTTTTTTGCAACGACAGAGTGATATTCAGATAATTCCAAACGTCTTGTCCAGTCCCTTCACCAGATCTAACCCCCTGTGACTTTTGGCTTTGGGATTATTTAAATTCCAGGGTTTCTAAAAGTGCTATTACAAGCTTAGCTGTCTTAGACAGAACGCCGCCCCATGCCCCCGTGCCTATTGCCATTACGGCAATCGAACCGGTTGAGTGTACTTGGGACAGCTGTCTTAGACAGAATTTCACAGCATGTTTCAACGGGAATGGCGTTTAATTTTGCCCGACGGGGGAGGGGACAGGACCTGCAGTACGGGGGACAAGTGTAATGAAATTGGTCTCAAATTTTCGCCAGATTCTTATTTATCAACCACAGTTGAATACCCCTTACCAAAGTTTTCCCAGACGGGGGGGGGACACTATCCCCGGTCCCCCTTCTGTTGCCACCCCTGTGTTTCAACTGTCGGTGCAAATGAATTGCATACTGCTGTTGCTGAGCTAATGCTGCTGCATGTTGTACATACTATCGTTTCCATGTTGCTGAGGCTATCCCCCGTATACCTGACTTTTTCTTTTTCTTCTTCTGAATTTTGTTGATAGAAACTTTTTTTTTTTCAAAATTGTATTATAGATATTTTTTCCTCTCTCTTTTATAAATTGTATCATAGACTTGGTTTTTTATGTGTGTGTGAATGCCTTTGAGTGTAACTTGTGTTCCTTCCCGTGTTAGAAGATTTGGTTTGGTTTGTTTGGGATTTTATGGCACAAGAGCCTATTTATAGGCTACGCTGCGCCAGACAGGTGTTTATTTTTTCTAAAGTAAATTCCCCCTGTTGGAGGAAGTTGTGCTTCTTATAAATTTCGTTTTTTCTTCTTATGTTTCTTTATTATAAACTTTATTCATTTATTTGCATTATTTTTTTGTTTATTTTTATGTATTTTTATTATGTATTTTTTGTTTATTGTTATGAAAGTATCATCCGCCCAAGATGGGTGTTGTTTATTTTAACGAAATTGTACTGTATCATTTTTTGTTGTACAACTATTTGTATTGTGTTTGTATTGAATTTTTCTTCCCGTCGACTCGTTACAAGCCTTTAGGTCAGCTGGGTCGGTGTGGGAAATAAAAAAAATACTGCGGTTCAGTCTGTCAGGCAGCGCATGTAATTTTTAGAACAAGGTGATGGAGGACGTGTCGAACCATACAAGCAATGATACTATGATGTAACATGTGCTTGTAGTAAAATTACTGCACTTGAATTTATGGTTTAGTTTTATTTTCTTTCTACATGTTATTGCAAAAGATAATGCACGTTAACTCTTGAATTTCTTTTTGTTACGTTGTTTCAGTTTCATAAATGACTTCACATTTTCTCTTAAAAGAAAAGTTGTTGCAGAAATTTTTAAAAAATAAAGAACTTATTTGCACAGCAGCGCCATTTCCCCCTATCTGCCAAAATATAAACTATATTTTTTTCTTCTGAAATCGAAACCGCGAACTCAGAAGAGTACGTGTACAAAATATAGTTGTGATCCAGTAGCGTTTGAACAGAAGATACCTAAACACTTCCTGTTTAATTTGGATCATCCTGTATTTAATATTCTACTAGAATATTAAATATTCTAGTTCGCATTGGTAATATTCTTACTCTAAGAAATAATATTTTAATTCTTACCTTCTTTTAGTATTTTTAATTTCTAACCTTAATTTCTCAATCAAAAATTTGGATGTCGAAACAAGACAGTAAAAGCGTGAGATTCTAATAGACATGCTCTATGTAGATTGGGTTTTAATCACATTTGCAATATATTTTAACTTTTAATAAATGTCCAGGAATTTCTTTATGATATCCATTGTGTCTTAATTGCTTTATAATATTGTTTGATTTCCGATAAAAAAATAGTTTTTTACTACACTAATAAAAGCGTGTTAAAAACCTTTTTATTTTTATTAATTTATTATTTTTCCTATAACAAAAGTTTATTCTTTAAAACATCATGATTTCCTTTTGAAGTTAATTTTATACTTTTGCTTATTTCAATGAGAAAAACTTTCGTGAAATCTCGATTTTTAGACATATATCTTTATTAAAAAAATAAATTTAAAGGCCAAAAACATCTTTCTGGAAGTTTAAGAGGTTTTTTTTTTTTAAAAGCAAGAACTCGTGTGTTAAAATGGATTAATAATAGAATTAGAATGAAAAACTCAATGTTATTTTTATAGGGTCGTTTCAAATTCAGGGGTTTCGCTTTATTTAAGGGAGTATGGATATCCCTGAGGCACCTTCTCTTTTCTCCTCTTCTCTAAATTGGTTTACTGTATCTGCTATATACGGGTCGGCTTGGCGATCTATTTCTTGCAGTTATACATACTTTTCTTTCCTTCCTAACATCACCCTTCTGCTCCTACCGCAAACCAACATCAAGATTGTGAGCCGCAGAAATAAACGACGACTATAGCTGGCGGCAGGCCCAAAGCTCTGCATTCTAAATAAAATACCTTTGCCATCATGTATCACAAGCCTTTTTTTTTCCTTAGAAATTAGAAACGTTTTAATCATGTTTGGTGAATATGGCAAAAAAAAAAAAAAGTTTCTCGCACCACTAATATCCATGTAAACAGCCATGTATCTCAAAATCCCAAACTGCCCCCTTTAAAATGAGTCCCACCAAACAGATTCCAATACAGTAACTTCACCCAACCCAGAATGTTGCTACCATCAACGAAAGTATCTGCTAACTAGGTCCTCATGTGATCGGGAACATGAGCACTGACCGTACCGACTTTCTATCCAAATTTTCTAGTGTCTATCCCGTGAATCTGAAAGTATTGTGAAGTTCCTGAGTTCAGGCATAAGACGCAAATGTAAGAACCAACTGTCTCTCGGCCTGTTACGGAGAGGGAGACCTTTCTTTCGGGAGTTGAGGGACCTTAATCCTTTATAAGGCCATTTTTTTTCTAGTAGTGGTATAATAAAATAACTTTGGTATTGAGATTAATTTAAGAAAAGACATTCATTTACCTTATTGGATGACATTATTTTTTGTTAATTAATAACCAAGTGAAGACACTTCGTTATGGTTTGGGATAAGAAATTGGAACAACCAGGTTTTTGTTCCACCGAAAAATTTGGCGAGAACTTACGCCAACTTTAAAAAATGCATTTAAAAATTGATGAATTTGGTGGGAAGTATATTCCCAAGGCGTTAGAAAGTGTTAAACTGGACATTCACGGTCGGACCATTCCACACCATTTGGAGCACGTCGCTCCAAAACCCGTCGTCAAATGCCGAAATCTGATGAGAATTGGCGCGGTCTGGTCGAAATGTTTGGATTTTCATTCGGTCCCGTTTTCCATTCGGCGCATTTGGACCATAAAACTGAAATACGATCGCGGATAAGGGGAAAGCGAGCCTCTCTCACAAAAGCAGAAACCACAAAATGGGGAATGGGATCCCGTTTTGAAAGCGGGAGGAGCGGTATGCACAGTATTCCTAGGGGATTGAAGTGCCCTGTTGTGTGGTTTGCATGGAACCTCTATGAATGACCAACCTAAATGGATGGACTGAAAATTGGAGCTATGTGCTCTAAATGGACTGGAACGCTCCCTTCGTGAATGTCCTGCTTTAGAAGTGTCTTCGGAATCTGAAGCTCCTAACCGACAATCTCTGATGCCTCGTCTTTTAACATATTGTTTATGTTGCCCTGTTACGGAGTGATGGGCCATCTCGTTTGAAAAGTCCTTAGCACATTTCGTACACGTTAATGGATGAAGTAATATAATTCTAACTTTCTTTTTGATACTCCTGGCAGATATTGTACGAAAATGCTTTAATAAATCATTAAAAATGAAAATATTAAGACAATTAACAACTATGAAATTCAATTCATTTTTTATTTATTGTTATTCTGGACTCGTAAGTGTTAGCTTTTGGGTTTACATTTATTGTCGTGGCATAGGTTTTCCAGCAAATGCTCGACCTACAGCACTGACATATCTCTGTTGGAGTATGTTGAACAGCTCTGATGATACATTTGCCTTATAGACATCCTGAAGTACTTTCACGTATTTGTTCAGCTGGGATGGAAGCTGAGAGAATGTCGGAGTAATGAGTCCAAGACGATCAACGTTAAACCTCTTCACAGAGCCAATGTAATTTTGTGGCCTTCCAACGATTTCCAAAGAGATAAGAGTTTCAGCTACATGTCCTTGGTTTCTCACAATATATATGTTACTGCCATTCCTAATAATCGTTTTATAAGCGGTTACGATCGGATACAGGCTAAGAGTGCAGTTGATGGAAATTTCTCCTCGGAAGGTCCTCGGTCCCGAACAGTCACCTTTCCTCCTGATTCTATCCAAGCCAGTAGCATTTCCAAAAGAAAAGTCCGCCTCGCCTTGATTTTGGTAAATTCCAGATGGACCAAAATAAGCTTTGAAATCGGTCAATCGAGCAGGGATTAAGCCGTTGGATACCAGTTCTCTTCCAAGTGTTGTCTGTAGTACATTATCGACGTATTGGTTTGCCGAATTGGCAGCAAAAGCAACTCCTATAAAATAAGAAAAAATGTATGACAAATATCTTACAAAAGTGAAATTACTAAATATGACGAATAAAATATTTATGTAAGTGGCTTCTAATCTTAACAAATCATTCAATGTTTGCATTTCTGACTTGATTAATTACCCATATTTAATTTTGTTGGAATAGATTTACCATTTAGATTTGAATATACAGTCATTTTAGCAATAAATTACAGAAAGTCTTTCTGAATTACAAAAAGTACCTTCTGAAGTCGAAAATAGACTTGTTAGCTCTTATGTTACAAAACCGTGGCGTATTAATGAACTTCATCTCGTTCTTCTCTGGATTGGCATTGTTTTTATGGGTTGTACGCGTGTAAAAGGATTGTTTTATAAGATTACAAGATGTGCTCAAAGGACGTTTTAAAGCTTGAATTATGGATAGAATATTGGAAAGTTTAATTAAATGAATCGCATCGTGACGTTTTTTTATTTATATTTTATTACTAGTGTTAAAGAATCCGATAGAAGACCGTAATTTCGAAATTTTTGCGGTTCCAAAAAATTTTACCTACCCAATTAGCAGTTATGGTCCAGATTTAAATTGACTTTAAAAGTTCTTAATGTTTTAGGTCTATTCAAAATTGTTCATAAATTTGATCTGCGAACTATTAATTTTCACCAGATTACATCCACGAACATTTATATTAAAGTTCTATACCTTATTTATCCAATGTGTTAATGACGAAGATGACTGACATTAAAATTATCAGCAAACTTTAATTTTTATTTATATAAGTAGAGAATTGAAATTAGAATTTATTTAATGAGATTCAAAAGAATTTTAAAAAATCCTAATTTTTTCTCGAATTCATTTACATAAACGAAATTTCTATACACATAGCAATGCAGAATGCAACACAGAAATGTTGTGTAGTTGGATTAAATTCAAACTTCCCTTTTTTTTAGTTTAAAGTTTTTGAGAGCATACATTTAAGCATGAGAGCTTGAAAATGAAATAATTCAAACAGGATGTGACACAGTTCACGGATGCGTGAGAAAACAGTAATTTAGAGCTTAGCTTCAGTAAAGGACATGTTAGGTTGAATTCCAAATGTGTCTGTTGAACTGAACAATAAAATTCATCTGTTTTAAATGTCATCTACAAGAGAATCTTGTTCTTGTTATAAAAAAAATTTAAGTCGCTTAATATTTCCTCTACATTTGAAGTGTGCCATTTTTTGACCTATATGTGTAGGAGGAAAATTTTCCCCGGTTGCGTAAAGACGGAAATACTTGAAATTACATCTGCTATATGAAAAGAAGATCAATTATTTGATATTAAGGTTTTATTGATGGTAATTTCAAAATTTTTTAAAAGCAAAAATGAGAAAGATTTAACATCTTTGAAACGATGAGTTGGATATATTTTTGTCCAAGTGAAATGATATTTAGATATTTAAAATAGGCAGTCGTAATTTTAATATGATTAGTATCCAAATTCAAATACTTTCAAAAATAATTTTGCAGTTTGTGTCCACTAAAATTGTTTTAATACACAATTTTGATTCGTTCATATCAGCTGTAAAAGAACAGAAATTAAATAATTCCATTCTATCCTTTCTGGGTACTAAGGTTCACTTATCTTATTTTTTGAATGAAATTTAATTCAGTCAATTATTTAAGATAATTCAGTTAATTATTTAAGATAATTCAGTTAACGAAGCAGGACGAATTCTAAATACGTTTAACAACACTGTAAATTTCTGATGTCCTTATAGAAATTTACAGAGGCTGAAAAATAATACAAAGATAAAATATCGTCGCTTAGCAAGCTACGCCATCTAACTCCATTTTTTGAAATTTCAAAAGAGGAAGAAAATACTCATGTTTTCGTTACCAGTAATGAATATTTCTGAAAATTTTTAACATCTGATACGAATATGAGACCACATGCTCCTACTAAATGTGAAAAAAAATCAGAAATATTCGTTATTGGTTGCGAAAAATTGAGTATTTTTTTCCTCTTCGAAATTTCAAAAAAATTGAGATAAATGTTGCTTGTTAAGCAATACCACTTATTGGCGACATGTACTCTTCATTAAATAAGAGCGTATAATCTTTCAATTCATGTATGTGTTGTAAAAGGATATTGCATAAAAACGTATTTATACATGATGATAAACCTAAAGAAACAAGACTTACCGAGGAGGAAGGAAAGCAAAAATAAACTTCTTAACATGTTGGCTTGTGGAAAAGTTCTGTGAAAAATATCAATAATTACACTTCTTCATATGAAACTTTAAAGTATGATGGTTGTGACGATTTTTTCAAAAAGAAAAGCAAACTAAATGACGAAGAGGGTATAATTTAGCTTTTGAATTATTTTCTCGTAACTTTTAATCCATAAAAGAACTTAAATAACTGTTTTATTGTTTTATTAAACAAGAAATTATTACACGAAAATCTCATCAATACATACAGAAAATTCAGTTGATCTCAATTGGAATTAGAAAGCATTTCATAAATGTCTCGAAGTATATGCCCGGAGGAAAATTAGTAAAAATTTCGATGAAACAGTACAAATTAAAATTAAAACTGATCACACTAATTGATTCCAGAAACTCTCAGTTTTGCTGTTATTCCATTGCTGTATTAAAATTCGATTAAGTAGCATCATAGTAACAGTTTGTTGGAGAATGCCGAAAGCATTCCCGGTGTCTTTGAATTCAGCGGAGAACTTATTGATATCCGGTGTTTTTCCCCCTCTAATAATTTCCCCGATTTTTCTCATAGATATTGGTAAATAACCATAAAGAACGTCACCCCGTCCTGCCTAAGCATCCGGGTAATGCATGAAAGACCGGCCGCCATGACAGTATAATCAGGCACTGAGGTTCCTGCATAATAGCCCCCATTACGAGCAGCTCATGTAACCCCCTTTTCTTTACCGGGGTACGACCTGTCTTCGGAGGTGGGCCCAAAGAGCCACACCACCATTATTGTACCATCGGGTTGGCCCGAGTCAGCTTACTTATACGGCAAGATATTGGGTAAATAAGGTTATTTCTGGCCCTTACCCTATTCAAAGTCAGCATAATAGGGATTTCGATTTCTCTCAAAATATTGCTGAATGACAACTAGACTCAAATTTATACATTTATTTGAATATAGATACTGGTCCTCCTTAGTCACCATAATCACCTAGTGGTTCCATTCTCTTTACTAAGTATTTAAATGAATTGCGTTATGTGTCGGTATGGAGAATGTGCTTCAACTAAGAGTGCATACAACTCTTGATATGTTTATGAATTCTACTTAATTTTTTTACTGTATTATATATTCTATGAATGACTTAACTATAATTAATATGTTTTAAAATGAGATTCGGTGCCCGTAAGGCACACGGACAAATAATTTAAGTGGCTAAAAATCATGTTGGATTATTCTTAAGTTATTGTTTTTATTTGCTACTGAATTGACTTTGTCATTTCATTCAAAATTCGTTGAAATCTCAGTAATTTACCGATCCATTGATAAATATGTACCCAGATTATTTCTTCTTTTTATATATGTTTAGAGAGATACTAATGATAAATTTTCAATCAAGTTACATCACTTGAAACGCTGATTCAACTGAAGTTTATTGCACAACAACCAAAAACAGGTGTATGCTATTTAAATTTCAAAAATTTATGTCACATGCAGAAGTTCAAATAGAAAAGAAAATGAATTTAATAGTGGTTGGGCGACGACTACAATATACAGATTTCCTTTCACAGAATCTACTAGAATTCCACAGATACCGAAAGTTTCAATTGCTCTCTGCTTTAACATGCTCCACATATTTCCGATCACGAAATCGTAGTTGACAAGCGAAATTCAAGAAAAGAATAAGAACGTCAGAAGTAATTGAAGAGAAATTGTTTGAAAATCTAATCATTAAGTGATTTTTTTTTCACCAAGAGAAGTGAAAACCTAACTAGTTTTCTAAGCAATTGAAGTGTAGAAATAACCGAGATAATGTAAATGTATGTACGTTTCAGTCACCGATTCGCAATAAAATCAAAAATAGCTTTCGATTTAGGGGAAAAAAACACGCAAAGCATTCTTTTTAGACTCGTCAGTGACTATAGTGTCTCTTCCTGTTAATTTATCAAATATAATGGCCCGGTTTTTGTTTCCTTAGCTACTTATGATTTCCTTAGATACTCAAACAAGTTTTCAAAATGTCAAAAGTTTATTGAGATTTATACTTTTTATGATCATAGTTACAATATGTATATAATTTAATTAGATCCAAGTTCACAATTTCAATATGTTTGCTTAATCTTTCTTGACAGTTACTGTGTCTTCACTACCAGCAAATGGTATCCCCATTTCCAAAATGGTATCAATTCTTGAAACGTTTAAGTAACGAAATTTTTTTCCTTCAATTATTTGATGTAACAAACATTTGCGAAGTCTGGCCCTTTTGAAACAACAGAAGGCGCCTGTTGGATCCAGTGGCGGGTTTCGGTGTGGTACAAAAGACTCAAGTCTCGATTACACCAAAGATCTCTATGCGTGTAAGGCTTAAACACGTTTTACATAATGGCAAAGTAAACAACAGGGATCGCGATGGCCTTGTTGTAAGAATATAACAAAAATACATTATTATAACTTTAATACGTTTGTTTCATTATTCTTTTTCGCCAATTGCTATAGGGGAGAGTCGCCGACTTTGGACCAGATGGATATTTTTTAATGTACAGTTATGGAGAAAGAATTCCAATGAAAAACAAATAGTAATTTTTTTGTAGTTCATTTATCTTCAGAACAGTGTAGTTAACTTTTTATGAAATACATTTTAAATAAGGAAAAAAGCAGCTTAAAAAATGTATGATCTGTCCAATCAAGGAAACTGGCTGCCTACAATGGACCACGGGGTGTCCAGATTGGAACACCAATTTCTTTAAGCACAATTAAAGCAAAAATGTTTTTAATTCTCAAATTCACACCAGCTTACAATGCATGAACCAAGTATGACATTTTAGGCACTGTATCACTTCTTCTCCCCTCTAAAATGAAATAAACGATACGATCCTAAATTTGTATACTTTTTGATCCAACATGTGATGGCTTTAAAAAGTGTCCTTTTACTTATTTTCTTTGACTTTATCCAATCTCAGTTTATGAGGATTAATAGCGACGGTAAACTGCCTTCTGAACTGTTCCTGTAGTTTAGGATAATAAGCCCATTGATTTAAATGGTCCGATCTAGGCAACCTTTGGACAACAGTAAAAATGTCCCCCAACTTTAATTTTAAACTATTTTAATAAAATGATTATAGTGAATTGTAGCTAAAGAAATTTCCTATCTAATTATATAATAAGATATTTACCTACTTAATTTAAAATACCGCAATGGCTTTTTGTCTTTTGTTAAAATAATCAATTGTTGATGCCTAAATCTAAACACTTGTTCTCTAACTGTAAACACGTAGCGATTTCTTTTAACCTTTTCCCTTATGGGCTGTTGTACCAGAAAATTTACCTTTGAATGCAGGTCGGTACAACTGCTGTACCAGATATATGGAAAGATTTCACTCCCCCACATTCAACGCAGTTCTTCTGGTTTTAGTCCCCGTAGCCTAAAGGTTAAAAACGATATCATACACCCCATTTACATCGTTACAACATAATTTGCATATTTTACGGCCCAAATATTTAATAGAATTGAAGTATGATACTGGTCCAATCTAGACGTCGGTCCAAATTCGGCACCTCATTCTTATATTTGATACCAGATACTGATGTTTGCAGTTCTAAAAAATGTCATATCCTAATACATTTAACCAAGGTCAGAATTCCTTTTTTTCATGTAAATTAGCCCATTTTCAGGGCATTTTAAAACAGGCAGCATATTGGCCAGGTGGTAAGAGTCGGCTCCTTGCATTGCAGGCTTGAGACTCTATTCCAATGAAGATCTGCCGTTTAAGTGGGTTATACGTTAAATCTATCGCTGTGGGTCAAATGTCCTGAAGTTACCAAGGCATGGATGTTTTGGGTTGTTGGGCTCTGTTTTGAGTGTTGTGTTTTCTCAGGTTAGATTTCAGAAATAGTTATTCATTCCCAGTAGTACAGCTTCGAATCGAGGAGCTCATCTAATGAATGAAATCTGAAACTACAAATGAATTTACTAAATATTAAGAAAAAATGTTTTTCTTTCAAATCTTGCACATAAGGATAAAATAAAGAACAAGGGGCCTGGTAAGAGTCTGGTTCTGGGGTCGGAAGAGACTCGTTTTCCTCGAATATCCGCCGTATAATAGCTTAACAAACGTTAAGTGTGTCGCTATGGTTCAAATGTCTTCACTTTAGTGACGCATGGATGCTTCGAGAGTGAGGCCCCGTTTCAGGATTCGCTTTAATCACTCGAACCACGGTTTCCAAAGTTATGAGATTCATCCTCCTTATGGTATTCAAGCTGGGCATTAATCTAATAACAGACATTCTCACTGTACTTAGAATTCGAAGCCAAGTTTCTAACAGACAAAAACATAATAGAGAAATTTTTTAAATCGAATTACGTTCTTTTTTTCAGAGAAGGCTTAAACTTTAGTGTTATTATATCAAAATGAAGTGTTTTAAGATTTTTTCGGTTTATAAATAGTAAACGGTGTACAAACATATCAATTGCATGCATTTTATGGTGAATAACTTATGAATTCTGAAAAGGTTACTTACCTAACGTCGGCCGTTAATCACTGAAAATGTACTTCGCGTTTTGTTCTTTTATAAAGAACCAACTGATAAGATAAGCATTTGTGAGAAAGAAAAGGAAAGAATCACACCTGTCTTTATCTTTACTGGCATACCACTTACAGGAATTTCCAAGAAATTCGGACATTTCTTCGCATATTGCAGATTGCAATATGCGAAGTGTTTAGTGTGTAATCATTTTTATAGTCTGTAAGGCAAATGTCATTTAGATTTCTTTTCCAGAAGTTAGCTTATTTCACAAATTATTTTGTAATTACTATGAAAATGCATTTTTTAATTAAAAAATAGTTTTATTTTTTAAATCATCGTAGTGCTTTTACTATAAAAAGAAATGCACCTCATGATTTTTTTTTTATTCAAAAGAAAATAAATAAAAATTTAAGGCATAAGCTTTTATTCATGCGAAAAAAATGAACGCAAAAGTTGAAAATAATTTTTCTGATTACAATAAAATGCATGGTTCGAATAAAAGCGTGGGAGCCTTATATAGCACCTTATATTTTGTGTATATTTCCTTAATCAAATGGAATATTCCTAGAAGGTAAAGGCGCCCACGCTTTTATTCGAACCATGCATTTTATTGTAATCAGAAAAATTATTTTCAACTTTTGAGTTCATTTTTTCGCATGAATAAAAACTTATACCTTAAAAATTTTTATTTATTTTATTTTCTACTTTTTAGTGACGGCTGAAACGAATACACATGACATGTTAGGCAAAGTAAACCAAATTCAATTACCGAATTCTCCAATATAAAACACATATTAAATATTCGTTACCTATATTACATATTACGAATTTGAAAAAAGTGCAACACAGACCGAGAGACGAAACAAGACTCACTTCCCCCATCTGACCTTTGACCCTCAAGCCGCTCCGAAATGGGGATGATTCACAGGTCGCGCCCCTTCTGTAGGGCTAAAATTTTAATACCATTTTGTTAGGTTTAAAATAGGTATATATTGCAATTTTTTTGCATGATATTGTATTGTCTCCGGAAATCCACCATTGTGCTAAATTTCAAAGCTGTAGCTCGATTGGAAGTGGGTATGAAATCGATTATGTGGACAAGACACTCAAGTTGAATAAAAGCTTATAAAAAATGAGAATTTCAAGAAGTATCTAGTCTCTTACTCTCATTTTCTGAAACCGAATATTATCTTCGAAAGAAACAGTCTGTTTTAAAATTTAATAAGTAAAATAAATCTTTACATTTAGAAATAAGCTAGCCATTTTTTACCGGCGACTTCTTTAGATTTTTCCGTCAGGAAAAATCTAAAGAAAACAAGATAGATGAAATTGAAAAAAATTACAAAGCTGTGTCACAGGGCGATGCAATTCTTTTCTGATAAGACTTGAAGTTGAATCACATTTATTACTAGTTGAACCCATTGCACTCGAAGGTTCCTTTCCGGCACCATTCTACACGGTGCATCGTTTTGAAGCTTCTTAATTTCTATAACTAAAAAAATACCTACAGTTGTAAAAACTCGCGGATTAATTTTTCAGAAAAAAATCGACTTATATAAATACATATTTTTAAGGAACTGGAAGCATTAAAATGAGCCCTTATATACAGTGAATAATTATGCATCCTATTACTTTCGCTATTGCAGAAGGTTCATAGTTCTCAGTACATGAATGCATTTTTATTCATGATTGAATGATTCAAACAAATCAGAACGTCGAAGTAAGCAGGAATATTCGCATTTTTATATACAGGGTGTCCACACTTATCGTGGTCTAATAGCTAATTTCTAAACCATTAGAGATAAACATATAGTTCCAATTAGAAAAATGCTTTGAATGAAGGGAAGAATTAGATTCCATGTTTTTTTGAGTCACTAAATATATTTCTGAAAATGTTACGAATTCTAATTTTTTATACAGTCCCATCAATCATATTTAGTAAAATATTCTTCACACACTAACATTTTTTTTAAAAAAGTTCCACTCTTCTACGACTAAAACTAACCAAGTTATGGAGCTTTGAATTTCATAATTTTAATTCATAATTTTAAACCAATCAGCGGCCTCGAATATTACTCACTGATTGGTGGATCGTCTTCGAGGCGGCTATTGAAATGGTGTAAGGTGGTCAAAGTCAGCGATGTTCAAAGCTCAAATAACTCGATCAGTTTTAGTCGCAGAAGAGTGGTACTTTTTTTGTTTAAAATGTGTGTGAAAAATATTTTATTAAATACGACTGATAGGACCGGGGGACCGTATAAGAAATTAGAATTCGTAACTTTTCCAGAAATGTATTTATAGACTCAGAAAACATAAAATATAGTTTCCCCCCTCATTTAAAGCATTTTTTCAATTGGAACTATATGTCTATCTCTGATGATTTCGAAATTAACTATTGAGCCAAAATGAGTATGGACACCCTGTAGAGTTTGCAATGAGAATGTAGGTTTTTTAAAGTAAAACGAAACAAATTTCTGAAATCTATGAATGAAAAAGATAATTAGAACTCGCTAGAAATAGGAAAAAAATCTTATTTTGTAAATATATATATATATATATATATATATAGCACACAATGAATATCAAAGTCGATCTTTCATATTGAATATAGTGCATGGTTAAAAATATATCTAATGGAAATAAACTAGGAATTATAAAGATTTATGCTGAATGTTAAATATAATTGCAAATTGCGACACTTCTTTCAACTGATTCTTTGTTTATTCGAGTTAGAATCCCTTAAATTAACAACAAGTCAATGCTCCTCATTTTCATAAGTTCAGTCGAAGTGTCTCATTTATCTGGCTGGTAATATCGTTGAGAAAGAGCATTCTTTCCTGCTACTGATGATTGGGTTCAGTCTAAGGAGACACATTATCCAAAAAATGGCCACAATATCAATTTTTATTTTATTGGCCTATTTTGTTGATCTTATCTTTCCACTTATTGTATCAAAATTTCAAATTTGCACCTTTAATATTATAGAAGTTTAGTTTTTATTTACGATGACCAATGATAAATAAGCGCAAATGACAACTTTTACTGACTTTTTCTCCTTTCGGACTTCTCTTCACTTTCATAATTTCAAAATGCTAATGCTTTTTTCCCTTTTTAGATAGAGCTTTGAAATTTTTTGTACTTTATAATTATGCACATGATAAAACTGTGCATGGAATAAGTATGCAGTTGTTTAGTTTTTTATATATATACAAGATAAATTGAGGTAGTGTTAAATTTCCTCATTTTTCACCATATAAAACAGTAAAAAATCTATTTAAGCGAATATTAGATGCACCTTAAAATCCAGGCAGTTTTGTGCAATATATTTCAGTGAATCTGCAAATAAAATTTGAAGCAAAAATATTCATATTTGAAAAAATAGTAGGGATTTTTTTAAATTGAATTTTTCTTTTAAAAAATTTAAATTTCAACTTAACAAGCAGATCAAAATGGTTTTTTCCCCTTTAAGATGACTTTTTATAATAGTTAAGTTTTAATAGTATGAAAACTTCTTCAATAATACTTCAAATAAAAAAAATGTTCAAAAATTAATGCGTCTTCTTAAGAGGGGAAAAAAGTGCGTATTGGAGGGATTGTGGTTGAACCTCGAGAAGCACACGAGGAAATGTTTATATTTTTTTGTTGATTGCTGTTTAATTTTTATCTTTTTCATACTTTCAAAAAGGTTTCTTAATTACTATGTTGAATTTTATACCAGGATTCAATATTTATAAAAATAACGGAAATAAATATACGATTTACAAGATTACGTATCTTAATAAAATGATCCGAACCGTTGCATTACTGATATTTATTTTAATTTCATACTTTTCAACATACTATCACATTTTAAAAAGGTAATATACATCTTTTTGCAAGTTTTCTTTCGTTTTGAAATCCATCTTCACCTCACTCCACCGTCGTCTAAAAACACCCTACCTGGGTATGGTGTTTGAAGCAGTAGTAATGCATAATTTCAAATTGAAAAAAATTAAAATGCTAAAAATAACATTAAAGTTCAAATCTCATTTCTCAAAATTAAAACCTTTTCAACACGATCTTTTTTAAATTCAGAAAGTTTAACCTTCCAGCGGGCGCAAGAGATACTTGCATTGTGCATTGTATTACATATTTATATCGTTCTTTTATAAATTTAAATGCAATTTTTATTGATAAAATCTTTGTTTACTATTAAGCTAATAAATACAAATAACATAAATAAAAATTGCATTCATTTTTGTAAAAAAATACAATATATGTAATACGATGCACGATATGTCGTAAAATATGCGTACGCGCCCGCTGGAAGGTTGATTTTTTTTCATTCTACTGACAATTGGAGGTCAGTTGCTAAAATGCAATTTGTACAGAAAAAAGATCTTAATGGAAACTCGAAGGTTATCTTTGTTTCAGTAACGAAGTTTTATCTTTAGGAATTAGGCGGTGGAATTCAGGCTGTGATTTAATCTGTTCAGAACAACTGTTCATTTTCTCAGAGGATGTATCGTATTACTTTTTATTGCACTGATTAATAACCAATTTTCTTCTTATTGACAAGGATTGAAATCAACAGTTTCTATTTTTTTTTTTTTTTATTCTGAGAACTTCATGCTCGAAATTGAGACACGTATTATAAAGCACTTATGCGTATGGCAGCCGATATTATTTTAAAATACTAGTTATTCCAGTGAATACAAATTATCCAATCATAAATTTGAAAAATGAATGTACCAATGAATTAACCCTCTGACCGGAATATTGCTCTTTACCTTCCAGCGGGCGGGCCTGCCCAAATTTTACGACGTATCGTGCATCTTATTACATATATATACCGTGTTTTACAAAAATAAATGAAACTTTTATTTATGTTATCTGTATTTATTAGCTTAATAGTAAATAAAAATTTTATAAATAAAAGTTGCACTTAAATTTATAAAAGAACGATATAAATATCTAATACGATGCAATAGATGCTCTTGCATACGCGCGTCCGCTGGAAGGTTAAGACCGCTAAAGTAATCGGGTAATCAAAAATGCTCTGGTTGGAGGGTAAGTACATAAAATACACTGAATTAAGCTACTACCATGCAATTACCTAGAAGTAAAACTTTAAGATTTTTACAATTTTTCTTTCTAAAACTGGCTGTATAATGCAATAACGATAAAGTAACTTACCTCAAGACCTTTATTCTCTTTTGGTTAAAAGTAGCTTCAAAAATCACATATTGAGATTCAAGTTAAAACACAGCAGAAAGACTTTTTACACTGAATTAAAAACACGATCTACGTCCGTATACTTGATATTTCTAATAATTATATACATATATTAACCACACACATTTTTCTACTCCGCAAGACTGGCGCTTTAAATTTAACAATAAATAATTTTACAATAAACTGTTCAGTACTTTTCAAGCTGTACCAGCAGCCGCTTTCACTTTGCAAGAAACACTAATAAATAAATAAATTCGTATTTGGTAGCCGAGTTGTTACCCTTCTTTCAAACAGAATAGTAACTATATTTATCTTGTAACACCACTCCTTAAAAGTTTCTTTACTCTACTGTATCGCCGCAAGAGTGGTTGCGCTCTGCTGAGAAGTTCTTGTAATAGAGGGAATAATGTCACAGGTCTTTTGAGACGAAGTTTATAAAAATCCCATATGTATCCCATGAGGGCCACAGTTAATTCTCGCACTGAAGACATGTATACATTTTCATTTTGCGATTGAAGACCGCTTTTGAAAGGTGGGGTATGCACTCTTGAAAAAGGATTATCATCAGAAGTTGCAAGGCGATATTTATCCTTAAATTCTGGTTCTTGCAAAACGGAGACGACTCGTTCAGGGAAATTTGTAATAATTCCATCAACTCCTGCTCTCAGAGACCTTCTTATTAATGATGTTGTATCCAGTGTCCAGTCGTAAACTTTCTCTATAAATCCAGAACCTGAATCTCTTATTCGAATTGCATGCCGTAATCTACTGTCATCTCGGAAAGGTCTCAAGCAGTTGGTGATGCCGTCTCCTTGCCAACGGTTGGATGTCACTCCCAACTTCGTATACATTTTTCGTATGGAATTTAAATCATCATTTAAGCTGACGTCAAAACCTAATTTTTGCATGGTTGTTGCTCTATTGGACTTTGTGAAGGTGTCTCTAACACCTCTTATCATTTCGCTATCTGATGCATGAGGAACGGAAATGAGCACTTCGATATCAGGATCGCTTAAATCTTTGTTCCAAAGATGAGTGATCAAATATTTGGCAATTTCTTCTCCAGCTTTGTATTTGTCTTTCCGAGCAACATCGCCCAATTTTAGATCCAAAAATAAGAAAGTGAGACTTTCGCGAAAATTGGCATGGTTCGGATTAGATATGTCTCGGATGTGATTTAAATATCTAGCAAAGTTTTCTCGTTCATCGCACACTCTGTAACAATCACAAGGGTATCCATGGTACACATTCTTCACAGTTCCGTTGCTGTAGAAAGTGAGATCGATTTCAATAGCATTGGCTCCCCTTGATAAGAACTCATCCAACTCATAAATAGAGTTTACCATATGAGCAATAATATACACTGGTCGGCGACCGTCAGCAGCAACTAACGCACCATTGTTCAAGCACAAATACAGAAGTAATAAATAGAGTCGCAGTCGAAAATTTATCCAGTGAGCTGCTGCTTTTTTGAAGTCCGACATCCAAAAGCCCATATCGAAATATCCTTTCATGAAATTCACGAGTTAGCGTGAGGCGATGCCAGAAATCGTTAGGCTGATAACTTATTTTAAAATGAAAAAGATTAAGATTGTTGCCATTCGCATCTAATCATGAACAACTCAAGGGAAAAAAGGAAGGCAGAAACTGGCGTAGCGGAACAGCCGGTGAATTAGACGTCAAAAAGTAACTGAAGCTTAAAGGATGGATTTCTCGAGGCTTTCCGTGTGATCACATCGAAACGGAAATGCCGGATTGGTAGGTTGTTTCGGATTTGTAAAGATCTGGAATCGTACGCATCCAGGTTGGCGACGACATCCGACCTAGTTTGGTACTTCATCGCCTAAAGTACCCAACGGGAAGTATGTTCCCTCAAGATTAAGACCTTGCTCTAGCCGTGTGTTAATGAAGGTAGAAACCAGATTGAAATCCACAGGGAGGCTTTTTAAAAAAACATTCTCTTTATCAAATGTTGATAGAGCGGGTTGTTTTGAGGTACTCAATGAAGCTATAAATATTCAGATTTACTGATGGTTAACACATGAGGATTCGCTCAACGTGATGCGGTATTGAGTACATTCATAAAAGAATTAGATGATCAAGTTCAAATTCTTTTTGTTCGGTTGTAAATTTATTCCTGCTTCAGTGTATAGCCAACGAAGCGTTGCCGGCAGAAACGCCTGTTTTAGTAAAGGAAATATATTTAATAATTGAAATGCTGTCTTTTCTGAAACTTTCTTTAAAAATAAATAAGTTATCTGAATGCTCAAAATGTGAATATAATGAAAGTTAAATGGGCTATTATAAAACTCTGTATGAACATGATAAATCTTGAATGTCATATTCTGCTTGTTGTTGCTGCCCTGAAAGTGAAACAAATAACGCAAAATTTATATTATAGTCCACAAATCGGACAAGTCCTCATTTCAGGTAACAGAATTAACCCTCCGAACGGCGCAAACGACCGTTTCCGCTTTTCATGTTCAGTTCAAAAGCAGTTAGCTCGTATTTATATGTATTATTTTCTTAAACAACCATGGATAAAGTGTTGTTAAGATTTCAAAGATATAATTAAGTACAAAAAAGATAAATTCATTTCCTTTAGAAGCTAAGTTTTCCAATCTGATAGCTAAAAGTTCAAAATAATTGGGCGCTCAGAGGGAAATTAACCAATTTATTTCAGTTTCCCGCCCCTTCGGATGGATTTCTTCATGAGATATTTCCTTGTTTTATGTCTGTTTTGTCTTTATTAATTCTTACATAAATACGTGCAGATTATAAGTCACAGTTAGTTAAACACTAGAAATACATCAGTTTCAAATTTTTCACCATCTTGCCGAAATTCAGATCTGAACATATCCATTAAAATTGACCCAAAAATTGAATGACAAATTTCAGACATTTTACCAAAATAAATAAGATTTTTCAGAAACTACTGCTTGCAAAATCAGAATCTAACAATTTCTTAACAATTTTGCTATTGCTTCTCACTCGTGTTCTTTTCTTATGACTGTAGATTAAGTCTGTAGTTAAGTGAAGTCTAATATCATTTGATCCCGTTCCGATCATCCCGAGAAAATACATTGTAACTATTTTGTTGATCAAAACCAAAAGAATCTCAAGCATTGTTTCTAGATTTTTGAGCAATGTCTGTGAGTTTTGGATTTTTTTCCGTCTAAAGCTCATGCTAGAAAGGAGTCTCGGTGGTTTACATGAGCAAATTCAAATAAAAAAATCTTATTTCTTTGAAATATTTTTAAAAATAGCCCTTAGAGAATCATGAATGTTAGTTTATTTTATTATAAACGTTTCTGTAAATAACACTGCTATGAAAACATAATTAATTGACGTACCCTAGCGAATTTGATACGTCTAGAAATATCGAAGATTTTGATTATTTAGCGCTATATGATTTTGTTGGATCCTATGGAATATGTCGACTTAGCTTATCCTCAGAGGATCTTAACCTAGAATGATGTTCCACCAGGGAACTTCAAATTTGGGGATGAGAAGCTGCCGAATAAATAAGCGTGTTCTCGCTTCCCTGGTGGATACTATAATGGTGTGGGGGTTGAGGTACCTCCTACGGGAGGACTTGAGCTATGGCCGGTGATGTCTACTAGAACTCCCCACTCAGTTTCATATTAACGCCCTCCTACGGGAGGGCGTGAGCCGTGGCCGGTGATGGCTACTAGAACTTCCCACTCAGTTTCATATTAACGTCCTCCTACGGGAGGACTTGAGCCG
>BGPR01000075.1:1694806-1731423 GCA_013235015.1 Araneus ventricosus
TAACGTCCTCCTACGGGAGGACTTGAGCCGTGGCCGGTGATGGCTACGAGAACTCCACACTCAGTTTCATATTAACATCGCGACGACTATCATTCAGCTTTCTCCGGATGCTAAGGCAGGATGGAGATAACTCAACTTCTGGATAACCTAGAATGATGTGCCCATTTGCATGCAACAACATACTTACACTTGGTTAATTGGAAATTTGTATTGCTTTTTAAATAAGTTATAAAACTTATTTTATTTAGTAGTTTAGGTTATGATGAGAAATTACGTTTAAGTTCCAGTATACGCTGATACCCATCGTGACCATTTAACTTTCGTCTATCAAAATTTATATATTTGACATAACTTTTTTAATCCACTTGCTTTGGATCTAAGCAACAGAGCTGATATAATTTTAAGCAATGGTTAAGTGATGGAAACAAATTCAGTGATCATTTCCCTCTACAAACTTTAGCATGATAGGACGGGATATCAGTTTTGTGCTTTATATTATTGTCTTTTTCTTGAAAAAACCAGGACTCGTGCCTCCTTTCAGGGAGTCGGAATTATCTCTGACAGTTTTTTTTAACCCAAAGCTATTAATGAATAATTCACTAAAGTCTAAATAGAAAGGATAGTGTGATTCTTTCTCAAGACAAACGACTCGAAATTATTGAAGTACCACACAATTTCGTTAGTTCAACGACTGTCGTATGAGTTAATGAGAAACTATATCTTATCTATGTGGAAATCACAAGAACACGTAATTGGTGGCTGGAATTGATCTTCCGAACACAGTTATAGTAATAAAGACGCCATTTCATTCATACAAATTAACCTACATACCATAATCCGGAGTTACTTAGGACTGATTTTCATGGCTTCAAAATGAATTTGGAGATTATTTGCCTGTGTATTTCTTTATAAAAAGGATTTTTCTGTCTTTTTCATCGTTGAGTGATTGCTAGAGATACGTTTTTCAGCAAAATTGGAATCATACAGTAATTTAATAATAAATTATCTTTTTTTTCGAAATTTTGGTCCAAAATTTCCTCATAGGTGGGGTTCTTTTGCATTAGCTATTTTTTAGTACATTTCAATACCAAACTCACTAGGGCGTAATGTTAGACATATTTATTGACATCCTGGGTGGAAATGCACAAAAAAATTCATAAGATCTAACAAAAATAATATTTTTTCAAACAAAATTACCCATTTGTAATTCTTTCAGTTTCTTTTTTGTAATAATTTGAATATTATCTTTTTCGGGTTTTTTATAAATAATTCTATCTATTACCACATTTTTCTTTGGAAGGCAAGCGTTTATTATCATTTTATGGTCTGCAATATTGACCAAACTCTATTGAAAAACCAAAGTCATTCAACTGAACCATAGAAGATGCTATGGACTTCTTCTCCTCATCGGAGAAAAGAAGGGCCCTTGCATGTTAATGTTTACTTTTATAACAAATTGTTCATTTGGGGGTACAGAAAACGATTTCTGCATCTTTAATAGTACTGTAAAGCGGAGTAGCGGGGTTACTTTGCATCGATTTTCATGACTTCAGAAGGAATTTTGAGATTAGCTCCATCTATTTCTCTAAAACAAAGGCTTTTCTGATATTTTCCTTTTTGAATGATTGCTAGAAAAACGTTTTGCAGCAAATTTGGACAATACAATAGTTTAATAATTAATTTTGGTTTTTCCAAATTTTTGTCAAAGTTACGTCATAGGTGAGAATTCTTTGCACTGGTTAGTTTTTTCAGTATATCTCAAATTAATTCACTGATTGCAATGTATGATATATTTATGGAAAGTCCGTTTGGAAATATACAAGAAAAACATTTTTTTACATACCTGATTATAATTAACAATTTTACGCCATTTTATCCGGTCAAACCGGTATAACGTTTTAGAGATCCTTTTATCCAATTATTTCCGGGTGTGTTATTAATATATTTATCTATTACCACATCCTCTTAGTAAAATAAACATTTATCACCATTTAAGATCTATTCTATCAACAGGAAAACCGAAGTCACTGAACTGAACTACACGTTGCAATAGTCTTTTCCTTCTCATTGGGCCAAACCATGTTCGCTTGGGATACTAAAAAACGTTTCTGCCTCTTTAAAAGTACGTAAACTTGTGAAATGGCATTAAATCAAGCCTCTATTGTCTCTGGAGAGAATTCCACATACTTAAAAGCCCCTAATTTTCTTTTATACATCCTGAGCTAAAGCAAACTAGAAAAGCTGAAGCTAAAGCAAACACAGTTCTTATTATTTAATACAAACATAAATTTAAAAAAAAACAGCTGGGTTGCTTTTTACCGCAAATTTTCATGGTGCAAAGAATCCTCCTTTCCGGTTCAAAGTTACCCCAAGTCAGAAAAAAAATCATTATAACTTAACTAGCAAATATAATTGGCATCCAAAGCTACAAAATAAAATCTAGGTTTATTATCTTTTACATTTAAATGTATTTGCCTTCAGAAATGTCATACTTTCTTCATCAGAGACAGATTGAAAAACTGACTCATTGTCTCTTCCTTCTGTAACTTCCTAGATAATTGTTATATACGTTTAAAAACTGAAATATACTAGTCAATGTTGCCAAGGATCTAGAAAAAAATCTTAATCCCGTACACCTAATCAGTTGATATCTGTTTCACTTTTCACAAAAATTTTACACTGGTGCAGTTACCTCTACTAGTGCAAAGTAATTTCGTTCTACCTGGTGAAACGGTATTAAGGCAAGTTTCTGGGATCTCTGGAAAGTAATCCATATATTTACGAGCCCCTAACTCCCTTTCATACACCCTTGGGATATCTGGAGAAAAAACGAATTGTCTTATTATTTATTAATACTTTATAAAGATATGTCAAAATTAATTTTTTTAAAACCAACGGGGGCGTTACTTTGTACCATAAATTTCATTGGTGAAAAGAAACCCTTTTTCTCGGTGCAAAGTTACCCCACATCAGAAAAAATTAAATAAAACTCAATTAAGAAGTATAATTGACATTAAAAGCAACAGAACGAAAGCTAGTTTTAATGTCTTTCAAGCTGAAATGTACTTACCTTTAGTCAGTTGTATTTTCTTCACCAGAGGCAGATTTTTCAATACTGAAATTTTCACAGCAAAGCCTCAATGTTTTCTTCCTTCTGTAACCTCCCGAATGATTGTTATATACGTTTAAGGAATGAAATACACTCCTCAATGTTGCCAACAAACGAGTACCAGTACCTTTAATCAGTTGACTTCTATTTCAATTTTCAGCATAAATTTTATAATGCTGGAAATATACCTCCACTGGTGCAAACTAAACCCATATTATGGCATCTGTTTTACGTAAGAGAGTATTATTATCTCTTTTTTTAGCTAGTTTAAGTTTGGTGTCTCGTCTATAGAGCGCAAGACTGTTGTAGACATAAAGTAAAAAAGGGGTTAGTTTGTATCGATTTTCATGATTTCAAGAAGGATTTCAAGATTATTAGATGTATTTTTCTAAAAAAGGCTTTTCTGATTTTTTCTCGTTGAGTAATTACTAGAGAAACGTTTTGAAGCAAATTTTGGATCATACAGTAATTTAATAATAATTATAATTTTTCGAAATTTAGGTGCAAAATTACCTCATTGGTGGGAATTCTTTGCACTGGTTATTTTTTCAAGTATATTTCAATAACAAACTCACTGTGTACAATGTTAAATATATTTATTGAAAACCTAGGTGGAAATATATAAGGATAATAGATTTTATAAATAACTGATTATAATTAGCAATTTTACGCCATTGTATTCAATCCAATCAGGGTGACGTTTTACAAATCCTTTTACCCAATTATTGCGAGGTGTATTATTATCTATCTAAATATATCTATTACCATACCTTCTTAATATGATAAGCATTTCTTATCATTTTGAGATCTACACTATTGACAGGAAAACCGAAGTTAATGGACTGGACTATACAAATTACAACGGTCTTTTTCGTTTTATTGGAGAAAACCAAGGGGCTTCCATGTGTCCTTATATGAAGTACTTTTCTTTTGTAACCAACTTTTCGCTTGGGGTACCAAAAAATCTTTGGTTTCTTTAATACACTAACCTTGTGAAATGGCATTAAAGCTAGCTTTTTGAGTCTATGGAGAGAAATCCATATAATTACAAGTTCCTAACTTCCTTTTATACACCCTGGGCATAAATGAAGCAAAAGGAAGCATTGTTCTTCTTATTCTTTAATACAAAAATAAATTTAAAAAACCAACTGGGTTTGCTTTGCACTGCAAATTTCCATGGTGCAAAGAAACTCTCTTTTTTCGGTGAAAAATCACGTCAAAAAATTAATTACAACTTAACTAACAAAGGTAATTGGCATTCAAAGCAATAGACTAAAAGCTAGGTTTAATATCTTTCACATTTAAATGCACTTATCTTGAGAAATGTTGTACTTTCTTCACAAGAGACAAATTTTTCTGCACTAAACTTTTCGCTGAAAAACTGGATCAATCTTTTATTACTTTGGTAACCTCCTCAATGATTATTATATATGTTTAAGGAATAAAATACACTAATCAGTGTTGCCAAGAAAACGCGAAAACGAGAATGACTAGAAAAAAACGAGAAAAGAATCTTAATCCCGTATCAGTTGGTCTCTATTTCACTTTCCAACAAAAATTTTATACTGGTCCAAAGTTACCTCCACGAGTGCGAAGCAACCCCGTTTTACGGTATATTATTTCTGACCTTAGCTCTCTGACTTAAACTCTTGTAGAAGATTGGGAGTGCAAATACAATTTTTACTATGGACTCTTTCCGCATTAAATCTTATTGTTTCCTGAACAATGTTTTCTTCAAACTTCTTATTAATTAAAAACGCGTATTAAACTATTTGTCAATCACTCATTTTCTATATTAGATGCATTGTGACAAATTTCACATTTTTATTTTATGCAATTTCATTTTCATTATTATCCATTTCAAATGTGCCCTTATTTTTTATACTTCAACCACAATATTTTAACTTTGCCTCTTACTTTTAGTGTCGCTAAATTGTGGGAGTTTAAATGCATTTAAGAATGACATGAATCCCCTCCCCCTTTTTCTTTTCTTCTCTAGTTGTGGTAAAAAAAACGCTAAATCTCGTGGTGAAACGCTAAGTACTAAGGAAAGATAATTCTCAATAGTGTCACGATAAATCTTATTTATTTTATTTAAATATAATTGAAAAGCATAGAACTTAAATAGTTTATAAGATCTACACTTGAACGAAGGCATATTGTTAGACCACTATGTGACCTAAGCTCGAAACAAGGAAATGAGTTTAGTTATGCATCATGGATTTTTATTCATAGAAAAAAAGTACTCAAACAGATATATGTTTGTTTTGTTTGACTTATTTCATTAGGTCACGCCTACTAATAGATTTATTGCATTCTGTTTTGTTGCGTTTGATATATGATGCATACAAAACTCCCATATTGATCTTTTTCATGGATGAGCGTTTCTATAAAGATATGTGACCGTTTCTCTCCTCAGATTATACTCAATGCCTTTCTTTCATTCAACATTTTGATCTGAGCTTGAATAAGACGATCTTTATTCACACTGCTCTCAAATAACTTAACGGAATGAAACAAAATGAAAGAAATTATGATCAGTTTTTTAGGTTTTTTTTCATATATTCGTGAACTCTTTAAACGAAGATGAATGAAAAATCTGATATCAACAATATCACGGAAAAATTCCTTTTTAAGAGAACAGGAAAAAAATCATAATATATTCATAAAAAATCATAAAACTTCCTTTTCTGCTTATTTTATATTTCCCAAAACATTCTAATCTTAATATGCAATGTACGTTTTGTGTCAATATAAACATATTTCTTGTTTTGCATTAAATCTCAAACAAAAGACAAAAGCTGAGAAGGACAGCGATCAAAAATTTCAAAAGATGAGTTAACACTGTTCCATTTTGGATTCATGATTATCGATGTGAAAAAGAAACTAAATAAAATTCTGAATAAATTTATGTTGACAAATCTTAAAGCTGTCTGCAAAATCCAAAGCATAGACATTATAATTATAGAAAACAAGTGTATTTGGTAAAATTTCCTATTAAGCAGCAGTGAATGTTTGATTCTGATATGTTTCTTTTTTAAACCATTAAAACATGGACCCTCATTTGGAATTTGATATTCTGAAGAGATATCAATTTCCAACCAAACTTTGGATCACACAAACCTTCGAGATTCGAAGAGATGCAACTCATAAACATTTTTTAAATTTCCATGGTTATCTTTATAGTTATCTTTTTAATTTTAATTTCTTCCTCTTAATTTTCTGTATTATCTTCATCGAACTTATCTTATCAATATTTTCCTGGCAATACAAACCGCAAAAGTTAGGCGCGAAGCTTGTAATTAAATATTTTTTTCAAAATCCGCCAGGATGTCAGCCCCAGAAGCGTTATTGTCCTCTGTCCTTTTTTTTGTATGCACACTTTCCTTTTGACACTTTAGCCTTTGGTTTTTTGGTCTGTCTTAGCTTTTAGGGTGAAATCTGTGTTTCTTGGGTTTAATGTTCAACACTGTCTGCAGAAAACGCTAGACTATTTATGTGGTTCGAATAAATTTCAGCCTCCTGATGAAACATTAATGTGTTTTTACTGAAAATATTTTTATTACCTCCTCTTTCCATTTACTTTTGACTTATGATATATATATATATATATATATATATATATATATATATATATATAACGTATTCGTGGTTGTAGTCGTTGAAAATAAACAGGTCGAACAAATAACTACCTCTTATTTTATTATCAATAGGAGAGTGGTGAATATACGTGCATCTCCGTTTAGGTTACAAGCGAAAGTCAACAGCAAAATCCCTGTATTCTCTCGGGTAAGGGAATAACATATTGACACGTGATCAAAGTGAAGGGAATATTGGGTATTTTTAATAAGTTACATAGGCGTTTCAGGGAAAAAGTCTGGTGACAAAGAGACGCCGTCATGATTTTCTGTTGGCACGTGAAAGCGATTAAATATTCTTTTAGTAATAAATTTGCCAAAATGAGAGATATAATATACCTCCAGCGCGGGAAAAGAACGAAACACTGGAGTTTTAGAAAAGTGATTGTGGAATACATTAAGATTTTAAAATATATAATATTAGAATTTGGAATAAAATTAAGTGAGATTATTACACACACACACACAATACGCCATTACTACTAACACACACACATTTAACATATATATATATATATATATATATATATATATATATATATATATATATATTTACCATTAGAACCATCAAGTCACTTCTCTTATATAATACACCCTAATAAACCCTCGTTTAAAATTAAATATAAAAACAATATGACCTAATATTATTCACACAATGAAATACAGAAAGATAATAAGATTAAAAACTATTACAATAAAAAAGACAACCCATATATGGAATTCCAACAATCAAATGCCAATCGACCTTATATATATATATATATATATATATATATAATTTAACGATTTAAATATATATATAAAACAAATAAGAAAGAATCATAGCAGAATTGTAAAAGCAACATAATCAACATAAACATTTATAATTCACAAAATGCAAAGAAACAAATTCTCGGAGTGAAGGCAGTGCTTTTAGCTTTATACTAACACTGTCCGCAGAAAACATTATGATTTCTCTAATTTTTTAGCGGTTCGTATAGATTTCACTTATTTACCCTTGATGAGCATCTATACGCTTTTACCGATAAACTACATTCTTTGCTTATCCATTTAAATTTAACATTGATTGATTTTCATTACTTTGATATATATATATATATATATATATATATATATATATATATATATATCAAAACAAACAAGAAACAAAAAACAAAAATTCAAAAACATGCACGAAACAAAGGACAAAAAATTAAGACAAAAATTTAATAAATTGAAAAATATCATGGCGAGCCGCTCGTTTGGAAGGGAAGCCCGCCTATTAATAAGTGCTTTTTTCTGCTAACGACATACTAAAAACGTAAAAATTTTGTCGCTATCCCCTCAAAAAGCACAAAACAATTAAAAATGGAAATATTCTGGAATAAAAGACAAATACAATGAAGATGATTTAAAAAATCGAAAGCAAAAAATCCGAATACATAAGACCTAGATTAAAAATAATACAGTAATATTCACAGTCACACAATATATTATTTTTTGGAGGAAAATTATTGTATGAAAACAAGCAAATACATAGCGATAACGTTCAGGAAGCTTCTTAGCTTCTTCAGTAGGGAAATCCTGAACGAAAGCAAAGAAAATTCCATTGTTTTATGCGCAAACTTTTAGCGCGTGCTAAAAAAGGTTTGTTTTCCTATAACACTGAAATATCAACTAAGAAAAGAATATAAAAAATATGATGGGAAATGAACAAAAGAAGACAGGATGTCAATAAAATCATCATTTAACTATGTAAAATGAAGAAAACAATAATTAAAAAATGAAGAAAAATTCACCATTTTACACTCACCATTCACACATAACACAATCGATGCTTCTCTACAAATTGATATCTTTTAAACTTGAATTTACTTTTACCACTCTCATTTTGGTTTATTGCAACAACCTCTTAATGGCTATTTAGCATATTTCTAACCCTTATAAAATTTAATGTAACTATTCGAAGACCGAAGTTTAAACAAAATAAATTGGTGGAAGAAATTAATATAAAAGTAAAATAATTATTATTTTATTAGTAATTTTTTAATAACATGTCATTAACTAAACGTAAATAAAATCTAACTTTAAGAATAAAAAAAAATATTAATAATTATGCAAAGCAAAATGTAAGCTACATTTAGTAACATTTAAAGAAGCATTTGTACATTTTTTTAAATACTGTTCCATAACATTCTATCAAAATATATTTTTTCAAAATAAAAGTTTTCATCGCTTTCCTTATTCTTTTTCTCTTTCCTTATCCTTTTTTCTTGTGGAAAACAATTAACATGCCCTCATTTAGATTGGACACCGCTGTATTTGATAATAATATATATGGTTTCAATCTAACAAATCATCACTATCAGTGGCAACTAGCTAGAATTCCACTTTGAATTAATAAAGTTCTTTCAGCGTCATATTCTCATGAGATAAAAAAATGCACTTTATTTCCATCAGCATGTAGTTCTCTTCAGATATGATAAGAAGCTGCATAAAGATTTTTTCAAAATACTAACATGCGAATTTATTAACACATTTATAAATTATTAATAACTAAAACTCCTAAAGTAATTTAAAAAGAAATATAATAATTAATTTCTGTAAGATAAGTTAAATATATTATCAATTTAAAACTTTAATATACAGGGTGTCAGATAATTGTTAGACACATTTCAAAAATTAATAAATAAAAAAAACTAATAATGTTACAACTATGGGGGGGGGGGGTTCTTTTAAATGAGAACGGATTTAAAAAAGTTTTTTCCCAGATAGGTGGCGTACTATTACGACATTCTAAATTTGCAAGAACGAGAGATTTCCATTCGTAATGGCTACCTATCAGCAGTAGCCGATGAGCGTTTTCTGGTTTCCTTTTTTAGTTTCTCTTGAATATCTCGTAAATTCTTCAGTTTTCGAATTACAATTTATTTTACAAAGTAAAGAGCGTAAAATTCCCTACAAATACATGCTTTTATATTTCTTCTAGCTTTAATATTTTCGCAGATAATGGCTCTCAAAAATTCGAGATTTCCAGTAATTTATGACCACCTAGACTACCGTAACGGCACATTACTTATCTGAAAAAACTTTTTTAAATGCTCTCTCATTTAAAAAGTAGTTGTAACATTATTAGTTTTTTTAAATTTTTGAAATGGGTCCAATAATTTATTTCGTATTCTTGAAATCCAAATGATTTTTTCGATAATTTTTAATTACAAATGTGGATGAATCTGAAAGACAGCATTTTCAAAATTTCTGGGATCCCAATATTATTATGTACGATCTTATTTGGGGTCGTGATTGATAGTTTAAGATGCCTATACTTCGAACAAAACAAGGTAAGCTTCAAAGAACAGTATTTCTTAAAGTTTATGAATAATTGTATTCCCATTTTAAAAATATCACAACATGCCTATAGATAGATGTGTTAGAATAAATTAATCATTTTTTCATTTTGGCCATTACTGTTACGTTATCAGAGCCTTAACTCCGCCTTTTAACAATATAAAGAAAAAAGTTTCTTCTTAGGTGCACTATATGAATCGGTAAAATATTTTTCAGTAGTCATACAAGAATCAAAATAAAAGTTGTTGATCTTTTCGCAGGAAAAGAAAACAAACAAGGAGGTTAGGTTTTATTTTTTAAGAAATTTTTAGTAATATTAATAAATAGTATCCGATTATGCTTTTTTAATAATAGTTATATCATGATTTTTTTTATGGTCGAGAAAATTATTTTGGCTCTGCACTGCACTGTCATTTAATTGTTCAGCACCAGCTGTGTGACCCTTTATGAATGTAGTCAAAAATATAGAAAAAGAAACCGAAGAATTAATTTCAACATAATTTTTTATTAAAATTAATTAGTAAAAATATTTATCTATTTCAATTAAAAAATATTATAAATTTATTAGCTAAATATTTAACCATTCAAAATTAACGAATAAACGCAACTATGTGAGTGGTACGAATATGCATCTCTGAGCAGTGAAGTATTAAAAATTTCAGCACCCCATGAGTGCATTACACGAGCCATCACTGGATTGAAGATAATTATCACAGTAAATAATATTCATATCTTCATCATACAACGTAAAATTAAAGATGAATATTCAGAGCTCTTTAGGTTACTTTATTTCTTTTTCACACAAATTGCTCATGTACTTATAAAAAATTGAATGATACAAAAACCTCATATATCCTATTGCAATGGGATTTAGTAACATGTAAGTAAAAAATCAAATGCTGCTAATTTTCTTTTTATTTTGTAATCAATGCTTTCATTAATACTCCATTTTTCTAATTTAATAGAATATGAAGTTGTGAAATAGAGTAAGAGAAATGTTTAATGTCTTCTAACGTTGAAACAAACCTAGAATTTTATTATAAAAAACAATCAGCTTCGCCTTTTGAAATAAATAATATTTGCGTCAGTTAAAGCACTACTGATTAAGAATTTTTCATTTTTTATCAAGTTCATAAGCTCCTTTCAGTGCAGCTGAAAAAAAGCATAGAGGTTATCCACGACCTCTTATAATGAGCTTTAATTTTTTGCTTCAATGATTTTTTTATTTTGAACTGATGGGTTAATGCCTTAATTGAGGTAACGTAGAGAAACACAGACAATATGTAATGCTTGAAAGGTGTGGAGCTTTTTCTTCTTCCTTTTGTAGATATTCTGTCTTGATATTTTCATCATTTGAAATTTCTTATATTCAGAGCGTGAATACGATCACAACAATATAGTTATTTTTATTTATTCTTGGAAATGTAATTCAGTAGAGAAAATTGCAGTAATAATCCTTATCCTAGCAGATATTGCAAAAATTTCAAAAAGAAATTACGACGTCCTAAATACCTTGTGACCCTAATAGTACAAGAAATAGCGAGCATAAATAGAACATTTCAATATTATGAAACATTGCGTACTTTTTTTATCGAAATATTTGTCGCATGATAAATCTCAGGCGAGATTAAAATTTAGTAAAAGATTTATTTTCTTTTAACAGTGTTGATATTACGATAGTTTAATTAAATTAACGTTCCGTTTTGAGGCAACACGAGGGCCATATTGGGACGGATCTCGTAATTTCGAACCTCGGTCAGATGACGAGAACAACACCCCCCTCTTCAAACTACCGCACCACACCAGCGGGAGGACGTTTGGCCTCCTACGTATGATTTAGCGTGCAACAAGCCCGATATACGACGGAACTTTAAAGAACTCGGGTTTCGAACCCGGAACCCTGCGGCCCCAAGACCGAGACCTTACCACTAGGCACCGCAGACTCTGATATTACGATGGAAGTTTGAATGACATACAAGATGTATTGTTAAAAACTTAGGTAAATTTCGGTATGAATGTATACAAAATGTTTCACATGAAATAAAAAGTCGAATTTAAAATAACAAAACTTCAATTTTTAAAAATTTGTTTATAATATCAACATATATTAAAATCAAAAAATGTGTTTTACTTTGAAAAATTCATACTCCAGATTTTGCTCTAAGTAATACGGAACTTTGAAGCAAAATATAGCATTTTGAAACCGAGACTTACAAACTAGTTCTTCGGGAAAGATGTGATCGTGAGCAAATTATTGGCAAGTTTGCCTGGCTTTATCTTAGAGTGCCTGATATTTAAACGGTTTGCTGGAGACAACACAACTACGAAATCCGATTTAAAGTTGTCTGAATCACAAAATTTTGCATTATTACTAACTTAGTTGTCATTTAATCCTTCATATCCCTACGGCTTCAAAGTTCCGCTTTAATTAAGCTTTATCTTCGTAAGATAACCGTTTTCCTGACAGTATTATCAAGAATACGAAGAATGTTGCTCCCACAGCAAACAGTAGATGGCAGCTGAAGGCAGAAATGAGAAATTTTTAATTATTGATTAAATTAATTAAGTTATTTTAATTAATTAAAAAAAGTTCCTCTTTCTTCGGGGTATTCGACATAGAAAACTTACCTAATGATGTAAAAGTAAAATTAGGAAGTTTCTAGGAAATTAATTCAGGATATATAAAAGGTTGAGATTCTACCTCGAAAATTGGTACTTGAAACGATCATTGTGAGACCAGTTATGTAACTTAGCAGAACGCCACTCTATATTCCTGTTCCTAGGTTCATTGTCCGGGGATGCGTAACTAGGCAAAAGAAATAAGTGCATTACTACAGAGCTCAAAGCTGGAGACATGTTTCAGTCAATAATTTAAATAGTGGTAGTAACTAAATGGCCGCAAGATATTTTCATTCGGTGGTCTTTTCGGCTTTTGTCAGTCTTGAAGGCGTATGCTATCATTCCTTTCCTCCTTGGATTTAAGCTAGAACGGAACCCAAAATGTTGCCACTAGGCCTGGTGTGCATTTCTAAGAGCTCTTTCGTTGTAGGATCCTAATACAGGTTCAGAAGTTGGAGCCTTCTTTAAAATCTAAAGAAATCTAATAAATCTCTAATCCCCAAAGAATCTCCGAATAACTTTTCAATAGTTTCTACAGCGGATAAGTTTATATCAGAAATTTTCGACAAAACTTTGGAAGTAGAAGGTCATGGATAATTTTGGGAATCTGGTATTCAAATACAGCCTGTATTTTCTCAGGGTCATATCGCATTTCTTATGATATCCAGTGACCTAGAACCTTAATCTGTCGAGTTCCTAACGAACATTTAGAGACCGGTTGGTCGGATGAAGTCAAGGATTTAATAAAGCATCATTACTTGTTTGTCAAATGTTTCAGAGAACATGTTGACATCAACCAAATAACATATATATTTTCTATTTCAGATGTTTCAATAGCTACCATCATCATTTCGAAGGTAGGTGAGGCATTATCGAGGACGAGAGGTAACATCTACGAACTCTGAGGTTATAGGTTCTATTCCCGGAGAAGTAGTAATTTTTCTATCTTGATTTTAGTTTACTCACCTTCATTTATTGTTATTAATATGCAAAATTATGCACCAATTTGTTTTCAATGATTTATTTTATATCTAAATTTAAATGTTCAAGATTATTCTTTCAATATATGATTGAGACTTCCGGAATGTTCTATTATACCTTAAAATAAGAGTATACCCTGAGTTGTTCAAGCTTCAGCTTAAATGATGTATTGCATCTACATGCTTCATTTTGATACTATATTTCCTCTGTGACTCTACATGCGATAAGATATATTTAAAGTTTCGATTAGGTATTCAACATAAAGATGGATTCCTCCATTATTTTTCGATGCTAACATTGAAGATCATGACAGAAGCACTATCTGTTAATGTTTTCGAAACTCCTCAAATTCAAATACGATACCCAACATGGAATTCTAGAAGTGCATGCAATTGAACTTGGCTAGTAAGAATGTTTTAAATGCGAATTCGTAGGAATGCGAATTCGTAGGAATGCGAATTCAATTTTTTTGTCTGGTCCTTGAATTTACCATTAACATAATGCTAAAATATAGTATATAATTCGAATTTCTTTTGGTCAATTCGATGTCAAACAAAAAATTTCAAAAATTGATTTCGCTAGCGGTGGCGGCTAGCGCACTTTAGACGTGGGGTTGCTGTAACCTATCATACAGTGAAGAGTTATGCCTTTCGGAATAACTTAATTTTTGCCTTTTCTAATTAATTCTGGATAATTTAATTATTAGTCAATAAAAATATTAAATATTTTTTATTTAAGTTTGATGAGATTTAACAAAGGAATTACTATTTTCAATTAATTTTAAACAAAAATAAAACTTCAAAATTTATGTTTCTGATTATTTTTTCTCGCGTTTCTTACTTTCGTTTATAAAGATATACTCAACTGCGGCTAAATAATAAAAATTCATGAAACTTTAAGGTTTAGATAAATACATAAGTAGGGATGCTACCTTCGTATAAATTGACGAAAAAAGTAAGAGAACAATATAATTATCCTACATTTTTTATTTGTATTTATATTTCAGGCTTGCAAAAAAAAAATTCTGCAGCAGAAAGACGTTTAAAAGCCAGCTTCTACAGTCTCTGGAAGAGAAGGAAGTGCTGTAGCCGTAACAGTACTTTCCTCTCTTAACGTACTGTGGAGCGGAACGAATGCTCTATCAATAAAAAATATATAAATTTGTGGAAAAATTCTCATCATTTAGCTTCTCTTAGAGAGCAATTGAAATTCAGCTTGCTTCAATGCCAATATATTTCTGAATCATAATAGCCTTCACCTGGAATTTTTATATAAGCTGCCCTATATATCTGGCTTTGAAATTATGAAAGCTAAATTTTATTATGTTTCGCACATGCGGAGTTATAAATTATTTACTACAGATAAACATATTTCTTTGAATACAGAATATTTACTTTGAATTTTAATATAATCCTTCGATGGGGGGTATATTGTCACGTATTTTACAAGTTTCGTATAATTTGGTTGAAAACTCTGCATGTTATAAGCAAAAAAACACGAGGAAAAATATGGGATTTTTTAAAATACCTTTATATCTTCTCGAAAATACGTGCTATTTTTATGAAAATGCATGCAAGTATTGCACATAGCAAAAATAACCACAAATGATAGCTTCAACTCATTATCAGCTTTCTGTGAAACGGCAAGGGTCGAAATCTTTTTCGTCTTCATCACTTTCTGTCGCCCCCTAAACGCCCTAGTGACTGAATCTTCATTGCAGAGGAGGCCCGAGGCCCGGACATACCGAACAACTGCCTACGGCACCAAAGTCTAAAGTGGCGCCAACGTGTCTTAAGAAAAAAAATGATTTAATAGACTGGAGAAAGAAGGTCATATATTTTTTAAATTTGTTATTTGTTGAACCATTATTTTAGTTTAGTAAGAACACTATATAATCTAGCTGAAGTTTAAAAATATTCATCATATTATTATTGTCATATATGCATGTAAAACATGCATATTTCTAAGTAAAAGTGTGTTTGATATTTAGAATACAGAAATTATAGAATTTAAAGAAAGATGCGTTGGTTGGTTATTAGTTGATACATATTGATTGCCTTGTCCGGTTAGTAAAGTTGCATAGAGTCGCTTCTGCTTCATTGCATAATGTGAGTCTCCATGATTGTAATTCCCGTAATTCTCCACTACTGATTGTGAACCATAGTATCCATATTAACTCCAAATTTTCCTCATTTTACGAAATATTCTCAGCTTTCGGACATGAGTGTATATAATCGGCATTTGCTGCCGGCAATCGTAATCAGAATATAAAGCTGTGGCGCCATCTATGAAGAATCAAGCGATTTAATATCATGCGCGGCTCGCTGAATTGTAACTTTAAATATACTTTTCAATGAGTAAACATTTCTTCTTACGACAACTTTATGGGTGAAGATACTTCCGTTGCCCCTAAGCTGGAACATAATAATAAATAAAAGGAAATTAAATTGGGAAAATTTATTTACAAAATTTTAATGCTTTCTTTTAAATCATCTTAAATGGTTTTGTTTACAAATATTAAAGAATCTGAAATATGGGAGTTTTTGAGAATCCCGTTTTCATTCCAACAGTTTAAGAATTCCTATTTTAAAGGAACCTGTGATATTATACACATACAGGGGGGCACTAAACGTTTTCGATTAAAAATTCTCCATTATTAGATAGCCGTATGAAGTGACGTCATCATATAAATGTTCCATCAAAGTAGCTTGCACGAGTATCTTAACTCTTATTTAAAAGCGCAAACCTATGTTCATAAAATACATTGGCGTCCAGATATTTCCAGCAGTTAGAATAAACTTGTTTTCTTTGGAATATTTTGTGGACTTTCTCGTACTCTTTTTCCTTCACCACTCTCAATCACTGGTACAAATAAGTTGAGAGCGAACTGAGCGGGTTCCACCATTTTAAAATATAATTTTTTCCATGAAACGTTTATCAATGACAAATAACAAATGATCGGAATTTCGGTGAAACTATTAGAAAGTCAAAATTTAGAGATGCACTGCTACTCTCACTCTCACTTTTTTACATTAGAAAATAATGAACTCCTTTTCCGTAAATCTTACTTTACATACTATACAGATTTGTCGAGCGAAATTGTAGAAAATGATGCGAGACAAAAAGTCGACCATTTCCACGCAATAGTGTTCTAGCAAAGGGGAGTTACAGTGGGTGGGCAACAGGGCCGGCCAGAACAAAAGCGGGGCCTGGTGCAAAGTTCACTTGCGGGGCCTTGAAACAAATTTCATGTAACAAAATAATAATTTTCTACATTTTGCGATTTATTACATTACAAATTGGTATATTAAGGGCTTAAGGAATATATGAAAATGATAAATAATTAAATTAATCTTTATAGAAACATTTAAATAACACTCAAAATCGTTTATCAATAAAATAATGCTTTTGCTTTTTAAATTAAGGTGACGCTTTTTAGCTATTTCCTTTGCAGTTATTAAACAAAGATATGAATCCCAATTCATCCTACATTTCAAAAAATTTTTGAAGATTTTTATATGTGAATTTTCAGTACGGATATCTGTACAGGAATTTTGAAATATCTTGCTCACAATATTTATTTCATTCAGTGTGTCGTACCAAATGACCAAACTTAATAAAAATTCAATGGAAGTCTATTTTCGATTGATTTGATTTAAGTCCTCGTTTTCATGTCACTAGTATGTTCGTAAAGGTATTCCAGAATAAAATTGTGGTACTTGGTATCTCACAGAATTCCCACTTTTCAAAACGGCATTCTCACGTCGCACAGTGTGTTATTTTCGTAATCTAGAGGGACAAAAGTCAATTTTCTTACCTGTCTGCGCAGGACAAATTGCTATTTATTTACAAAGGGAATAAACCATATTATCTGGAACTAAGGTTTATATTCCAAGAAAACGCGCGGAACAATAGAAAAAAGGGTTGGACCTGCCGACTACCTGAGCTCTGCCTCTCAAGTATAAGAATCAAGAATAGGTGCTTTGTTCAGTTATACATTGCAAGGATTTTTTGCCCAGTTTCTTTCAGAAGACAATTTAAAAGCTTTTAAAGTTACAATCATAAGCGTTAGCCAAAAATTATCGAAGTTGCGCAGCCACAGTGAACGCTTCCTGACAACCAATTCTTCATGGTTTCGGAGTAAGATATTCGACAAGTGCTTTCAACATATTCCAGTTTATCACAGAACTTGCTTGCAGAACTATTATTATGCTTTATAAAGACACAAAAAAATGAATTTGCATAATTTTTAAATGCCTCCAATAATTAAATTCAAATTATGACTACCGCAGAGCATATACTGTGATTGGAATTCTTTTGAATGATAAACGCTTTTACACGCCTCTATATAAAACCTCTGATATTACTCAGTTATCATACCCCTGGTCACAAGAGTTCCCTAAATTAATTTCCTGCTTTTCTAATAAGCATTCAGTTTTGACCAATAAACCTTGTCCTGTCGAGTCTCTTACCATTTCAAAACAAGCAAATCGTTCTTCTATACTCACATCACAAAGTCACGTACATTAACATATCTTATAATAACAGATTATTGTTCTTGATGGCTCACGTCTGGAGTGTAATCCAATAAAATTGTGAAATGCTTAGCTTTCTTAACTAAATTTATTATTTCATTTCAAACTTTCTTAGCCATAGAAGAAGAATATAATAATAGAAGAAATCAGATCATCTTATATTCTATGAGATATATTGGAACGCGATGCTGATTCCACAAAATGATCCAAACGTTGTTTCATTAATGGGTCAAATTCTTGCAAGTAATTTTAAGAGACCTGCCATTGTGCGGTTTATATAAAGCATCATCACTTCCCATGAACGCCAAATTATGCTTGATAAATATAAAATTGTAGCCTTTATTTGTTCACAAACGCATTTAAAAGGCTGGGTTTCGTTTTCAGTTTTTTTTTTTTTTAATGTTCTCTGCCAACAGCTTTTTCCAGTTTGAAATCCCTTTTGTAACTATTTGTGCTTAATGATTTACAGGTTATAGAACAATCGTTTGTAACAAACGAATTGTAGTTTTTTAATTATTTCACGCCATTTTGTATAATAGCCATTCTAAATTTATCAGTTATAATTTCAGGACAAGTACGAGGATCATTGATATCAACATTTTCGTCTTGGACGCTTTGTTGATTATGTTGAAACTGCGATCCTCGGAATAATTTAAAATTGTTCTTTATTCGACGTCTGCAAAAATCCTCCGTTCGTAGGTTTCCTTAAGCTTCATAATTATCTTTACTTTTTTTCAGTTTCCTTACAATCGCTTTCCTCTTCGTTAAGACAAAAGCTGCCTTTTTGATGATCAGGATTGTTTTCGTGTATGTCATACGACGTAATCTGATGTCCACCATTTTGATTTTCTAGTAACTGTGGATTATACAGTTATTTAATTTGTTGTACATTTTCAGTTTTGAAAAATTTTGCAAGGGAATTACACCCATTTTCCACGATTTCTTCTCTTTTTCTTAAATTTATCAGAACCACAAAATATTTTTTCCAGCATCTCTGTCTCTACTATTCTTTCATTATTGTTTGTTGCACTACTTTTTAGTAGTGCAACAAACAATAATGAAATGTCATTCTGTAAATTTTAATAATATATTACAGCAAATACTTTTTCTTTTAAACACGAAAATTTCATTAATATTTCACACTTCGCGATAAAAACGTACGATATTTGATAAGCACAATGAAACACATTGTTTTCACTTTTCTCACTCTATAGTCGACTATGTAGTGAAACTTAAGCATCCAATCGGATGGACGACGTGAAATGTGCACAAATCTTGTGATTATATTCAAATGCACGTATATTCGGATTAAAATAAAAAAGGAGGCATTTTCATTTTGCAAAATCAGTCAGAGGCGCGGGGCCTTTCAGAAACGCGGGGCCTAGTGCGATCGCACCGTCCGCACCCGCCTCTGGCCGGCCCTGGTGGGCAAAATAATGGAAATAACCATCAATATCTGTGGTGTTTGCTAAAGGTTGCCGTATTAATGAAACGTGAGTGTTACCAACCAGTTTCTTTCTTTCCTCTTTTTTTGTAATCAAGTAGTGGATGTATTAGCCGACCGTCAGTAACCTGTTATGAAGCGGTGGTCACTGTGGTTTTTTGTGTCTCAGTGCAGAACGTCAAATCTCACAAACTTTGAAAGAAGGCAAATTGTTGGCGCTCGTCTTGGTTGGAGAATAAGTAATCACAAACATAACCTGCTTCGATCTTCAAAATACGCGGTTCTTTGTCCGTATTGACATTCTTATTTAAACTAACGTAACTCAGAACTCACTACTAGGGAGTGATTCTAAGCAAAAATTAGAGAACTAAGTTTCATTAAAATATTTTAATAAACTAGTAAAACGATGGCAAGTTGCAAGTATATGGAACTATTAATCTAGCCAACATTAAGTGAGAGCAAATTTTGAATTCAAAAATTTCTGTCTGGAATGACTGAAATGCTGACAAGCTAATACTCGAACCATGTTAATAAATGTTTCGTTACACAGAAGTTTGACAAACAGATTACATTAAATTGAATTTTTCAACAATAACAACAATAAAAAAGTAGACTTGGTTAAAATTGGTAAACCAGTACTCATTAAATAATTTAGCATCTTTTAAGATATTTTACTGCCAAAAATCAGCCTGAAGCGCAGAGGTGTAGTCGCAAAATAAGCAGCGCCGGAACGCTCTAACCTGGGTGACAAAAATCACGCTGTTTTAAGGACGTTTTCACATTATTTTTTTTATTTCTCGTGGGAAAAAAAGCAGCGCCAGAACGTCGTACCAGTGCGTTCTGGCTCCACTACACCCCTGCTAAAGCGCCACTTTTGGCCCTATGACGAAAATATAAACTATTTAATTTTTCTTCTTTTAAATGGATTCCCCGTGGTCTAAATAGCATGTCTATGAAATGGTATTTGGAAATCCATACCGACCGTGCCTACTTAGACGGGTGTAAGGCCAAAGATAGGCTGGCGGAGAAGGGAACCGATCCCTCACATGGGCCCAGCGGCCCAGACGGACAGGGGAAGGGACACAAACTCCCCCGCCTACTCAGAGGACGTACGGCCCAGGGCCGCCAGGGGCAAACCCAAATCCGACATTGTCCCACCCCGCACGCGTTTATTGAGTCAGATTGAAATTTTTTACAATCATTGCCCGAATAAGGGTAGTATATTATTTATTACTGATCAGGAGCGATCTAATGCTCTAGGAACGGGTATGTGACGTGGCGTAGTAGCAGTAGTATATTATTTAAAAAGAGGGGGCACAACTGCTCGATCCCCTCAAGGTGGATTGAAAGAAAAACTTTTAACTGCTTAACCCCACCAGCAGTGGGAAGACAATAAAAACTGTGAGTATACTTTTACACATTTTCTCACCCAGCCGCAGGAGGGTTGGTTAAATCATGAACCGATTAAATGCCATGAATATATTAGATTAAAATTCTCTCCCAATGACAGGGGACCAGGAAGGCTTCACTTGCTTATCACCCCTGACGTGCAACGTCTGACGACTCATCAAATGTAAATTTTTTGCAAACCACAATTAAAAGTTTTAAAAGTCTAAAATAAGTTGAAAATATACAGTACGTTTTAAAGCTCTGTGACCGCTACAGAGCACACATGGAGGCGTCCTCTTCCGCGTTCGCTACACACACACTATTTTTTATTGTTTAATGTATAGATGTCTGATAATGTTCTACTTTGTAGCTGAAGGACAGGAGAGCCTGACCACCAGGGGAGAATATGTTTGATGATAATTTTATTGGTTTACTATTTACTTTTCAATATTAAATTCATCAAACACCCATCTCATATCATTTCAAATGATATCATAAACATTCACTTAATCAGCAGTGGGGCTAGAGTTTGCCCGACGGGGGGGGGGCCCCGGCCTCCCCCCCCGGGGGGCCCCGCCGGCTGTACGGGAGGGGGACAAGTGTAATGAAATTGGTCTCAAATTTTCCCCAGATCTATATTTATTAACTAGTAGAATACCCCGTACAAAAATTTTCCCCGAAGGGGGACACAGCATCCTCTATAAGGAGGCCCTGGCCCCCGGTCCCCCCACTGGCTCCACCCCTGCACTTACTAAAAGTATTATTATTATCCTCTCTGTTTATTTCTTTTCAGGTTGAAGGCAGCTGTGGACTGAACCGAAGATGAACCGAGAGAAAGCATTAGTAAGCATAATTCATACTTCTTTTTAACTTCAATATACTAATAACTTAATACGTAGTATTGATATTAGTGCGCGTGTATTCGATAATAAAGCAAATGTATTAAGTGAGTAGCTTTACTAATATCAGTCCCTTTAAAAAAATTTCAGTTTCCCCGCCTCACTATAATGCGGTGAAAGCAGAAGTTTTCAGCGGTTCTATTGTTGTTTAATATGCATATGGAGAATCCGACACCCTTGTCATTTTTTGATCCGTCCAACGTTACTACTGTCAGGTAGATTTCTATGAAGTTCTATTTGTTTAAGATTTGCCGCGATTACACCTTTATTTATGAATTCATCCAGTTCGATATTGTATTTTCTGAGATAATTAGAAGGGCTCCGAACCCAAAGGTGGTATTTTAAGTATTTTTTTAGCTATTATTTGTAAAGGTTATACGCCAGTCAGGACATTTAAAACTTTAGTGGATGTAGTCCTATAAGCCCTGGTAAATTTTAAAAGGAAAACTCGCTGGATGATGTGGAGATATTGTGTTTGGTGTTTTACCATTTATTTTAAAAATCGGGTTTCTTTGTAGTTATCGAATTTATTTGTACTTATCTTCAGAAGTTGCCTCTTTTTACCCGTAAGTACTAACTACCAGGTTTGTGTGGTATTCGAGATTTGATTTTGGTAACCCGAACAGGCTAAGAACCCCGTTCTGGAGCATACGCCTGAGCACAAACCTTCATCCTTCCTTCCTAACTACCAGGGCGTCTGCGTAGGCATGTGCATAATAGAAATCATTGTTGTTGTCAGTGGCGAATCTAGGATTCGGGTCTGGGGGTGGGGATGAGGTCATAAAAATTTTGTATCGTCGTGACGAATGTCAAACCTCAAGGCTAAAGTAAACCAAAACTCTTTAACTTTACAGACTTCACTCACCTGACAATAAGAATTATAAAGAGCAATACAATACTTTCGATAATTTTATAAAAATTACAATGAAATAACTAGCCAAAAATGTCTTCGAACGCGTCAAAGCTACAAATACAAGTGGAATGACTACAAAAATAGAAAAATTTTCGAGCCTGTCCAAGCCAGAAAGCAATATTGAAACGTTTTTATTATTTTTTAAAGAGGGAAATTCAGGAAAAAACAGTTTTAATGATTTTAAATAATATCAAGAATTCTGGCTTGGCTCTGGGGGAAGCTGTAGCCCGATAGCGCCCCCCCCCGTATTCGCCACTGGTTGTTGTCATAAATAAAGATAATATAGACATTCCAGATGATCGGTGTGATAGCAGATCTCAGTGGGCAGCCCCTGTGCTCATGGTTCTGTATTTCTATATTGTCTCTTACTTAAAACACTTTCTTGTCCTTTACATAATAATATAAAAAGTTTCTAAAAACTTAGCAGGTTAAGATTTTCAAAGATATTAAAAAGCACCAACCAGTTCATGTTGTCGAAGGCAGACCTTATATCGAGCGACAGGAGGGCAATGTGAAAGGTTTTTCAGGAATTCAATTTTTTCGGTAATTTTGCAAATTGTTTTGCCGCAACTTCTTCCTTCCCTAAGCAGAATTATTTATGATGTAGTATGTTATTATCCCTGATTCATTTTCTAAGACTCGTAAAAAAAAAGAGCTTCTCAGAAATTTTGCCAATGATCGGTAACAAACAGGCCGGCCAGTATGAGGAACAAATACAGTGGAATCTCCCTATAACGAAATCGCTTGGTTCCAGTTGAAAAATTCGCTATAGAGAAAATTTCGTTATACGGAGATTAGAGATTTTTGCAGTTATTTAAGTAAATGTAACAAACCTTTTAGTATGTGCGGTAAGTTCAAAAATATTTAATTATGACTTTCAGTTAAAAATGAAGTAATATTTATTATAAGTTTGTTAAAATTATACTAATTTTTGTTGTATAAACAAAATGCTCAAAAGTGAAGACAATTCACCAATTTAGAGAATAATATGTACTAGTACGGATAAACATAAAATGCTTATTGTCACATCCATTTGCTGTTTCCACCCCGATTCTTGGAATCTTGACCCGTAGAAATGTTGCTCCTCTGTAGAAACCCAGATCCCCACAATTGCATTACCCTTCACATAGCATTCTATTGTTATGTGTTATCGCTGGAATGAACAATGCGAGTGGTTACAGAAACAGGCACGTGAGAGCGATTTGTTTGCACAGAAATTAGCAACTTTCTTCAAAAATGACAAAAATCGAAAAGATAAAGGTCTGAAAAAATTCGTTATAGGGAGACAACCACTTCGTTATATGGAGAATATTTTGAATGTTATTTAACATTCCGATTAAAAATTTCGTTATAGGGCGAAATTCGCTGTAGGGAGACTACTATACAAGGTCCCTTTTCTGCTTTAAAAAGGAACAAAGCCCTAGCTTTCTCAGACACTCTGGAAAATAGTTATATCTAAAAAGATATTAAAAATATACAGAAAAACATTTTTGTCAAACTCATAAATAACGGTTCATAATTTGCCCTGACTTTTTTTAAGTTAATAAATACAATATTCATTTTTCTTATAGTGGTCGTATGAATCGACCCCTGTCGAATACACATAATTAATGTTTGAGAAGTTGCCTGGGAAAAGTAGTTCATTAAATGTTGCATTTTGTTCATTATAATTGAATTCGGGTTACTATTTAGGGCAATTTATGTTCAATGGTTCGTTTCAAGTTTGCTAAAAGTCACTTTAAATAAATACCCAACTTTATCATTGTATTTTTTAAATATTGTTTCTAGTCATTCATCTTAGTCTCAAAAGGTGGGTTTACACGAGGCCAATATTGTCTGGCACGCACGTTCTTTTCTGAAGGCAAGGTGTGAATCCTGGACAGTTTTCCGAGAGGAGTCGTTTCTTTTATTTCCAATACAAATTTTGTATGCCCTTTTGACCAGGCTGGGCTTCACTCTTAGTTCTTCGTTCCAAAATGTGAAACTTTTGGACACCCTCATAGGTTTCTTTTTGAAGAAATTAAAATCACATTTGGTTAAATTGTACTTCTTATAAATGTAACAAAATGTATAAAAAATTTTTTTTACATCGTTGGTGCTACAAATTTCCCGTGAAATCTCCTTTAATGATTTATAATTGTTTTGAAGTTTCTTGAAAATTTGCCCTTTCTATATTTTGCTTGAAGAAAAAAATATTATTACTGAGGCTCTCCAATTCAAGTTGCATGAAGATATATTTATGTGATCACTAAATGAGCACGTATCCAGGACGCACCTTTTTTCAATATTGTTGAAAAAAACTATGCTATTAATGTGATATCTGGAAACCCTATATTGTTAGTAGAGTCAAACTCAGGGTTTTTTTGCATATTGTAAAATTGTTACGCTTATGAACTTTGTCAGTGCTATACCTCTGTGGTTATTACAGTCACAGCCTCACGTCGTTGATTTGTAATTAAAATCTAAGATGAATGGGCTTTAAAAAAATTTAAAACTTAAAATCATTAAAATCCACTATGCATTCCTCTTCGTCAACATGTGTATGTGTGGGAGTAAATGCTGTAGACGAAATAGTGTTGTACTTGTCCAAGTACATTATTTGTAATTGAGTTCTATACTCCTATTCTATAATTATGGACACCCTGTACATATTTTGATTGAATGCCCTATTTTAAACACCAGATACATATATATATATATATATATATATATATATATATATATATATATATATCAATGTCATGAAAATCAATCAATTTTGTTCGTTCAAATCAAATTCGTTGCGTTTGTGTTTTATATTATTTTATATATCCCCCTTTTGTTTATTTTCTTTCTATATAAGTTCTCTCTATAAGAACTCTCGGCATTTTCTTCCCGCAGATTTTTTTCTTGACATTTTGTATTATGAATGTTTATGTTGATTTTGTTGCTTTTACAATTCTGTTATGATTGTTTCTTATTTGTTATATATATAACAAGAGTGTTTTCAGCTTTATGCAAGCACTGTTTGCAGAAAACATTATGATTTCTCCCATTTTTTAGCGGTTCGCATAGATTTCACTTATTTACCCCTGATGAGCATCTATACGCTTTTACCGATAAACTACAGTCTTTCCATTTAATTTCAACATTGATTGATTTTCATGACATTGATATACATATATTCATTTGTATGATTATTGATAAGGTAACTTTATTTTAATTTTAATTTTTAGATTTATATATATATATTGAAAATATAACACATGTTTTGATTATTTGAAACATTTAACTATATATATATATATTAATTATCAGCAACCTTTTGTGTTTTTGCATTTGGTAAATATTTTTATATTCTTTGACGCTTGTTGAAGCTCACCTTTCATGATAAAGTCTATTTTATTATCCACGTTTGAGACATAACTTTTTTTTCAATTTCGATTTCAATTCTGTCAATTTTATTTTAATGTGATCTATTTGTCTTCACCATATAATTAGCACAGCGTCACCAGATACAGCTCTTGTGCTATTAAGCCTAACCTAACCTAACCTAGCACGATATGTCACATTTATTTCACGTTTATGGAGGAGTTAATGGTTTGGAACCACACTACTTTTGCAAATAAAAATTTTCATTTTAATTGAATTCTTTTTTCTCTCTTAAATTTTACGGTTGAGCAGGTGGAAAAAATAACGCTATTTTCCCTAATTCTGAATAAAAATCGTTTATTATTGTTACACTTAATTGAAGATTTGCCTTAAGAAACTGATATTTTAATTACTACTGACGCTGAAATTTTATTCTAATAATCCATATATAAAAAAATATTATGAAATCAGAAAAGCACTATGTTATTCTTTCTCAGACGGTAGATTTTAATTCTGCAGTTAAAACAGAAATCATAGAGATAAAATCGTATTTTAGAAATGTCTTTGACACTGGTAAGGAAGTCAAATGGATTTTTAATTACATTCACTCCCTGATAATCTGTTTGTTTACAAAGTATTATAAAACTGCAATGACTTATTGCTCGTACTAATTTCGTTTGGCGTGGCTGTTTTGGCACACTCTCATATTTATTTCTATGACTTTTCCTATCCAGCAGAGATCATTAACCGAATGTGATTTCCTGTTAAATAAAAATACTCCTTTAGCATTAATGGCAAATAAAGTACATTTCTCCCAAAAGAATTAACAAAAAAGAGGCACTCTTAGAGTTTTACCTGAAAAATTCTTTTCAAAGGAATTTTTTTTAATTCTTCAGTTTGTTTAAAGAAATCTATTCGACACGTTAATATCTTATCTGCGTAATATGGCATTAAGATGAACTGTTTAATCCTTGCAGAATTTCTGTATCTTGAGGAACTTGTTATTTGCTAGAAATCCAAAGTTTTGTCCTTTGCTTATGAAATTTGAGTATTCTTGTGCTGAAATTGGCTTTCAAAATTTTTCTACACAAAATTTAAAATGAAAAAGTAAACAAAGAATGGTCTTTACTGTACTCAAAAAAGTAATGATAGTTTATAAAAAGAAATATATATATATATATATATATATACTAGAAAACATTATTATTCAGTAAAAGAAATTAAAATGCTGTGTATGAGATTTCATCACTTTTTTTGTTTGTTTTTTAAAAATATATTCAAAATTTTTAATATATGATGGATACATTAAGCATTTCAAATATTTTCTAACATTACTTGATTCAATGTTAAACAGTCAATGTATTGAAGAATGAATGTAAAAATCTTAAATAAAAAATAGTTTTTAGTGTAAAAATATCTTGTTTATGCTTTGAAGCTTATGTATTCAGCAAATCAAAAATCCTATTCTGAATTAGAAAATCTTTTAAGGGAGAAATAGTTTCTCAATTCTTGATGGCCTTGGATAGAAAGACGATAATGAGATTTTACAAAAGTTGTTAAAACAATTTTAAAAGTCTTTAAAATTTTAGTTGATAGCATGTCAAAGGTTAATTGTTTCCTTTGTTTAACTACTTCAGGGCAGTTTTCTCAAAATAACAGTAGTTAGATATTTTCGTATCGAATTTACATAGGTTCGCAATGGTTAGTGTTTATCTACTTCAAAGGTAGGCAATTATTTCATGTCTTCGTAAAATTCGAATGGCAAGTTATGTGTTCAATCGTTTGTGTGATGAAAGAAAAATTGATATTCAACTCACCACCTATTCAACTAAAATCACGAAATTCTGCATTTATTAGAAAACGAATTCTTTAAAACAAATACATATCATACTTGGAAATACATAACATGTGAAAAAATATGGCAGCAATCAAAATCTAAGTTTTTATATAAACAAATGTTAAAATAGATATTTCATTTGATCACCTATTATTAACAAGGAAGTACAGTTTGTGGAAATCTTGGTTTCGCTTTCAAATCTACTGTTCGTATGGAAAACTAAATCGGAATGACAAACAGGTAGCTTTTTCTCTCTAAAGAAAGCGAAACATTTGCACAAAAGTCTTGTATTTATGGAATTCGACGAATAGTGAAAACATCTTCTGGGGAATTCCTAATGCTTACAATAACAGTACATGTTAATAATTCATGATGTAACTTCTGGTTCAGTTTTTTAATGCAGAAGAGGGCTTATAGTTTTCATCATATTGACGTTATAGTTGCTAAAAATATTGGGGCAAATATTGTGATCATGTAGCAAGAAACAAAGCCTTCCCATGACACAAAGAACGGTAACAACAGAAGGCTGAAGAAATACTTTTTGTAAAATCCTTTCCAGGTCATAAAATAAGGAAACATAAGTGCCAGTAGATAGTATTTCACAGAAGTTTCGCTTTGCGTTAGCCAAAATGCCATGACCAAAAATGTTATAAAATATTTCAAATAATGACCAAAAGAAAGGGCCTGCTTTGTTTTTTTCTCTCTTTCTCCAGAAAGGGGATAGCGAACTCTATCGTAAGCTGTGAAAATTGCTTCTCTGGCTCCATCCCATTTGTGAGGTCCTTCGAGTCGATATTGATACGGTAAAGAGGGGCCAAAAGCAAGAGCTTTATATAGTTTAAAATCAGTAAAGAGCAACTTCCACAGATTTGGCTTGCAACCCATTTCAGTCGCCAGATCATCCATGTATGGGATATAGTCAACTCTAACTGACATTTTTTCAGATGGAGAAAATCTTTCAGCGTTCTGTTCATGGCGTGTTTTGATTTCATTCATCATGTCTTCCTCGCTTGGAAGTTTGCAATGTCCACTGAGAATTTGAGCAGCCCATCTGCATTGCATTTCACCCAGAGGAAAACCTGGCCCCAGGGGCAGAAGAAATCCAATAATTGCTAAAGTTGGATGCTTCAGTTGGGGAGGAAACACGCATTTGTACAAGTTGATTCGTCCTTCTTCTTTTCTGACGATATCTTCCTCCAAGAATTGAAACTGCCATGTATACCCTGTAGCAAGAATAATGACATCAACTTCAGTGATGTGATCTTCATTTTCGAAGATAACACCTTTTTCGTTGAAGATTTTGACATTCTTTCTGATTTTAATTGATCCGCTGATTACCTTAGCTGGTAGCAAGTCATTCGTTACTGGATCTTTACCTAGGGCAGAGTGAGGAGGTTTTAAGTTGTATAAACTGTGGTTGAATTTTTTGCTGATTTGAAAACTCTCGAGCCACCAACTTGCAAATTTATATCCCATCACAGATTGCATGACATTGCTGTATCTTCGAAGCATACAATAATCAAAAGGCAGGCCGTACGGTCCTACTCTAGGAAGTATCCATCCTCCATTTCTAGAGCTCAAATAAACCTAAAATATACAATTCAAAATGAATTTCTAGATGATAATCTAATATTAAATGCTATACTTAAAATATTGAATAATCAGGAAACCATGAGAAATTAGGGTAATAAAAATTGTATTCACAACACAGTAGAAAAAATGGTAAAAATAAACTGTCAAATTTTCGTAGAAACAAATGGATCAGAATAACATCTTGAATATGCTGGTCCATAGATTATGCTGCAGATAATCAGTCATCATGTTGATTATGCTGCATGATAATCAGTCAGATTATGCCAACATAAACAGTCACAAAAAAATGTGTAATAGACCAACACGGCCACACTATTTGCTTAATATGAATTATTTCTTCCTATTAGTCATCAAAACACGATGCGTAAGATACCTGTGAAATTTTGAATTCGTAACAAGTGTCAATTCAATAGAAACTGATGCCCATGGAAAAATTGGATATAATGGAAAATGCAGGCTGATCAATACATTTCAGCCTTCAAGCATGCATTGTTATTAAGATAGGAACTTAGAGTCCGTGTTGAAACTACATGTGCGCAGTTCGTTACTGAATCAATAAATCATGACTTTTCCATTTATTTTCACGAATATTTTTATTTTAATAAATCTTCTTCCGCACTAAGACGAGGCGTTTTCGATTAAAAGATTTGCTATATGCAAGTTTTTGATTGTCTGTTCCTGTTTCCCCTCAAGGTTGATATATAATACCGTAAAACGAAGTTACGTTGCACTTGTAGAGGTAATTTTGCACCAGTGTAAAATTTTTGTGAAACGTGAAATAGAGATTAGGGGAACGGGATTGAGATTTTTTTCCTACCTTCTTGGCAGCACTGACTAGTGTATTTCATTCCTTTAACGAATATAACAATCATTCAGTAGGTTACGGAAGGAAGAGACAATGAGTCAGATTTTCAGAGAAAATTTCAGTGCAGAAAGATTTGTCTATGGTGAAGAAAGTATGACATTTCTGAAGGCAAATGCATTCAACCCTTTATTTACCGAATTAACTTACCAGCAACTTTTCAATTTTATTTTGGCATCATTACATAAGTTTTGGTGCAGAATAACCCCAGGAAAGTGGGTAATTTTTTAATTAATTAAAATAGCTTAATTAATTTAATTGATGATTTTAAAAAATTAATTCCTGCCTTCAGCTTCCATCTACTGCATGCTGTCGAAACTATATTGTTCTTGTGAATATTGTCAGTAAAAGCATCCAAATTACGAAGATATAAGAGTGATAAAAGTAGTACTTTTAAGTACCGTCAGGAAATAAAGGGTTAATTATGAATGAAAATAAACCTGGCGTTCATTTTATTGCTTTAAATGCCAATTATATTTGTTGGTTAAGTTGTAATTATTTTTTTCTGGCCTGGCGTAACTTTGCCCAAAAAAAGAGAGATTCTTTGCACCATGGAAGTTTGCGGTACAAAGCAACCCCAGTTGGATTTTTTTATTTATTTTTGTTTTAAATAATCATAAATACAATTTTTGCTTCTGCTTCATATATTCCCAGAGTGCATAAAAGAAAGTTAGGGACTTGTAAGTATATGGATTTCTCTCCAGAGACCTTAGAAACTTGCTTTAACGTAATTTCATAAGGTTAGGGTGCTCTTCAAGAGGCAGAAGCGTTTTTTCGGTACTCCAAGCCAACAGTTAGTTACAAAAGAAAGCTAATTCATATAAGGAAACATGGAAATATCCTGGTCTCCTCCAATGAGAAGAAAAAGACCGTTGCAACGTGTAATCCAGTACAGTGACTTCATTTTCCTGTCAATAGTATAGATCTTAAAATGATAATAAACGTTTATCTTACTAAGAAGGTGTGGTAATAAATAGATATATTAAAAACACATCCTGCAATAACTGGATAAAAAGATTTCTAAAACGCCAACCTGATTTGACAGGATAAAATAGCGTAAAATTGTTAATTATAATCAGGTATTTTTAAAATTTATTTTTCTTGTATATTTTCACCCGGACTTTAAATAAATTTACCTAAAACTGCATCCAGTGAATTGTTTTTGAAATATACTAAAAAATAACTAGTGGAAAGAATCATCACCTATGAGTTAATTTTGCACACAAATTTCGAAAAATCATAATTAATTATTAAATTACTGTATGGTCCAAATGTTGCTGCAAAACATTTCTCTAGGAATCACTCAAAAAAGAAAAATCAGAAAAGCCTTTATTTTAGAGAAATACATGCAACTAATCTTGAAATTCTCTCGGAAGTCATGAAAATTGGTGCAAAGTAACCTTGTTCTACAGTACTGAACCGTGGAATAGTTCTTACAATTTTGTATCACCTCGTAAATATTTCACGTTACCAGTCTTAAATGATTTTTCAACATTCGTTTGACATGTTTTTTAAAATTTGTTACTTCTATTGAGATTGCAGCTCAGATTTGCTTTTCTCTTGGTGGCAAAAATAAAAATTATCATAATTTACGAAGGAACCATTTCTCAGTATCACTTAAGTTAGACATTCTGTGGTTCCTAAACACTGATAATCTAATAGATACAATTCCAACATAAATACTATTTTTTTTGTTAGTTTTCGGTGATAATGAACTATTTGTAACATTCAGGAGCAATATTCATAAAAAGAATCGTGTATATAATTCAATACGTTTATATCTACACAAATGTGTCGCATACAGAATCTAAAAATCTGCCGACATCTTTGAAAATTCGGTTATATAATAATAATAAAATAAATTTAATAAATAATAATAATAAAAAAATTTATAAATAATAATAATAATAATAATTTATAAATAATAATTTTAATAATAAATTTATAAATATAAATTTAATAATAATAAAAAAATAAAATAAATTTTTGAGAAAAGCTAACTTCTTTTATTTTAAAATCTAATCCTTTTTAAAAGCAATAAGTGAAAGGGCAAAGTATTGTATAGCAACGGATTCGGAAACCCTCCGCGCTTTTGCGTATGCGCCGGGCGGAGTTATTTTCATCAAAATAGGGGGAAAGTGATGAATGGAAGGGTGATGTTTACATTTTACTGAGCGTGATCTAATAAAGAACTCCGGAAATGCGTTCGTATGACTCATTGCATGACACCCCTTTACGTTGTAAAATCGTCCAAAAGTGGTAGTCTCGGAATCCGTTGCTGAACAGTACTTAATTTTTGTAACGTCTCAGCTTCAGCGACTCTTATCTGAATAGATAATCTAGGCTACGTTTATGTTTAAGCGACTGAATGTATGTTGCTACAATGCATCTGTCGAAATGAAAGTAATTGAAAATAATATTAAACTACGTCGCTTAAGGATAAGTTTTAAATTAATTTGGTTCGCATTTAAACTGCAATAGCTCCACAAATGAAAATTTTCATTCAGAAAATAGTTAACTAATTGTTAACAGAAAGAATGGAGAGGTTTTATGTAACTGAGGAAGAGAAAAAAAATTCTAATCACAATTGGGCACATATTTAACACGTTGACTGCCAAGGCAAATTACAGATTTCCGGTTCCAGAAGCCATTTTGATTTAATCATATTACATTATCCTTATCCCTTAATATTATACAGATAAACTGTCCTGGCTATTAATGTCATGGAAAATGTCTAGTAATGTTTTTGTGAGATAACTCGTAACCGGTGTCCTGTACAAGACGACCATCTAAGAGTTATCTCGTAGTTGGCAGTCAACGTGTAATAAAAACCCTTAGGAATGTGAATTAACAAGACAAATGATATGCTCTATGAAGAAACAAATCGGATTCCAAATAATATGTCTTGAAATTTCTGAAGTGTATATCAACATCAAAAGCTACACTTGGGTGAGAATGTTAAATTACGTGGTGTGTGTGTGTGTGTGTGTGTGTGTGTGTGCGTGCGTGTGTTTTCTACCCAAGCCACTTTTCTACCTGAAATTCGAAATAAGGTCTACTGCTTTAAACATCTGGAAAGATAAGTAGGATAACGGAGAAACTGGCCGCAGTATATACGAAATAGTGTCTAGGGTCTCAAACAAGCTAGTAGGAGGGAGTAGAGAAGAGCTTATGTTTGTTTCAGGACATGGGACTTTCTCTTCTTATCTTTTTCGCTTCAATCTTCAAACGCATGATAATTGCTCATGCGCAGGAAAAGGAGATCCAATGCACTATGCCACAAAATGTCCGCTTACACTTTCTTGGCATTTTCAAACTCCTACACTGGAAAATAAGTTACAGTGGTTAAAAAACATCCTCACAAATAGCTTGTCAAGAACCCAACTAATCTCTTAATGCGCTTCATGTGTGACGAGAATTATCTCATTGTAGAGGATCATCATTGAGCACGTATCGTATTGGACTGACATACAAATCCGGCAACTTTTAACTTCTAATTTAATCTTTATATCTTTTATTTCTATGTTTTTTCATATTGTTTGGTTTTCGTCCCAGTGTATGTTTCTTTATTTCTCATTACGGTTTATTTCTGTCTTTGTTAATGTATTTTCCTTCTTTTAAAAAATAAACTTCACCTCCATCCATCCAAACCGAAAAGGCGCCAAAAGGCTCTAAACACGGGATGTAGGTGGTGTAATGTGTGTGTGTGAAGGCTTTCATGTTGGAATTTTTAGAAGAAAAGACCCTACAAAATTTTCGGACAAATAATTGGGATATTTATAAACGTATTTCTTCCGTTATTTACAGCCTTCAGTTTTTAAAATTCATTCAGAAAACATAACACATTCTTGCTAACTGAAAATTTCTTATTTTGAACTTCCTGGACATATAAATTTTGAAATATCTGCGTTGAAATGTAATACATATCTGCAAACGATTTGCCTTAGAAACCAAGATTCTCTTAAAACACTGTTAAACAGATAATTTTAGACTGGCAAAGAATTAGTTGTAATGGTATGGATTATTAAGGAATGAAATGATAATTATGTTACCTGAGAAGCGACGTTGCTGGCCTCCACTGCAGCATCCACCCCAGAGCATCCAATGCCAATGACCAATACTTTCTTATCCTTAAACTTATCTACCCTCTTTAAACTATGCGTATGCATAACAGTTCCTCGAAATTTTTCAATTCCAGGATATTGAGGAACATAAGGGTAAGTTATATGACCAATTGCTAGCCATACCACATCAAACACTTCTTCCGTAATCTCTCCCGTTTCAGTATTTTTGACAGAAACGTCCCATCTACCAGTTTCATCATAATCAGCCGAGCGTTTTACTTTGATTACTTCCCGATTATAAATGATGTGCCTGAAGCAATCAAAATGCTCTCCAACATCTGTAAACAGCTGATAGAGCTCATGGTGCCTCATATAGTTGGGAAATCTTTTGTCAGGTGGAAAATTGGTGAGGGCACCCATTTCTTTGCTGTGGTTGATGACAGTAGTAGGCATAATGGAAGGCAAACCATAGGGCGTTTCTTCTCTGTAATACCAAGTGCCACCAGGGTGTGAAGTTTTTTCGTAACAAATCGGGTCATATCCTTCTTCTTTTAGGCTCTTTATCGATCCAATACCGCTGAATCCTCCACCAATAACGAGAATTCTCTTCTTGGATTTTTCCATTTTTATCTGAAAAATGATAACACTTTTTATTCCATGCTCTGAAAAATGGATAAAAACTTATTAAATATGACACTATGTAGAATCAGAAAGAACACTGCTATAAGATTGGAACTTAAAATATAGTTTTATGTGTCAATGAAAAAAGGTAAAATTTAATTAATCGGGGTTGTAGAAGAGTCGGATGAAATGACTTTTATTTTAAATTTGGAATTTTAATATACAGAATAGAAGTAATTGATGTTTAAAAGTAAATTGTGTTAAAATATATTAACTGCTGCCAATTACATTTGGATTATTTTCGGGAATATTTAAGTGAGCGTAGCGATACGTCGTATTGCTTTCCCATACTGCCAACTTGAGTTGTCACTGACAATAGTTGCTTTAACCTTTTCACCTACAACAACGTGTCTGGCACGTGCATCGAATTACAGAATTTTTGCTATTTGAATCCGTAATTAATTAAGTCAAAGTAAAAATTAATTTTAAATACAAAAATGACCTGAACACGCATAAATGTCTCAAGTATCTTTTACCATCTTAAATAGATTGAAATAATAAAAAATATCCCAAATGGGTGGTGTCATTTAATTAGAAAGTTAAATTAAATAGTGGTGCAAGAGATTAAAAAACAAGTTGAAAGCTATAACGTTGCTTGGCTGCGAAAGAAATGAAAAATTTCTCTCATCACAGTCTAACATGCATTCATGAAACGATTAGGATGATTGTGACAGGATTAGCGGAAACGCTGACAGGTTTTGTTATCCAAACACATAACACCACAGCATACCCCCGAACTCGGAGCCCAGACGGCTCCCTGTCGGTTGAATGGGTATGCGTGAAACTTTATTGAATAGCATGAGCAAAAAAAATTACATCAAGAGATATAAAAACACATAAAAGGGAACTTAACTATATATTAAACGGAGAAGAATACAATGATGCATAGAGATTTACAACCCGAATGTAATATAAAATATATACAATAGGAATTAGATGAGTGCAGCTAAACGGTAGAATGTTACTTCAAATTACATTGTTTCTTATAGTTGCAGCTTCATGATTCGGGGCTGTTAGTGTTGTTCGATGCGACGAAAAAGATGAATAAAAAATGTGTTACAACCGGTTACTTTGATGATTATCGTCGCGACCATCCCCAAAAATGTGGGACTGGTTCTTGTGTTCTCTCTTGTTACTTTTACTTAGAGATCGCTGGAATATTAACTGAGAGTTGCTATTCCAAGGTTGGCAGTGATGTGAAGGGTGAATTATTCAAATCAATTAAGGAAGAAGATTTGGTGTTGGCTGGTTGCTATTTTTAAGCTAGTGTGCTCTGCTGCTCGACTGGGTATTCATCGAATTTCTGGCTCCGGGAGGTGAATAAAGAACCTACCTCATCCCTCTGATATTCTGAATTGATATGCCTGGTCTTCAT
>BGPR01000075.1:1731433-1777002 GCA_013235015.1 Araneus ventricosus
GACTGGGTATTCATCGAATTTCTGGCTCCGGGAGGTGAATAAAGAAGCAAGATAACCTACCTCATCCCTCTGATATTCTGAATTGATATGCCTGGTCTTCATTGTCCGCAGGCATTCATAAAATGAATAATTTTTCGAATTCTACCTTGCATTTATTTTTAACATTTAAACAAGAAGATTTGGTGTTGGCTGGTTGGTGCTATTTTTAAGCTAGTGGGCTCTACTGCCCGACTGGGTATTCATCGAATTTCTGGCTCCGGGAGGTGAATAAAGAAGCAAGATAACCTACCTCATCCCTCTGATATTCTGAATTGATATGCCTGGTCTTCATAGTCCGCAGGCACTCATAAATTGAATAAATTTTCGATTTCTACTTCGCATTTATTTTTAACATTTAAACAATAATTCAGCTGCCATTACCACATTCATTCCATACTTTCTTTCATTTTTAACTTCGTGTTCTTTTGTTATTGAGCAAATTATTTCGTATTCAATAAAAATATAACTAAAATCCTCTCGTCATTGACTTTCTCGTCCGTAGTGATCTGGTTTCGGGCACAGAGGATCATAAGTCTGAGACGCAATTCCAACGAAGATACGACGTGCATGTCGACTTGATGCACCAAAAAGCTGCCGTCGGGGTTCAAACGTCCTCGCATATAGGTGTGGTGTGAAGGGTTAGGGGAGGAGGTGCCAGCTTAGGTGTCGTCCTCTCCATTTAGCCACGGTTTAATATCACGATATTAGAGTCCCATTCTGAACTTCAATACAGCTATCTTCGGCCCTCGTGTCGTTTCAAAACAATGCAAATAAGGAAAAATATGAAGAAAGTCTGTTTAATATAAAAACAAAATTTTCAATATTACAATATTTCAGTAAACAAACTGACTCCTTCATTAGAGATAAGGCCATGGTGGCCTAGTTTCTCGATCCGCCGTGTATGAGGGCTTGTTGCACGTTAAATCATAAGTAGTGAGTCAAACGCCCTTCAATTGGTGTGGTGCAGAAGTTTGGAGAGGGGGTGCCAGCTCAGCTGTCGTCCTCATCATCTGACCGCGGTTCGAAATTACGAGATGCGTCCCAAAATAGCCTTCGTGCTGCTTTAAAAGGGGTCGTTAATATAACTCAACTAAACTAAATCATTAGAGATAAATATGTTTCTTCGTTGTTTATTAGATATACATATGATTCATAAAAGCGTCAAAAGTCAACTTTGCAAAGAAAGTACGTTAGTAGTATGTACGAGAGTTCGTGGCCATGGTACCTCCGAGGGCGTATTAAGTTTATTGGGAGTCCCCTGAAGATATCACGTATGTGTACAATTCGACATATAAGTCATTATATTTTGAGATGACGCAATTTCGCATAATTTTAATTATGAAAATCATTATTTAGTTTTTCAATAATTTAATAAGTTTTTCTTGATAATTAAATTGCTTTGAATTCAATGCTTTTAAATTTATATCTGAAATTTATATACACATAAATATTTCCTTAAGTACTATTGACAGAACTAATAGATTCGTAGTATAATGATAATGACATTGGCTTTTTTGTTAGCAAAATAGAGGCCGCGGTGGCCTAATGGTAAGGTCTCGGCTTTGGGGCCGGAGGGCCCATGTTCGAAACCCAATTCCACTGAAGATCCGTCAAGTATGAGGCCTGTTGCATGCTAAATCATACGTAGTGGTCAAACGTCCTACCGTTGGCGTGGCGTGGAAGTTTGGAGAGGGGGCTGCCAGTTCAGGTGTTGTCCTAGTCATCGGACCGTGGTTCAAAATTATTCTGCTGTTGAATAAATAACGTTTGTCTTTAAGGTGTCATGCAGGTCGAATTAATAATAAATTTAATACTAAATGATGAAATATGAACGGCTGAAAAATGTAGTATTTATTATTAATACATATAAATTCGATTTATTTTTTCTTTCATCTTCTCTTGAAGAACCACAAGTCTGTTATAAACAATTTTTTCCCTCTTTTTCTTCAACTATTTAAATTTTTTAGATGAGCGAATTCAAGTTGAAATTAAAAGAGTTCCGAATAATTATTCCACGAAGTATTTTTGAACAGAAGATTCGTATCAGATTGTTTGACAATAGACTTTTTCAATGAGCTATTATCAAATAACTATTAATTATAATCAAATTATATATATATATATATATATATATATATATATATATATATATATATATACGAATTATTTCTACTTCAATCCTATGTTAAAAAACACTTCTACTCTAACTAGACTCGCAAGAGTCGCACTATTTCTAGAGCCTCAACTTCGGTACTTTTCCCTTTTTGGTTTTATAAAAACTCTCCTCGTCTGCGTAGTTCTCTGTTTCGTAATCATGTAACGCACTGAGCAGTTCACGCCGTTTTAAGGCGTAATTCTCCACTCCTGGCCATGGATTTAATATTCCCATAATCTTTTAAACGTTTAATTTCAATATATTATTGAGTACTCTATAACTTATTTGATATTGCTTATCTTCGAAATGGAATAAAATGTTTTAGACATTTAACGACTGCAATCTTCTTCAACTACCTCTACACTTCACTTAACGGAACAATGTTACATATATATACTTAAAACATCGCCGAACTCTAAGGAGTTTCAGCTATCAGTTAGAATAGAATGACATTTTATTTTAAGGAAAATAAGCTAATCATGAAATCCTAACACAAAAAATCAAAATACTTGGCAATTTTCATTAGTACTTACAAATCTAATGAAATTTGCAAAATTAAGATGGGGAGTAATAATTCCTAAGAATAACCAATTATATTTCAATTTTTGAAATACTCCATTTTTGTTGAATGTATTGTAAAATAATAAAGTTTCATGTACAATGTCTCGAAATACAACAATTAAACCAGTTTATAGATTACTTATATATAGCATATAACTCTAAAAATATTCAGGTTATTTTCTTTAGAAAATTCTTAAATTATTTTGGATGTGCCAATGTTATTTAAACTTGCTTGTTCTAAGCACAGCAATCCCACACTATTTAATCTACTTTCAGACAGCGGTGGCGTGCCGACAGGGGAGTAAGAGGTAGGGAAGACCCGGACGCCAGTTTTAGGGTACGCCACTCAGTCAAAACACTACTACGCTTATGCCATTTTTAAAGATGAATATGATGAGGGGGCGTAAAAATAATGCCATACCCCTGGTGCCATTTACTCTTGTTAAGCCGCTGATGACGACTGGTATAAAAAAAATATATTATTTTCTGGGTGTCACTTACTCTCGCTACGCCCGCCACTGACCATGGTGTCAAAACTCCAATGAGTATATGTCAATTTTTAATGATAAATATGATGAGGGGCGTAAAAATCATACCATACCCCTGGCGCCATTTACTCTTGTTAAGCCGCTGGTGACGGCTGGTATAAAAAAATTATATTATTTTCTTGGTGTCACTTGCTTTCGCTACGGCACTGATCAAGGTGACAAAACGTTAATGAGTGTATGTCAATATTTTAAAGATAAATATGATGAGGGAACGTAAAAATAATACCATACCCCTGGCGCCATTTATTCTTGTTAAGCCGCTGATGACGGCTGGTATAAAAAAATTATATTATTTTCTGGGTGTCACTTACTCTCGCTACGCCACTGATCAAGGTGACAAAACGTTAATGAGTATATGTCAATTTTTAAAGATAAATATGATGAGGGGCCTAAAAATAATACCATACCCCTGACGCCATTTACTCTTGTTAAGCCGCTAATGACGAATGCTATAAAAAAATTATATTATTTTCTGGGTGTCACTTACTCTCGCTGCGCCCGCCACTGACCATGGTGCCAAAACGCTAATGAGAATATGTCAATTTTTAATGATAAATATGATGAGGGGGCTTAAAAATCATACCATACCCCGGGCGCCATTTACCCTTGTTGAGCCGCTGATGGCGACTTGTAGGAAAAATTATATTATTTTCTAGGTGTCACTTACTCTCGCTACGCCACTGATCAAGGTGACAAAACGTTAATGAGTGTACGTCAATTTTTAAAGACAAATTCGATGAGGGGGCGAAACAATAAGCAGCCCTGAAAGCCCTTTACACAAGCTAAGTCACTGATGAGGACGAGGAGGGTGAGTGAGAAAATAATATTATGACCCGGGGGCCATTTATCTTGCTACGCCACTGTCAGACCGTTGACTTTTTCAATAGTTTTCCCTCTTTTCAAAACGCAATATTAATTCAATTTAATATTATTATAGTTAAAAGTTATCGTATTATTAGTAGTATAGTTATTAGTATTAGTTTAAAAGTATTACAGTTAAAACATGTCATAAAGTCATGAATATTGTTAGAAGAGAAATTCATAGCAAAAATGTCACTGTTAATTATATCATAAAATTAAAATGTGCATTAGCCTACAAAATTAACGGTGTGTTTTATATTTCAGTAAAAGAGCATGTTAATGTTGTTTTTAAAGATTTACATTAAATGGGATGAGCGATAACTAACCAATGTTTTGTAGATGATTTATAAAAAAATTGTTCCCATTTTCATGAAAAAAATTTTTATCACTATATTTTCTTAGAAATTTTGTAAATAGAATGTGGCATTTCAATGCCAAATCCAGAAACCGAAAACATTTTTTCATATACCAAAAATTAGAAAATCTTTTTAATAAAGCAGAGAATATTATTCTTTGATTTTAGTTCTAAAAATAAAAACATAACTGAAAAAATATAAAAACCAATTTTAAAACATATTTTTAAAATAATAAACATTTCGAAAATGTGTTTTCATGAATCTATAGTAAGCTATTAGAAATATAAAAATTAAACTGATTATTAATTTTTGATTCTTTTTACTTTATAATTGTGCTTAAGATATTAATTGTGGGATACTTTTACATCAGCGCTTCATATATACTGTTAGAAGTACACATCATGGATTCGATATCTAATTTTTATAGAATTAAACCTATGGAAATATCTCAGTAATCAAGCATGGCAATAAAGATTACGACAAAGATAACAAATAAGAAACGAACACTAATTAATAATCTTATTTTTTATGTTGAATAACACAGACATTTAATGAATTAAATAATTAATTTTTAAGAAATTTGGAAGTATGTCTTTGAAATTATGAAGATAGTGAGATTAGAATGGTCGCTTTACTTAATACAGCTATGAACGCAGAGCTAAACTGCAATATATTAAACTTATTTCAAATGTCTCTGAAGTTTACGGGCCGCGGTGGCCTAGTGGTAAGGTCTCGTCTTTGGGGCCGGAGGGCTCCAGGCCCGAGACCCGGCTCCACTGAAGATCCGCCGTGTATGGAGCCTGCTGCACGCTAAATCATACGTAGTGGCCAAACGCCCTCCCGCTGGTGTAGCGCGGAAGTTTGGAGAGGGGGGTGCCAGATCAGGTGTCATCCCCGTCATCTGACCGAGGTTCAAAATTACGAGGTCCGTCCCAAAATAGCCCTCGTGTCGCTTCAAAACGGGACGTTAAAATAACTAAACTAAACTCTGAAGTTTATACAATACGGGCTCAATGAGCTTATGTAATTATTAGAAAGCTGTTTAATGAAATATTTACTATCAAATATTATTCAACAATAAAATAATATATTAAATAAAACTTAACTTATTGGTTATAAAAAAATTCCAAGTTGTAACTTTTCGTTGGACAGAGCTGTATCTAATTTCCATTATAGTACATTTCGTTTTCAAACAATGGTGTAAAGCACAGGTTGTTTTTTTAAAATGAAAGCAGACCAAAAATCTGTTGGACATTTTTCGTTTCTGTGTTGCGGTATAACGCAGCTTCTCAAACACGATTATACTTTTAGCAAACAGCAAACTTTAATATAGGCCACTTGCACACACACCGATCTTGGCCGGTCGACTTGAAAACTGTCTACTTTGCAGGCAATGCGTTCCTTTCACACACACTGATTCGTGTCAATCGAATTTTAAAATGGTCGGCATTTTGCAAATGATGTTGCGCACACACCGATTCGTGACGGTCGGTTTTATACCGGATTTACATCTAGTTAGATGGAACGGATTCTTTGTCATTCTCAAATTCAGTCGTTTTTACTGTAGTTAAAATGAATCCAAAACGTGTTGTTATGATTTTTTATTAATTATTTTTATTTTAGTTTAAAAAATGAAGAATTGAGAAATATGGAAATCAAATTTAAGAGCATGTATTTATAATAATAATATTTCAAACTATATATTGTCTTCAAAATGCAGTTAGTTGTTAGTAATATAAAATTTAAACAGATTATTGAATATCTTGTTACTTTTACTGAAAGATTGTGTTGAAGATACACAACGTTTCTGATGTGTTGTTGTAACAAAAATAACACTTTTTGGATTCGATAACTTATTTTTGTTGAATTACATGCATGAAAATAATTCAGTAATTGAGAGTCACAATCTTTGTAAATTTAACAAATGGGAACCGAACACTGACTAAAAACTTTTTATATTGAATTTAAATACTCAGGAACAATATCGCACAGTCATTCAAGTTCAAATTGCCAGTGTATGGGAGATAAGCGAACACAAAGACACATGATGGTGGCAGGTATTTTGCATCTGGTTAGATGCAAATGAGTTTGTAGAATAATATATATATATAATATAATATAATAATATATATATAAGAATTGCCAAAATTTTCAATAATGCCATGAAAAACAAAGAAATTCATATTGAAATTTTCTAAATTCAAACTAAACTAATTCAAAATTGCAACTAAAAAAATAAATATCAGGTTGAGTAAAAAGTTTTCCACCAAGGGGATATACCTCCGCTCCAACAGCTGTCATTTCTGTGGTTGATAGCCTTTCCACAAACAGATTTTTACATTAGAAAGCTGAAAATTGAATCTACACGATTGTGTAATTTGTTTGTTGAAAATTTAATATCTTGTGCATCAAAAAAGTGTTTAAAATAGAGCTATCACGTCAACAGATCAGAACGATTATGTACTATGAGTTCCGCAACAAACTCAGTGCAACTAAATGCCACCAAAAAATGTGTGAAAGTTTAGGCATCAATACTGTTTCTTATGATACAGTCAAAGTTTGGTTTCGGAAGTTTAAGGCTGGGAATTTCGACATTGAAGATGAACCACGTTCTGGCCGCCCTATTGAAGTTGATTGTGAGCAGTGAAAGCAAATCATTGATCAAGACAGAAATGTTTCAGCACGAACTATTGCGTTAGAGCTTGGCGTTTGCCAAAAAACAATAGTTAACGCCCTGAAACGCATAAATGTAACGTTTAAGTTCAACCGTTGGGTGCCTCACGAATTGACTGCTGAAGACTAGCGCAAGAGAAAAGCGGCCTGTTTGGCTCTACTCAGAGATCAAAGGAAAGAAAAAATTCTGAACAGAATTGTGACCTATGATGAAAAATGGGTGTACTACAACAATACAAGCCATAAAGTAGGGTGGTCAGCACCTGGGGAATCAGCAGGATCGGTTGGAAGACGAACCCTAACTAACAAGAAGGTGCTTCTCTGTATCTGGAGGGATTGTCGCGGAATTATCTACAAAGGTTACCTGAAACGCTGACAGACTATCAACAGTGCAATATACAGCAACATGCTAATCAAAGTTCGTAATGCCATTCGCGAAAAATGAAGAAACGAGTTCAGAAGGAAGGTGGTTCTCTTTTATCAAGATAACGCCCGGCCACATGTCAGTACGATGACCGGCTGGACACTCTACAAGCTGGAGTGGGAATTGATACAACATCCACCATACAGCCGAGACATGGTCCCTTCGGATTTCTATCTGTTTTCACATATGCAGCTTCATCTTGATGGCAAAATCTTCAATTCAAATAAGGAGGTCATAAATGAGGTCCATCTCCTTCTGGACTCGCGCACGCCACAGTTCTTCGCAGAAGGGTTTGAAAAGTTGCCAAAACGTTGGCAGACGATTGTAGATTTGAACGGAGATTGCTATCCTCATTAGCTTTGCAGTTTTCGTATGTATTTATCATTTTAAAATAAAAAAAAATTTTGGGCGGAAAACTTTTTACTCAACCTGATATTAAGTGAAAACAGTGAAAAATGTTTCTTTGTTGTACTTTTGTAAATTGTGGTTCAAAAATGCTGTTATCAAAACAATTACTTTTTTACTTTTCCATTTTCAGCTGTTAAGTTTAACTAAACTTTTTCTAATTTGATTTCCGATTATCGTTCTAGTAAAATAAAAAGAGTTTTGGGATTGTATTAAGAAATAAAAGTGAAGTAAAATGGATTTTTTTAAACTTTTTGGTAGGAAATGGGTTCTTAACATAGGCGGACATCTTAAGAATTTACTTGACAATATAACCAAATTATCATGCGTTAACATTAATTATCCTTTGTGATAATAAACTAACACTGTGTAAAGCAATCGCTTCAACATTCAAGAGAATCTGATTTTCATTTGTTATGTACATAAATCAAAACTAAATGATAAACCAATGTAAAAACAGCAAATTTATATTTATTCCTTGGGCTGTCGGAGAGTGAAGTTGTTTAGAGAATTATTCTTATTTAAAAGTGAATTATGTTAAATGAAAATTCATTAGAAAATTATGTTAAATTTACTATCACTAACTTTAAAGCATTGCAATTATTCAACAAAGATTTATTAATCTAATTAAAAATAAATAATATAGCAAGCACAAAATGTAATTAAAAATGGAAATAAAAGTATGGAATGTATGAGAAATCATTAATATTATTTTAAAACTAGAAAAACCGACTTGTTCAAATGTAAAAAAAGCACACACACACACACACACACACATATATATATATATATGCTTTTTTTACATTTTCAGAGACCCCTAAATGTTCCAGCGCCTGGTCTTTTAATAATCTTAATCCGCCACTGAGAATAATTATTTTCAACTATTGTTTCCGTCCAAAAACTCATGGAAAGCAGTGGAGTGGAATTCGTATTTTAATGTCCGTCGAATAAGAAAGTGGAAGCATAGCCCTTGTTCACGATCACAACATTTATTATACGATCACACACACAGAACTATATACATGGTTTTTTAACAAGCGAGAGACAAGACAAGTGCGTAGAAAGGTGCGCATTGGCGCGCTCACATATTATGGCAACCATGGATCGCCAAGATGCCAATTTACAGTTCAAAGGCGCCAACATCCTGGGCCCCGTTGCAATGTTTACATGCAACACTAATGCACATTGATTACATAACAACACATGGAAACTATACGAAATTGTTAATACACAATGTATTCACTAATTAGCACTGTAATGAAATACGTAAAACATTCGAACAATTAAATATATAATAATGAATATAAACACAGATATAAATATACAATACCTATTGATAGTTAATCATAGAAAGGTAATTTTATGATTTTGTTTACTGGACGTTGATAAACGCCTTTGTTTGTTTTCACTGTTACAACTCTTATTACATTATCCTTTCCTGCATGAACCTTGATTATTTTTGCAAGATTCCAATTAAGTGTTTTAGAATTATCTTCATTTTTAACCAAAACAATTTCATTTTCTTTAAATAATTTCTCACCTTTGCGCCATTTAACACGTGATTGCAAACGATTTAAATAGTCCGTCGACCATTTTTTCCAAAAGATTTGAGAAAGCCTTTGTACCAATTGCCATCTATTTAACCTATTAATTGGTACTTCTGTTAAATCTGGATCTGATAAAGCTGTTAAAGATGATCCAACTAAAAAATGGGCTGGGGTAAGTACGAAATCATCGTTAGGATCACTAGAAAGATTACAAAGAGGTCTAGAATTTAATACTGCTTCCACTTGTGTAACAAGTGTGCTAAATTCTTCATGAGTAAGAACAGTGTTTCCTACAACTCGTTTTAGGTGAGATTTTAGTGATTTAACGCCTGCTTCCCATAAACCTCCGAAATGAGGTGTGGCAGGTGGATTAAAATGCCAAACAATACCTTCTGAAGCAATGAAATCTTCAATTTTTCCTGTACTTTCCTTATTGAATAGATCCTTTAATATTTTTCTTAACTCATTATTAGCTCCTACAAAATTTGTGCCATTATCACTATAAATATCACTAGGTTTTCCTCGACGTGCAATAAATCGTTTTAAGGCACCTATAAAGGCATCTGTACTACAACTATTTACAATTTCTAGGTGAACTGACTTTACAACAAAACAAATGAATATGCATATATAACATGTATACGATTTTTTAAATCTACCTGACAGCAATTTAATACTGAATGGGCCACAAAAATCAATACCGACCCTTGTAAATACTCTTGATATATTTACTCTAGAGCTGGGAAGATCTGCCATCACTTGATTACTACCCTTTGCACTTACCTTTAGACAAGGAATACACTTTCTAATAATTTTTCTTACGTAATTTCTACCATTTATTAACCAGAATTTTGTACGAATATTGGCTAAAGTTGCTTCTGCACCTGTATGGAGATACAAAACATGAAAATGATTAATAATTAGATCCGAAAAGTGATTGTTATAGGGTAACAAAATTGGATGTTTTCTTTCGATAGGCAAATTGGAGTTTTTCAGTCGGTCACCAACACGTAGAATGTCCTGCTCATCTAAAAATGGAGATAAGTTTATTAACGAGCTTGAATTAGGTAGCTGCTGACCTCTTTTGAGACACTGAATTTCTTGAGCAAAACAATTTGCTTGTACGTTTTTCACCAAACACATTAATGATTTAAATAACTCGGGGCTAGTTAAGTTGCCCTTGCTTGGTTGCAAAGAATTTTTTGCATTTCTAACGAAACGCACACACCACCCGATGACTCGTTGAAGTCGGGTAAATGAAGAACAGTTTTTGATTATAGGTAAAACTTCTTGACCTTGCACCACAAGACACACTGGATCTGTCGGAGTTTTCTTGAACTCTCGTTGGTATAGCTCATTATCGTTGATATAACTGCAAACACAAGGAGAAACTACTGAATGATCTTGTAAGAACGACGGACCAAACCACCACAAATTACAATCTTGGATTTTTTCTGGATCGATCCCTCTAGAGATAATATCTGCGGGATTTTCCTTGGATGGGACGTGTTGCCAGGCGCTAACTTCTGTGAGATTTTGAATTGCATTTACTCGGTTTCTCACAAAAGGCTTGAGTACCGAAGGGTCCTTTTGTATCCATGCAAGGACAATGGTAGAGTCGGTCCATAGTACAGTACTATGGAATGAAATTTTCATCGATGTGATGGTTTTTTGTGCTAACTTGGCAAGAAGCACAGCGGCACACAACTCAAGCCGGGGTATTGTTACCGACTTCAGAGGTGCGATTCTTGATTTTGAACACAATAAATTTGTAGATATTTCTCCTGAGTTACTGAGACACCTTACATATATTGCTGCACCGTATGCCTTCTCAGAAGCGTCTGCGAAGCCGTGCAGTTCTATTTTAAGAGCATAGTCCAAGAAAATATATCGTGGAATGTTCAGAGTGTTAATAGTTGATAAAAACGTAACAAATCGCTTCCATTGTGATTCCAATTGTATTGGCAAGGAATCATTCCAGTCCAACTTTAACCTCCATAATTCTTGCATTAGAAGTTTCGCTTTCGTAACTACAGGCGAAATCAGACCTAAAGGATCGAAAATCCTAGCAGTGGTCGAGAGGACTGATCTTTTCGTAATTTTACACGATTCACAGGTACCTACATTAGCAGACACCGAAAATGCTAAAGAGTCCTTTTGAGGTCTCCACAAAAGTCCTAGGGCCTTTGTTTCATCAGGAATTGTAAGAGAAACATCTCCATCAGAAACTTCCGAATTTGAGAACAATTCTTTGCAATTGGAGGACCATTTATGCAATTGCATGCCTCCTCCTCTGAAAAGCGTTATAAGTTGTTCCTTAAGCTGTTTAGCAGAATAGATGTCTGCAGCGCCAGTAAGTAGGTCATCCATATACATGTCACTACTCACAGCTGAGGCAGCCAATGGATAATTGTGTCCATCATCCATTACTAATTGTTTAAGCACTCGTTGTGCCAGGTAGGGAGCACATGTTGTGCCGTACACAACCCTATTCATTTTATACGTTTTGATAGGGTCATCGATGCTCTCTTTCCAAACGATTCGCAATAGATCTCTTTGAGATTCATCTATGAATATCATACGAAACATTTTTTTGATATCCGAAATCAAACCGATTCTATTTTTTCTGAATCTCAATAATATCGCAAATAACTCGTCCTGAATGACTCCTCCATTAGCTAAAATAGAATTCAACGACTCGCCAGTCGTAGTAGCACAGGACGCATCGAAAACAGTCCTAAGCGGTGTGGATTCGGAATCGGGACGTAAAACACCATGATGTGGCATGTAATATGCAACTGTCGGTTCCGATACTTCGAACACTTGTTCCATATGTCCCATATCCAAATATTCATGAATAAAGTTTCGATACAACTGTTGAAGATTTGGATTGGCTTCTAATTTTCGCCATAACGAATTTAATCGACGAATAGCCGTTTGCTTGGATTCGCCGAGACAGCTAGGTTCCTTTAAAAAGGCCATTTGAACAATATAATGTCCCGTTTGATCTCTCCGATGATTATTCACGAAATGATCTTCACACAACTTGGTTTGTGAATTTAAATTAAGAGATTCATCTTCCAACGATTCTAACTGCCAAAATTTAGAAATTAAATTTTCTAACCCTTCTTGCTCGGAAAGAAGAAAGCAATGCAGTTTATCATCAGCTGTCGGTAGACCTCCAGTAACTATGTAATTAAAGACCGAATTTTGCAGAGTGATTGAATCATTTATTTTGATTTGATCTGCCTTAATAATTTTAAAGAATACTTGTGCACCTAAGAGCATTGAAATCTTAGCTGGCTTATGAAATGATGTATCTGCTAATTTAATATGCTTCGGCAGAGAAAGTTTTGATATGTCTAAATTACAAGAGGGAGTGACTGATGATATTTTAGGAACAACCATAAACTTTAAGCTTTCATTGAATGAATTATCTTTATTTGAAATAGTAGCATTTGTTTCATATTTTATATCCTGCGCGAGCCCATTAATGCCAGAAACAGAAGAATGAATCCGATTTCTTTTTAAACCCAAACTTATTGCGCAATCGCTCGAAATAAAATTTATTTCTGAAGCACTGTCCAAAATTATGCGAACTGGCATTCCATTTACATAAGCTACAGCGGTACTCATTAAATATTTCATCGGCTTTGAATTCTTTTTATCCGTTGAACGCAAAGCAAAGCATTGCTCGGAGTTGACCTTGGGAGCAGTATCAATAAATGCTTCGGCCGTGGACGGAATAGATACATCTGTTTTGTCTCGATGCAATTTAGTATTATGGAAAGAACTGCAAATCTGACAACGAGAGTTAGAAGTACACGATTTAGATGGATGAAAATTGAGACAATTTGTGCAAATGTTATGCTTCTTACAAAGTTCATATCTCTCCAAAGGGGAATGATTTAAAAACATCTCACAATTATACACAGAATGTTTCTTGAATTGGTTACAGATGACGCATGCTTTCTGACCTTGATTAGGATTTGATTCACCGGCAGTCGATGTTTTATTTTTATCTTTAGTCAAAAAAGATTTCCAGCGAGAATTATTTACACCGGAAGAGCTTTTATTTTTTATCGGAATACTTTTTTCTGCGAAATCTGATTTAATGACTGATTCTAGTTGAATGCATCTTACTTCTAAAAACGAAAGAAAGTCTTGTAAGCTAGGTACCTGGGTCGTTGTCAAACTTAATTGAAACAATCTTTGAGATTCCTTATCTATTTTATTATTTAATACATGTAAGATAATTGCATCTGACAAGGAATTTGATTCTAATTTTAGATTTTTCAAAGATCGCATATGATTCCGAACAGTGTCGATTAGTGATCTAATTTGAGTGGGATTTTCATTATGCAATTTATTAATCGAAAGTATACCGGCGATATGTATGTCAACCAAGGCTCTTTTATTTTCATACCTATTTTCCAACGCCTTTAGAAGGGAATCAAAGTTATCTTGATCGCTTTGTATTAAGGCCGCTTCATTTTTAAGAGCACTTTTTAGATACATTAGTTTTTGAGATTCATTTAAAGAATCATTATTTCCGATAACACTCATAAATTGTGTTTTAAAATTTTCGAATTCTTGGAACTTTCCACTAAACGTGGGTAACGGAAGATCTGGTAATTTTATATGGCTCTTTGGCGACAACTTAGCGTTTTCTGTTTTCTGCTCTTCATATTTCGATAAAAATACAAGGATGCTTACCTTGAATTTTTCTGCATCTTCTTCCATATCGCTTAGAATCTCCAATGAATTATTCAATTCTACCTTATCAGGAAGAGAACAATAATCGTTTTGGAGGTTATCCAGTTCTTTAAGTATATCGTTTATACTGTTCAGTTTTGATGTTAATTCGATACAATCCTTGGTTTCGACTACATATTGGAACGAATTAACGAACTGTTCGATTTTTTTCAGCTTATTTTTGTAAGCCGTTTGCTTACGATTAAGCTCTGTTATCGTCATGACGAGACGCAATTTATTCCTTCAAACAAAATGTATTATTCCTTTTCAAAGGAATAGCTTTGGTCAGAAGGAACGGTAGAAGTGTGAATGACGAAAGTTCACTGAACAAGGGCTGCTTCAAAACGAAACGAAATTACTTCTTAACAAAGAATTTATCCATAGGCAAGTATGATTCAACTCCGGTGAGTCGGACCAATGTTTCCGTCCAAAAACTCATGGAAAGCAGTGGAGTGGAATTCGTATTTTAATGTCCGTCGAATAAGAAAGTGGAAGCATAGCCCTTGTTCACGATCACAACATTTATTATACGATCACACACACAGAACTATATACATGGTTTTTTAACAAGCGAGAGACAAGACAAGTGCGTAGAAAGGTGCGCATTGGCGCGCTCACATATTATGGCAACCATGGATCGCCAAGATGCCAATTTACAGTTCAAAGGCGCCAACAACTATCCTTTAAAAATTTCTTTGTGTTTAAGTGATTTTCTCATCCTTATACTGATAATATCAATAAAGAAAAAAATATCCCTAAAAATATTGTTCAATATTTTTTTCAAAATATTACTATTTTTATGGAAAGAAAGGAAAGAAGCCACGACAGCGAAGTCGATCGGCTGAAATCGGTGCGTGTGCAAGGGACAGTAGAATTACATTTGCCACTGGAAACACCTGCAAGAAATCGGTGGAAAGAAATCGGTACGTGTGCAAGCTCCAGTAGGTTCACGTGTGTCTCTGGGATCACCCGCAGCTGACGATGTCGATGAAATGTAGTGGCAATCACCGACAGCCGATCGGCTTTTTGCCGGTGTCGGTGCGTGTGCAAGCTCCAACTGTTCTCTATATGCCAGTAATGGAATGTGGCCGACTGGTTTCAAGTCGGTGTGTGTGCAAGGGGCCATAATCCAGAAGCTGTGAGGTATTTCAAACTTTCATTAGATATTTAAATTCAGGAATGCATTTAAAGCCTTGTGATAATAAGAAACCACAGGGAAGATTGTTGAAAAATGTTCCCATATGACGCTTAAAAGATTTCTGACAGGAGTATGAAGGGGAATGCATGAAAGTCGGAATGGTTTACTTCCCTTTCCCTATATGACACGACGGTTATTCGAAATAGCTTATTCAAAGTTGGTAGCTAGAAATTGGTCTTATGTATTGAACTAATCCATCATAACTAATGATTACCAAGGTATAGACGCTAATAATTGAAAATGAAAGCTCGTTATCAGTGCTATAGTCGCAAAATAAGCAGAGTCGGGACGCTCTAAAAGCAGTGTCGGAACGCTCTAACCTGTGTGGTAAAAATCGCTCTGTTTTAAAGACCTTTTTACGATTTGTTCTTATTTATTTCTCGTGAAAAGAAAGCAGTGCCGGAACAGCATTCCGTCTCCACTACACCCCTTCTCGTCATTCACTCTTTCATTGAAATGAAAATTTTGTGAGAAAATGTTTTCTCACAATCGATTCTGTCTGAGACCGTAGAAAGTGACATCTATTTTGTCTAAATACCAATCTATCTGAATTACATCTGACTTTTGAATCTGGTTAACTAGAAATTAATTTGGAGAATTTCGACAAAAGCTGAATCTATAGTAATATGTATTTAAAAGTTCCTTCGTTTCGGGGTTTAGCTTTTAATCCATCCCTGGGTATCTCCCGAAATTAATGTAGGGTTTTTCGAGAAATATTATTGTTAAATTAGTAATTGATATTTTTATATCCTTTTTATTTACTCCAGGATCTTAACTTAGTGATTTGTTTTAAGCTTAATATTCACAACATTCGTATTTAAAGAATAAGCTAGAAAAAAATGGCGAATGTAGATTCTGAACTAAAAAGTAGACAATTCTAATATTTTAAAAATTTTAGAGTTTAATTGAATTTGAGAAGACTGGTCGACTTCGTCATCCAATCATAATTATGATAACTGATGCGGTGGATTTTGTTTCCTTTACTCTAAGAGTATTTGCAGTGGCTCGAAGGTTAAAAAATTTGCTTTAAGGTGAAAATTCGTCATTAATAAAATATTTTTGTGTTCTTGTGCTTGTGCTAAGCAATTTTTCTTAATTTTGCGCTTTTCTGAAAATTTTATTAATTGCATGAGACAACTTTGAACTTAGCGCACACTTTGCCTATGCGGAGGGCTTGTTCTATAGAAACATTTTCAAATTGATGGAAATTTCATACATCATTCATCGAAGAAAAACAATGTATAATTTTCCCCATTAGATTGAAAGTTTAATAGATGAATTTTATACACAAACCCGCTCGGTCGACTTACTGAAATTCTCAGTGCTTTTTTTGTATATCATTATGTTTCAAAGGTGAAATTTTATAAATTTTGTTAATTTGATTACAAAAATTATTAAATTCTTCTGCGAATTTCTGATTCGAACACTAAGGATCCATGCCATATGCATTCAAAAGGTGGATTTCAATTAGAGAAGAATTACAAGTAGAACTCAGAGAGAGTCAGAAAACCATTAATTTCATTTTTATGAGTAGATAATTAGAAAAACCGCATTAAAGCATTTCAAAGAGTTAGACTGTCATTCATTAAGAATGTTGAAATTTCATAATTTAATCCAATCCACTGCAAATTTCAATCATGATCAATTAGAATGCATTTTTACTCAGATTTCTCTTTCACCACGCTTGACAAACAAGACCGAATAGTCAGAATCATCAGACTATGAAACTTTAATGAAGAAAAACCAATTTCGCAAAACAAATATTCTTTTGTTCGGTTTCCACTAAGAAAGAAATGATCTTGCTTTATCGTACTTGTTTACAAGATTCACGCACTGTTACGGAAAGTTATTAGTTGAACAGATAAAGTTGTATATGTCAGTATTTTTTGGACAATACAAACAACAAATTATCCAATGAACCTAGATACGCTTGAGTAAGTAGAATAGAAAACTGCAATCTGTCACGACAGGTTGAAATGATTGGTTTAGAGGACCTGTCATCAGATAAAGTAGCCACGAAAAATTTCTAATTACTAAAACACTTATTATATTATTACTATAAAATCAATAGAGTATAGTTTAGTATCAGTGGCTATTACTTGCAAATTCAGAATGTTGAGGAAAACTAAACACTAGAGATATGAAATTACAAATACATATAATATTATCAGTTTATCGTTAAAAATGAATGATTTTCTTGAAGTTGAATTCACTCAGAAATTACTCTTTAAAAATGATTGATCATGAAATACTTTAGCCTTCAGTTTTTTCTTTATAAATTTGTGTAAATAATTCATCGATTATTTCAAATCGAAGACAGCTTAGTTATTGAAAAGCATAATTTTCTATAAATCGTTTGAGTATAAATTGAGGCAGTGAATGTTTTTTTAGACTGAGTTTGCTTAACCTCATAATATAGCATTTTTGCAGTACACTGAACAAGTATACCACATGTTTATGTTGAGTAAGGAACGGAGTGAGTCAAACGGCTTTCATCCCATTTGAATTTTATCAACTGACAATCAGAGATTTCAAGCCTTTTGGTTTTTTTCTGCCAAATTATTAAGGGAATCAATCTATAAATTTCTCATCACATGACTGAGTACTTTCTTAACTTCTACAGTCAAAATTTCTTTTCTATAGAATTCTGTTTCTTTTTCTTCTCTTGGTAGTCTACAATAAAGTCAAATTTACAAGAAGAATGAAAATTCTTATGTTTGTTTGAATTCCACTTTTCAACATGATGTAATATTTAAATGAATGATTTAAAATTGAATGTGAAATGCTCTTTTGCTCAAACAGAATAATATTTTGTACCAAAATTTGAGGAGTGTATAGACTAAAAATTGAATATTCTTATACAACAATAATTTATATACAACAGCACTATTTATATGTAAAATGATTTTTTCTTCAAAGAAGATTGTCTTTAATGAATTTACCATTAAGATTAAAAAAATTATAATGAAATTACAGAAGCTGTTCTCAGTTATGTTGAATGTGTTTGATGGAATATATAAACAATGCTTTGGTTGAAAACTGGTTTTTTCACTCATTATTCGCTCGCCGTGATAAATTAGCATAGATAGAAGACTATGATTTTGTATTTTCTGAAGAGAAATACTCCTTTTATTTAAGAAAGCAGTAAAAGCCATGAAATTAGTATATCTAAAAGCATAATAAGCATGGTTGTTAAAAATGATGGAAAAACACGTAAAAATTTGCAATATACTGTAAGGAGAATTGCAAAAACGTATTTAAGCTAAACGTAGCAAAGGCAATGCATTCATTTCTCAGTTTCAACTTAAATAAAATATTAAATAGTGATATGAATTTTGTGAGTGTGTGAAGTCCTTGACTTGAAAAATAATTTCTTTTTAAAGCCTCTTAATTCTTAAATATAAGCCACTTCCACTTCAGCTAAAGTACATGTACTTTAACTTATGAGTCGTGGGAATCTTTAATTTTTCGTATGTCTCTACGAATCTAATGACCTAACTTTCACTGTTTGAAGATAAAACTGCCTTACCCATTAACATCATTAGCCCCATACCGTTTTTGATCTTAGTAAAAATGAGGGGCATTTCCGTTCTGAGTTGATACAAACTGTGAACGCTTTGCCAACACTCTCTTTCTACTTTTTGACATTTACTGTACAGCAACGGATTCCGAGACTACCACTTTTGGACGATTTTACACAGGAAAGGGGTGTCAGGCAATGAGTCATATGAGAGCATTTCCGGAGTTCTTTGTTAGATCACGCTCAGTAAAATGTAAACAACACCCTTTCATTCTTCACTTTCCCCCTATTTTGATGAAAATAACTCCACAAGGCGCATGTGCAAAAGCGCGGAGGGTTTCCGAATCCGTTGCTAAACAATACCTGCGCTGCTGCGAGCGAAACATTTCTATAATGGCCATGACTTGGAAACTTTAATATGTAGAGACAACAATAAACTGATTTTTAGATTTCTGGAAATATACAGGGTGTCCCAAAAAAGTGGAGCAAGCGTTTATTCCCTTAAATATAGGATTTAGACATACACTTCCAATTACAAGGTTTCATTAAATAAGGTGGTAAATTGTCTGAAAATACTTTGGTTTCTGTGGGGATTGATAGTAAATTTTAATACGTTTCCCATAGTATAAACGTGTCAATTAGTAAAATGTTTTCCTTACACAGATCTTACAGCTTTGTATGTAGAAGTATGAAACTTTATATAGTCATAAAAATCATTATCAAGCTTTCTCGTATGTTGATACGTGCAATGGTTAGCAGTTAATGATGTGAGAAGCGCTAAACAGTTAGCTTACCTATTTACAAGTAAATGAGTTGTGCGATTATAGTAACCCAAAAATTAGCTTTTCATTAAATTAGTTGTGCCTCTTGCCGAACTTGAAAAAATTTATAATATCAATTATTCGATTCTTTTTTTAGAAAATCCTTCGTATAAAACTATTATAAACTAAAAGATATTATATAATAGCATTCAAATGCCTGTTATAACCAGAAAATACAAGTAGGGATTGCTTATTAAAGCGATATCGGCGTAGTATTTAATACTACAGGAAGAGCATCCAAGCCAATAAGGTTTCATCTGAATCTTGAAATACGCAATTTTTGGATATTTCGGAAGATATGCGCTGTTTGCGGAAACAATGCTGTATGTGAACGAAGAGTGCACAAATGGTTTGCGAAATTTAGACGAGACAACATAGGTGTCATGCAACACTGTATATGGAGTTTTTTTTCTGCTGTATGCAATTTCTTCAAATAAATAAATATCTCCGCCGTTCATCTAAGGTAATAAATAAGGATTACTTTTTGTTTGTGAAAATTTACGTTTGAATCAATTTGTTAGAAACTTTTCAATTTTGTCATGAAAAAGCGGATATGAGACTGATTTTTGAGTTTTTAATCTAAAACCAAGTTCTTTTGTTTTATTTGTAAGCCCCAAAATTTAATAATATATTAATAATCCATTACTGGTGCAGCAGTTCATAAAGAAATCAGAATAGATGGGAAAATGAAGTATATATCGAAAGCAAAACATTCTAGAAAAAGTTAGGAATGTCATAAACAAAGGGCACCATTCAATGTTTGCCTCTACGAAGCAGACTTTTGCCCCAGGGCAAAAAATATTTTTGCTGTTTTAACTTGTTACCGCAAGAAACGAAGCATTGAAGATGAACAGGAGAGAGAAGAGGTTCACCTTGCACACATTTCATGTCACACTAACCTTCTAGAAGAAATTTACTCGAATTAGATAGGCCATGAGAAGAAAGATAACTATCCTTTCGCTGAAAAAAACTGAGCATCGAAGTGAGGAGGCACGTTGATGGTTGAAATGCTGCTTTCTCTCCTATTGCAGTTTAAGGTCAAAGCTTGGGTCAGTGCACCTTGAAGAATACAAGGTCTGGTTCGGTCAAGGAGGGTGTGGAGAAAAAAATAAAATCGATGGTATTTCATCATAAGGATGTAGGTACTTCCAGGGTTTCAGGATTCGGGACTGTGATGAAACGACGTATAAATGAGAAAAGTATAAACGTTGCTTATTGTATTTATATACATAATTCAAATTACTATTTATGATTGAACTGAGTTGAAACTGAGAAATGTGATAGTTCCGAATGAAAACTTTTCAAGAGGCCTATGCTCTCTCGGACCGGATCTACCAATCTTATGACAGCCTAATAGCACGAAACAGCTATTAACTCATCAGTAAACAAAACGTTTCCCCTATTCATCAATGGCCCGTAAAGGTGACCTCAGGAAGAAGTTGGACACGTGAAATCGTTTTTTTTTTTTTAAGTCCTAATATTTTTTTCACTCGCTGTCCCTTTAAGACAAAGAAAAACTTTCTTTTCTTATCGGGAAATAATCTGTGCGCATAGATAAAAATGAAATATCCGAAAGTATGAAATCATTAATCTCACAATGGAGGTAGATATAACTATTTTATAATTGAAAAAATATTTAAGATGGATTTTTTAACCTATGACTACATTCCTCCCATTGGGATTTCAGGAAGGAATTTGATTCACACGCCAAAACGCCACGAAAAACGTTGTATGGGAGATCCTCTATATCTCGGTAACTACATATGTTAAAAACATAACTAATGTCTTATTTTAGAGATAAAGGGTAACAACAAAAGTTACAAAAAAATTTGAAAATCGAAATTGCAGTTCAGCGATTGAAGGATTCAAAACAAAATTGTAATAAAGTTACAAAAAAAAATTAAAAATCGGAAAAGAGTCACGCGAGTAAAGTAGTAATAAGCCTTTAAAATCAGCGGCTGTTTGAAAAAGACAGCCTCCCGTCATTTTTTTTAGTTATTTTTGTTAAATTCTTTTTAATTTTGTAATACGGATGAATAATTTGACCGAGGAACGCATTTTCAAAGTTTTATAGGCCTCCAAATATAAGTGTTTCCCCTTTTTCATTCCAAACTAAAAACCAAAAGTTGACAAATATTTATAAAGATAGTGTTTTCGGGTGAAAGGGAGTTGCAAGATATCTCGAATTCATTTTCATTAAACAATGTCTTGAATCAAAAAATTTTAATACTATAATAAAAATTTTAATTATATTCTTTAAAGTAACTTTCAAGATCCACCCATGAACATTGTTAGAACGAGAGCAAAAAGGATGCTTCTCGAAGCAGCAGTCTGGAAAAAGCAAGAGAATTAACGTTTTAATGGGGGGGGGATATTGAGTCTAATTTAATAATTCAGCATTTTAGAGAGGCTTGTAATGAAGTCCGACCCATAACAAAGAAAGAACTCGAACCGAATTTGATATAAATGATGAATACAAATATATATACATTAACATCAAAATCATAGAAGCCCAGACATCTAAACAAACCGTATAGAAGGGAACCATACAACTAATAAATAGTAGGGAATAGATTTTAAGAATGGAAGACAATGAAATGGAACAGGAATTGCAAAGTCCGTGACTATAAAGAAAAATAGAGAAGAATTTTTTGAATGAATTGTTCTAAATTATTAATCGCAAATTTCATGAACAATGTATTATTGTCATTTTGAATTGACGAACATCTTGATTACGCATAAGTTGTTAAAAAAAACCTCTACATTATAGAATTGTTACGAGATATATCAGAAACATTTTCTCATAGGGAAGTATTATTGCGCTTTAATTAATAAATTAAATTAATTGACCACAGTTGAAACTTAGCTCTCACTGCAAATTTATTTTAAGAAGAACATCTTCAATATGCAAAATTTATTTGTCTATAGAATGTAATAATAACTAGTAATTTCACCTGCCCTTACGGACATACAAATATCGAGCCGCTGACAGTTCCGAAGAACGCCAGCAAATTCGAGTACAAAATTTCTTCACAAAGTACACCGCTTCATAGGAAAAAAATGTTAAAATAACCAACACAATTTCTCACAATTTCAAATTCCTATACGCACTTTCAAACTTTCCAAAACGCAAAATCTTGAATAATTCCTAAATAACATAAATTAAAATGCAATCATAAGGATAAAGAAAGACTGATTTAAGTGTAATTGCAATTTTTGCACTTACAAAACACCTCGTGTCCTACGTACAACATGACGATGAGAGATATTTTTGATAAATCTGGTCTAATCTCTTCCTTTACGCATTGGTCTTTCGAACCAAAGAATATGGAATGAAACATCCTATTTTTAAAAACTGTTTCCATAACAAAATATTGAATGAATGATGCTCGTACTTAATATTTTGTGGTGAAGCTATTGAATAAAATGAACAACTTAAGTTTCTATAAGTATAAAAAATGTTATCTCTTGCTGCTATCTGGGATTCTACCATGAGATTAAGATCGCAAATCAATGTTATCTTGAAGATTGGAATATCCATTATGCGCATAATTCACTAGAAATGTCTTACGCATTTTTGTAATTTCATAACAGAAAAAACTTTGTATTCCCGTATAAAACTTTATGTTCAGTTCCTAATGCTTTTCTGCCTTACATTAGCAAACTATTACGGTAGGTACTAATGACGCTTATTACTTAAAATAATACACCATAACTATTGAGGCTGAATTTCAGTTTTATTAATAACCCAACAAAAAAACACTAACCTCTAATAACAAGATATATATACTCTAAGCCTAATAATTCATATATTTATCATAACAGAAAAAAACAGTGAATTTATAACTATATCTCACACCAATATTTATCATAATTCATTTCACAATACACACGACAAAAAATACTGATCTCTGATGAGAAGTCAAATATATCCTAAGAAGAAAACTTAAAACATTTTTCACAACAATAAAAGAAATTCAATTTACAAATATATTGCATATTATTGTTTACATTAATTATTTTCATTCCAACTCTCTACTTCTCGATTTTTAACATTTCAACGAAACCAGAATAAACATATTAATAAAACGAATTAATTAAACAATTCTGCTTTGAGAAATTATTTAAATTGAATTTTTCCCCTTCAAATAAAAAATATAGCAAACAAATGCTATTGAATAACTTAAAATTTATCAACCAAAGGGTAATAAATAATTATTAAATTATTAAAAATTAATTGAAAAAGACCAAACTGTCAGTGAAGCAAAATCTCAGTGTCGGGCTCAACTCGTTTTTTCCTTCATCACGTTAGTTCTAAAAAAAATTGAAACTTCCAACTTAGAGATGATAGCAAAAAACCGTGAATCGGAGCAAGCAACTAACTAACAAAAACATCAATGTACATGAAAACTGTCACATTTATAATTATTTTTGTTTCAAAAATTTCTCAGAAAGACGTTAAAGCGATTCAAACTATTTATCTAAACATAATTTTCAAAGTAAGAGTTATTGAAATAATGAATTAAAGATTCCTTATAATGTCCACATTCACATTTAAATGAAAAAGGTTTTAAATAAATCCATGTTTATCAATTGCATATTATTTTTAAATTAAAAGGAAATATATGTCTCCTCCATATATGCATAGCTTCTTCTTCCTGAACTCAAATTCAAAAAAGTCACATTCACGAAAGAGATAAATTTTTTCTGGAATTCTCAGAAAATTATTTATAAATAATTTACACATGACTATAAAAAGTAAATATTTGTAAAAATAAGAAATTATTTTCAAATTGTTAAAGTTCATTCTAAGATCTAATTCTCCTTCTTAGGTTTTCTTTATAAGTTATGAAAAAAGTTAATACACAAATATAAATTTGAAAAAGTGTAATAAACAAATATAAATTCTATTAAAATTTAATAAATAACTATAAATTCTATTAAAATTTAATAAACAAATATAAATTCTATTAAAATTTAATAAATAATTGTAATTTCTATAAAAAATGTCTAAATTGTATAGAAGTTTAATTTATTCTCAAAAATATATCTTAACATTAAAAAAAATAAATTTAAAAAACTCCTTAAATAAAAATGCACATGCATAGAAAACTGCTTCTAACTTAAGGAAATTGAAAAACATTTGAAAAATTAGTTATAAAGCAATAGTTTTCTGAAAATTTATTTAAATCTTCATCTGGCTCCTTGACTCAATATACGCAGGAATTTAAAAATTGCTGACCAGAAAATATCTAAATACATAGTAATGAAACACGGACGAGCCAAACTAGAAGTGAAAGGCATATTCGACCATTGTGGTTTGTGATAATTATATAAAATATAATAAACAACTTGTTGATTCTTAAAAAATTAAAGACAAAATCAGGACTTCAAAAAGTAGCAACAGTTTACCTCTCTATACGGATGAAAGTATTAATTCAAATAAGTACAATTTTTTTCACCAGTAGCTGTGAGGACTTATAATATCTTTTCAAGGTGTTCGATTTCCTAACGTATTGGATATTTTATACATTCAAACTTGTAAAAACAAATTATTTTAATATTCATTGGATGACTTCATATATATTTTCTCACAATTTCTATATAAGTAGCGGATAAGGAATATATATATAAAAAATGACAAAATCTGCTTAATCGTTCGTACTTACAAGTGAGAAATCTGTAGTTTAGACGGAGCTAATCAGAGACATTCCCAGGAAGTGCTTTCTCTCTGACGAGGAGCCGATTACTGAGAGAAAGTTGATGGCTTCAAGTGATTTTCTATTCCCCCGCGCTTTCACCTTCGTACCCAGTCCAGGAACTTGTCTCTCCACTTGGAGAGCAGATGGGTGGACGGAAACAAGTTCATTTTCATTCAGTAATTACAACCTAACAATCATTTACCAGTCTTCTCTCATTAGTTCCAGAAAAACACAGAAGACTTTTCAATATAACATCTTAAAAATACGTACAATGCAATCCCGGTTAAGGAAAGTTGGAACCTTAAGTCCGTTAACCATAACCCTGTTTGTTACTTCGATGTACCTTTTCTCAAAATCTGTTATATATTCATGTTTGAAACATTTTTTATACAAGTAAGGTACATCTTTCTCATTATACTGAAATGATTTTTTTAATTCAAAATTTTATTTTTTCCATTTTTTTTTTTTTTTTTTTTTTTTTTGTCGAAACAAAAAAATGTGAAATTGGCCATTTCGATGTACCTTTTCTCAAAATCTGTTATAGATTCATGTTTGAAATATTTTTTATACAATTAAGGTACATATTTCTCATTATACTAAAATGAGCTTTTTTAAAAAGATTCAAAACTTTATTTTTTACAATTTTTTTGTGTCAAAATAGGGTAAAATTTCACTATATCTAATTAAATATTTTGTAAATTTATAAATAATTAAAAATTAACCAAAAACTCATTTCAGTATAGTGAGAAATGGGTACTTTACTTCTATAAAAAATTTCAAACATGTATCTATAACAGATTTTGAGAAAAGGTACATCGAAGTGGCCAATTTAACTTTTTTTGTTTTGACACAAAAAAATTTATGAAAAATAAATTTTTGAATTTTTTTAAAAAATCATTTAAGTATAATGAGAAAGGTATGCTTTACTTGCATAAATAATTTCAAGCATGAATCTATAACATATTTTGAGAAAAGGTACATCGGAGTAACAGGGTTAGGGTTAACGGACTTAAGGTTCTAACTCCCCTTAACTTTTTATGAAATACACTTTAAATTAGGAAAAAAAAACAGATTAAAAAAATCTGCCATCGGTCCAATAAAGGAAACCAGTTGCATAGATTGCACCACTGGGTGCACAGATTGGACCACTGGGTGCCCAGATTGGACCACTGGGTGCCCAGATTGGGCCACTGGGTGCCCAGATTGGACCACCAATTTCTTTAAGCACAATTAAAGCAAAAATATTTTTTATTATCAAATTCACACCACCATACAATGCATATAATATGCAATGAATATATATAATGCAATGAATCCAAATATGAAATTCTATTTCTTGTATTACTTCTTCTTCCCCCCTTTATTTCTTCACAAATGATATGTATCCTAAGTTTTTATAATTTTTGAACCAACACTTGATGTCTTTGTGCCCTTTTATTGTTTTTATTTCTTTAACTTGTTTCAATTCCAATTTATGAGGACTGATAGTGGCTATAAACTGCTCTCCTGTTGTTTAAGATAATAATCCTTTTGATTTAAATGGCCCAATTTAGGCTTATTGTTTATGGTCCAATCTAGGTAACCTTTAGACAACAACAACAAATTCCCCTAACCTTAATTGTAAATTATTTTAATAAAACGATTATATTAAATTGTTGCTAAAGAAATTTCCTATCCGAGGATATAATTACGTATTTTTCTACTTAATTTTGAACAATGTAAGGGCTTTTTGTCTCTTGAAAAAATAATTGATTGCTGGTGCCTAAATCTAAACACTTGTTCTCTCACTGTAACCCGTTGCACTTTCTCCTAAAAATAATATCATGCACTCCGTTTACATCGTTACAACATATTTTGCCTCTTTTACGGCCTAGATATTTAATAGAATTGAAATTACGTTACCGGTCCAATCTAGGCACCGGTCCAAATTTAGTATCTCTCGCCTACATAGTGCATTTCAGAAAGAGTGAAAATGTTTATGGTATCAAATATGATTAATATTTTTAGCTGTTGGGGTAAATTTTAATAAAAATAGCATTTTGTACTTATATGTATATTTTTGTATTTGTTTAGTACTTATATATATATATATATATTTGTACTTATATGTATATTTTTATATTTGTTTTGTACTTGTAATGGCATTTCGTACTTTTGTATTTTTATTTCACTGGATGGTAGCTATCCAATATAACATTCGTCTAAATCTAATGCTACAGATATCGTTGACTTTATTTCCATGATATGTAATAAGGTAAGGGAGTGACCGGGCACACGGAGCATCTGGGCCCCCTCTTTGTGTTTTTAAAAAATATAGATGAAAGAAATTTCCAAACCACGTATTTGCAACACTCAGTATCACTTCCCTTCAACACAGCAGTCAGATCTCCAGTCGCACTAGAGCAGTTGAGAAACTAGTCTATTCATGAAAGGACCAAATTTTGCAGCTCACAATTTGAGACACTACTCTGTTCAAGCTAGTCTGGTGAGTGCAATTTTATAATTACGACAAGAATAGCTAGATCACTTTTAAGATTACTCTAAGTACCTTTAATTTCCATTTGATTTTAATTTCTTTGTTTGGTATAAAAAATGTCATAAAGATGTGCTCATTTACCCGGTATCGAAGACTGATTTGGGGCACCGGGTACTAGGGCCTTGGGGAACTGGGTACACAGCACCCAGTTAACCCTGAATTTCTAAGTCAATATATTTCGCAATTCTCAATCTTCAAAGCATCGCTGCTGAACTAATAACATCTAAAGCAGTAGCGTAATTAAAGGCTTGCAGGACTGAAAAAATGTCTGTAGTCCACGGTCTTAGGAGGTACCAACCCAAAGTGTTACAATAATAATGGCACATAGACACTGCGACTGTCCTACCCTCCAGAACTGAAAATTAGGGTCCCACTCTAAACATTTCCCGTGGGCCCCATACTGTCTAGGGGACCTATACTGCAATAAGGACTATTTAGAAAAGAAAGAGGAAGAAGAAAAGGAGAGAATGAAACTGGAAAAAAGACTAAAAAATAAAAGAGGGCTCAGGATATACTTGGAAAATATACTAGATACTATAGCTTAAGAAGCACGAACACTGTGAAAGCAAGAAAAAAACAGCATTCAGAATCGTTGATGAGTACTTCAATGATTATCCACGATTGATGAGCACTTCAGCATTCACGATGAAAGCGATATTAAACACGTCGAAGATATGCGGGTATTTTCAAACTCAGTCACTAAGGTCAGTCAGCCGACCCTGGGGCCTAGTGAGGCACGTTTCCTGTTACCTGTTTAGAAACTGTTATAAGATAAGATCAAATGTATCTCCTGTATTTCCAAACCCAAAAAGTCCTAGCCCAGAATACCAAACCCAGGAAAAATAACTAGACCACTTTTAAGATCACATCATGAAGCTTAAATTTGATTCCGATTCTAATTGTGTTGTTTAGCATATAAAAAAGTTTGAAAAGGGTGCCCAGTTGCTCCGTTTCAAGAGCTGATTTGGAGCAAGTGGGTACTAGGGCTTGGGAACATGGGTACCGAGTACCCAATTACACCTGATTTCTAAAATTATAACTTGTACCTGACTCTTCAAACCATAGCTGCTTTAAAATCACATAATGCTACAGAACTTCATCCACAAATATTTTAAACGTTTTGACTGAGATTCCTCCCTCCCATATAACAGCTCAGGCCTTACAAGAAATATTTCATGTTTGGCATTTACAGAAGAGTAAATATGACGGGATAGAAGGTATCAATAATCTTGATTACTTCCGGACAGTGAATATCGCAGCTACAAAAAAAATTATAATACTGAAAGAAAATATAGAAAATTGTCATTATGATGTATATCAGTTAAATTCGTATAACTTTGTTTTCCAAGCCGAGCTTGCGGCAATTAACTTTCCCGCCGGCTGGGCCTTGAAGAAAGGAGTTAAATTAAAATTTTCACTGACAGTCTCTTGTCAATAGAGTCATTAAAAAGTTTTGACAACGGATCCAATTCCGTGTTAAATATTAAATAGTGCATTAATAATGCGAGAGGGAAAGCCTGTTGCTGGTTTCCCAGGCAATGAACTTGCAGACCACTTTGATAAAATTGATACATTTGCTGGGCGAAAAATTAACAATCCTACTCTTTCTTAAAATATAAAATTAAACAATTTATATTAAGTAGCTGGCAAAACTATTGGATGGATTCTGAAACAGGAACCCAAGTAAACGGTTTCATTGGTTCTATTGACCTTAACTTAATTATTACTAACAAATATGTAATATACTTTTGAGCAGGCAATGGCCCATTTTTTTCGTATTTATATTGTTTCAAATCAGCCAGCACACCGAACTGTAAATAAGGCTCAAGGTGATGTACAGTTTTTCAGTTCAGTACAATCTATGCTTTTGACTGTATTTTTACTAGAAAATTTCATTTCAATAAACCTACTGATGCAAATAAAACCGCATGGTTTAAAATTTTAGTTGATAATAAATATGGACTTGTGAAACTGAAGAGATTTTTAGGAATTCCAGTTGCATATACAGTGATCTTTCTGACTGATGAAACGTTGTTAGAAAGTATATGTTTGTGTTTCTTTAACATTTGTATGATTTTTGATTTCTTCTTGGAAAATAAAGTTTTAAATGTTTTCCACTGAATTGTCATACTTGCTGTAATGTGTTTAATATCCTAAGTTTATTTTAAATTCTTAATTATCTTTTGTTTCCTGTATTATTATTTGATGTTTTTTCATGAATTTCTTGACACTTCCTTTCTATTCTGTTTGGTTGTTCAGAATTTTTGCTTTTGTTGTTACTTTTTTTTGCATTCTGTGTAATTCAGTTTTGATGTGATGTAATGTAATATGATGTGATGTTTTTTTGACGTGAAAACGTGTTTTCGCTCGTTACAGTGATACTCGTTCGAACTTTCTTGTGTGACAAAATACTATCAGATTTGAATCGCTAATAACTACGAGACTAATAATGCGAAAAGAATGGTTGACCCCACAACAAATAGATCATATCTGTAAGAGTTTGTCGCATAGTATTTTTTTGCCTGTGACGTCATCGTACCACTGTAGGCGCATGAGCGTGATTGTTATGAATTAGCTTTATGTAAGGTTATAAACAAGTGTAGCGTGGAAACACGTTTAGCTAGGAGGTTGATTCTGGTGTCATTTTAAAGAACTTGAGGAGTTTTACTAGGACCCAAAGTTAGACAATAAAAATATTTATCAGAATATAAGTAAAAATCGGTTTTAATTTGAAAATTTCAAACTCCGCATGTTTTTTTTTTATTATAACATGCAGAGTTTTCTTTCGAATTGTACGAAACTTACAGAATACTCTCGACAATACGTAAAAGAAACATTGTATTAAAGTTTGAATATTACGGGAATTATGAGCATTTGTAGTAAATAATGTTTTACTGCGCATGCGCGAAATGTAGTTCTATATACTGTGAACAGATGGCGCCATCAAAAGCTACTCTAAATAAAACATAAGAAAGGTGCAGTTGGGGTCCGCGCCGTAGATTTTTCGTGAAAACGTCGGGATAAAATCCGAAAACAAGTATTTCGCATTAATATGTAATTTAATTATCAATCTCTTTAATACAATATTTACACAGATTAGTGTAATGGTTACAGAATAGATAAATCAGAAGCTCCCACAGACCCTTGCTACATGCGATAAACTTGTGATTTATCTATTCTGTAACCATTATACTACTCTGTGTAAATATTGTATTAAAGAGATTGATAATTAAATTACATATTAATGCGGAACACTTGTTTTATGATTTTATCCCGACGTTTTCACGAAAAATCTACGGCGCGGACCCGAACTGCGCCCTTCTTATGTTTTTCCTGTTTTGTGTTCCCTGCCTTCCGAGTCAGTATCTTACAACTTCTGGGTAGGCTGTGTCGGCGTGGGCAGATAAATACATACAAAAACCATCGCTCTGAACAAATGACATATATGGCAGTGGCGTAATTATTGGGTGGCAGGACAGGACAAATGCCTGGAAACCATGGTCTTAAGGATTATGAAATCTAGCCCAATTTATTCCATGTATTTCCCAGATTACAAAAAATTACACAGTGGAGAAGTAGTGGAGTAATAATAAATTGTAGTTGCTTGTATTAAAAATAGATACGAATTTAATATAATAACATATTTCAAAATGGAAAATTATGCATTGCATATTTAATCATTTGGAATATACTGACAGCGAATAACCCGTTCATTTTTATGTTTTTACAGGAGTTTTTGTTTACTTATTATAATAAATAAATTTCTGGCCGGAAGAAAGATTAATACATTATATTCTGACTTTTCTTCTTCATTGAGAAATAACACTCACTAAACGATAAAAAATAAATTTGCTGATTTTAAAGTAAGGAAAATAAAACTATATTTATATTTTTCGTTTATATTATGACTATAAATGTGTTAAAAGATAAGTATTGCTATTTAGATAAGAATAAATGTTTTATATGTCCCATTCTTGTGTTAAAAATTAAATATTTTATTTAATAATTGACATTTTCATTTGCTGTTTATACCACACCATATTTGTCCCTGGGACTCAAACTCCAAAGGGAGGCACTTAAAATAATTACAGTTGTATTAAACGACTAATTATTGATTTCATATGAAGATCAGAATATCCTGTAAAACCTGTTGAAATTGTAGACAATGAATTAAAAGTCAGTTTTATTTTTATGGTTAAGACATGTGGGAAGTGGCCAGAGGTGCGATGATTCCAAAAAAGTTAAGATTATCCTATTTCCTAAGCAATTAAATAAACGTGATACGTATGAGGTTACAGATTTACCTTTATAATCAAGGCTGTAACGATTGTCTTTTGAGTCGGTAAATTAAGTTTTCCAAAAAATATTCATATTTAGCTTATTTAGGATTATTTAATTCTGTAATGCATTGTTCAATCTTCGAACATCAAGTATTATGTACTTGTTATAATACATTATTTTTGAACTCTGACCTCAATTCAATATTTTCAAGCTATAATAAGTTATATGTTTCACTGTTTAATTTAGCTGGAAAATTTCTTTGGAAGATTTTTTAATAAATGTAATATTTATTTAAGAATGCTTAGCTAACATTCGAAATAGCATATCCAGTGGCTTTAAGAAATGACTTGATATATTAATTTTGCATTTTTCACATATTGCATACATTGCATTTTTCAATAAATGCAGTGTTTATCGAAGTCATAACCTAAAGCAATCATATTTCTTGCTGTTTCACTCAAAAACACACACATGCACATATTGTTTAACAACTGATTCGGAAACCCTCGAGCTTTTGCGTATGTGCCGGGCGGAGTTATTTTCATCAAAATAGGGGGAAAGTGAAGAATGGAAGGGTGATGTTTACATTTTACTGAGTGTGATCTAACAAAGAACTCCGGAAATGAGATCATCTTATTCATTGCCTGACACCCATTTCCGGCGTAAAATCGTCCAAAAGTGCTAGTCTTGGAATCCGTTGCTGAACTATAACTATGTGTGAGAATACAGAATAATTGAAAAGATATTATATAAGATTAAAAATCTGCCTCATCATAAGTCAGTTGATAGTATCTGACTCTCTCAATCTACTACAGAGGTAGAGGTTCCTCTCACACACAACTGCAATAAAAATATTAAAGTTATTTTATTTTTAACCACATAACCAGCATTTATATATTCTTAAATAATGAAGGAGCACCTCAGATACCAAAATAATAATTTTTCTTTATATTTCTAAGCTTTAGAGGTGGCGTCCAGCGATCCTGACGTTCTGGGGAACTGGGTACATGTGTCTGCATATTTTTAGACTAAATTTTATATTTAAAAATTATTAGTTTCAATAAATTTTACATATAACTTTGAAGGGTAATATTTGCTGATCATTTTGATCTATTACAATTGCACAAAATAAAAAAATATAGCCAGCAAAAACGTTCAAACTCAGAATTAATTTCTGATGTTGTAAAATAAGTACTCACACACCTCGCCTATCCTTATATATTCCAAATATTTGAATTGGCTTGGAATCCATAAAGAGAAATCAATAATCCCTAAAATTCAAATTAAATTTTATTTCCTTTAATGATAGCTTTTAGCACATTATTGAAGTTTAAAAACTATCATGAAAAAAATTTACTTTTGGGATAGAATCTGCCAGTTGATAATGCTCAAGGTCCAAACAAAGAAAGTATTATACAAGGATACAAGAATGCTGAAAGTTTTATCTTTCATTTCTAAAAGTAAATTTTTGAGCGCATTTCTACAGAATTTTCTGTTCCTTCACAAGTTCACATTTGAGTTTCAAATAAAGAATTTTCCAACTATTGAAGATAGCATTCGCTGCCATCTTATCTTCTTATTTCCAAAAACTTTGATCACGGTGAAAAATTAGAAAGTGGAATTAATCTACAAAGTTCAACTACATGTTAAGCAACACTCAGGAATCTTTTGATGTAATTAATTTAACCCTTTATAAGGCCGTGGGAAGTATAGTTATCACCAAATTTACCATTTTAAAATGCCCATAGTAAGCTATTTCACCGCCTCTTATTAGAACTACTGTCTCTTATTAACTTAAGAAAGTACAAAAAATATTAATAAACATTTTGACCACGTTTTGTAATTTTAACAATCAAATTAATTATCAATTTATTATTATTATTATTTTGAGATAGTAATATGCAAGAAGAAGAACTTGACTTAAGATCTCGTCAAATTTTTTGATGAAACAACAACCTAGGTGTTCTAACTTTTTATCTCAAACCATACGAAGAGTCTTGATTTGCTAATTAATTCACAAACAAATTAATTTTATCTAATAAGCTGAAAGCATTTCTTTTCTTAAATCAATCTCAATCACGCACCATCAGTAGAAAAAATGGCTCTTTAAAGGAGCAAAATTTAATTCCGAAATGACACATAAACTATAAACTTAGAAAAGGTCACCATATTCAGTTCACGTCGAAGTCATTGAAGTTTTCCACACGGATTGCAATCAAACAAACAATCTGTGAAGAAAAAAAGACAATTCACTGTTTTCGAAGTAAACTTTTGTGAGGTTGATTTGAATCAAAAGTTTTCTTGCATTGCTTTTTTTAATGCATTTGAGATGCATGTTATATAAAAGAAAGACAAATTATTGCATGTTCAGTCAGTGGCGGCTCGTCAGCTCAGAAACAAGCAGTGTTGCAAAATTTTTATAGACCTAAGTTGTAGGAAATGTTGTGCTGATTATTTTGGTATATATTGATGATAGACTGAAAATTGATAGTTTTTGAGTTATAAGCAAAAAACTGGGACTAAAATTTTTATGTTTTTTGGCTATAACTAAAATTCCAACAAAAATTATCGGTGGCAAACCTCAGAATCGTAATCAGCACCCGAAAAAACCTAAAGAAGCAAAAAATTACAAACCATCCAGAATTGGATTTTTAAAAAAGACTGAACTACTGCGAAAAAGCCCCAAATGAGCGCTGAAAAAAATGCAGCTCAAATGAACAATTTCAAGCGGAGAAAGGGTTGCTTTTCTCCCGCTTCGCGTTGCTCTTTGCGTTAACATGGGATCCTGAGGAGGGGCAAAACTTGATGCAGCTCTGGTCTGTCTCTCTCTTAATTCTTGATTGATTTTCTGTCTTCTTTTTACATTTTTTATTACTCACTATGTTTGCCATTTTCGTTGATCACTGAATTTTCAAAGAGGAAAAGTAAGCCAATTAGAATAAGAACGGAAATACAATCTTTTAAAATAATTTCAAGGGGTACTGCAGCTCTAATGGACGAGCCGCCACTATGTTCAGTACAAAAAAAGATGCATAACAAAAGAAATTAAGAGAACATCTGCAGATGTTGAACAGCCATACTTCATCAGTTAAATTGCGAGATATATAATAAAAAATATAACCTTTTTACCATCATTAGACTATAAAGCTCATTTTAAATTCGTTAAAAATGCTAAAAAGAGGCAAATAGAATGACCCATATACCACAGGAGCAGCTTAATGAACACGATAAATTAAAACAACTGTGTCAAAAATGCCTATAAATTCGTTATGTAATTAAAATTTTTCTCGTAAATTAGTTTTTTAGCAATGTTCGTGCTGTTTTGTTCACTTTTTTCTTCTTTTTAGTAGTTTTCATAGATTTTTTTCTTTTTAAGGATGAGTGCATGCTTTATTTTTTCATGATTTTTTAAATACTTCAGTAATAATCTATTTTCAAGACATTTTTTTGCAGTTTTTGAGGAACTGCGCAATGATTTTAATGCGTTCAAAGCCTCCCAAACAGATCAGGAAAATGATGCATTTTTGCGTTTTTTATGTCATTTTCCCTTTATTGCACCTGTTATTTCTTTTGAAGAAGATAATGGCTCCTGTGGTAATAGATCGTAGGTGGAGTCACATTTTATTTCAACACGTAACCTTGAAGGTCGACAAACTTGAGAGCACTAAAATAAAGACAGACACGTTACAAATAAAGAATTTTATTTCTTAACATAATTTTATATCAGAATTTTTATAGGACAACATTTTATAGAATATATATAGGCATGCTTTTTCATGCTATTAAAAAATTTGCCATAGAATTTATATATAACAATATCTTATAACAATATATATATAGGCATGCTTTTTCATGCTATTAAAAAATTTGCCATAGAATTTATATATAACAATATCTTATAACAATATATATATAGGCATGCTTTTTCATGCTATTAAAAAATTTCTCAGACTGCAATAATTATGTACATTTATTTTTAGTCTGAAATCACAGTAGTGTTTGTTCCATTTTTGTTTCAAATTTAATGTATTAGATTGTCATTGTTGACCTCTATTAACCCATTACCTGCCTAAACTCTACTATTTGACTTTTTAAAAAATCATTAACATGATAAAATGTATGAAAACGCTATTTCTTATTTTTTTTAAATTAAACTGATTAATTAACCTACTTTTAATTAGAATTAGTTTATTTTTTCTATTAAAAAATTTATTTTTATCGAGTTTGCATCTTTTACAGTTGTCAGATCAACATTCAGATACAAAAATCTGAATGTTGAGCTGAACAGCAACAGATGATGAAAATTGCACTGTTTAGTGAAACTAATTAGAAAGCCCAAAAAAGAGACAATGGCAGATAATAGATTAATATGGGTTAGTTATTCGTTTCAACCCAGTTAGTACTTTTTTTACAGAATACAGTCATTTTTAGTTATTCCTTTATAAGTTCATATCGGAAAATGGTTATTGTATAGTAACCACAGACTCTTCTAGTTACAGAGATTTATAAAAAGTCACTCTAGAAGGCACTGAAGATATATTATTAAACAAAATATATTATTTAGTGCAGGCACACATTTTAATGGAGAAGACGATAGTTATTCCACCATCTTAGTGATATGTATGTTTAATCCAGAATCCAATTGCACAAGTGCATAAAATTCATGTAGAAGTAAAAATTAATCCATAGTGAAGAAATCCATAAAGAAGTTGAGAGTGCAAAAGTTCTATAGAGGAAAGGCTAGAATTTGAAGTTTTCTTTCTTTGGACTTTTCACATTCCTCTACACCAACTTCGTAATTTCTACCTATAGAGGATAAAAAATATCATACTTTAATTATGTTGGTTTCCAATAACTAAAGAGTCATATTCAAATCAATGTACAAAATAATATACATATCACTGATTTTCCCATGACGACAAGGAAAATAGGACATTAAGCAATTAATATTGAAGTTAATTTTTAACAGATTATATAGAACTTAATTCATTGCTGGAATATTTTTTTTACTTTTCCTACTTTGAGTTAGAAATGTAATAAGTAATTTCTAATTATTTACAATTAAATTAAGTGAAATTAATTTTATAATATAATTAATTTTACGAATATATAAGTGAAACAAAAGTACAGCTTTCATACACGGCATCACTGGCGATAATTTTTGTTTTGGCGACTTTTTTCAACAGCTTCAATATATGACCCCATTGGCGCTATTTTGTTTTGGCGACTTAACGATACGTTGTTCGGTTAGGCGACAAGAAGTCGCCAATACAAGATTATCGCCAGTGATGTCGTATACCAAAGCTGTTCCGAAACAAATACGTACCGCAACAATACAGGGTTAAAAGTTGATACGAAAATTTTTAAAAGCACGTTTACTTAGAATACTGCAAGATTCTTAAAATGAGAATGTTTTTCAACCTTTTTTCCACTTATATAATGCTTCTAAATTCTGAACTAATTTTGATTAAGAATTCATTATTTTAAAGCTTGAAGTTTCATTGCCAACATCAAGCATCTTTTCTGCAAAAACATTTTTGTTAAAACTTTATTATTTTCTATGTTTCATTCGAGGGCTTCGTGAGGATACCTCTGAAAAGCCTCATCTTTAAATATCGATAGTATAATCATTGAAAAAAATTATAATTGTTGAATAAATGAAAAGCTTTAAATAAATTTCGTTTACTAACATAATGAGAATGATCAGGATTATTGAAAAATGTTTTTGAATGCTGCTGTGATGTAATGCTAATTGATTCAAACAGTAAAATTGCAGGATTATCGAAAAATGTTTTAGAATGCTGCTGTGATGGTAATGCTAATTGATTCAAATAGTAAAATTACAGGATTATCGAAAAATGTTTTAGAATGCTGCTGTGATGGTAATACTAATTGATTCAAACAGTAAAATTAAAAGGATTATCGAAAAATGTTTTAGAATGCTGCTGTGATGGTAATGCTAGTTGATTCAAACAATAAAATTAGGAACTCCCATAACTGCAGAGACAAGCTTATGTTCGTCAGCGTAGAATTGCTTAATCCTCTAGCTATTTTTTGAAACAAAAAACATCTAAGAGATAATGACAGAAACATAAGATGGAAAGCAAATCTAATGTGCAGTGAAATAAATGAGGAAATACATTTGCAAGATTAGGGATGTGTAATCACAGCATAATAATAAATATTAGGCAAGATGAATATTATTAGTGCTTTGAGGAAATATTGGCGACAAGTTTTTCAAGGGTACTGATATGCTCGTGGATGATGCTTAAGCACTATGAAGTATCATAAGGGGCCGTTCAAATATTACGTAAGCACCGAAGGGGGGGAGGGGGTTTGCGATTTGCTTATTTTTGCTGACAAGGGGGGAGGGGGAGTATGATTGATGCTTACGTAAGACATTAAAATCAATTTATTTCCGAAAAACTCTTGTAACTTTCACAAATAATTTAATTAAAAAAATTAAATTTGAAAAAAAAGTTAAATTTGGCAAAAGAAAATTAAACTTTATTTTTGTAAGCTTAAACGTGAAATTGTAAGGAAATTAAACTTACATTTTTTTTTTTCATTTTAAGCGGAGTTAGAGTTTTTTATTTGAATTAAGTCCTAAAATTTTTAAAATTAGATTATTACTGTTATACGTTTTGTAAAAAAAAGAACGGGGGGGTGCAGTTTGCTTACGTAATTATAAGAGGGGGCTTGCTATTAGCTTATTTTTGCTGACAAGGGGGGAGGGGGAGTCAAAAAATACCAAAAACATGCTTACGTAATATTTGAACGACCCCTAACATATTTATTTCACATTTGTTATCAATGAAATAATCACATTTAATATTTTAGAGTTGACAATAATTGTAACTGCAATTTAAGTGAATCAAATGAAATTACAAGAATTCCTTTCATTACTTATTGCAGGTATCATTTACAACTTCTATAGCTGAAACTGAGATCCCTCATTAGAATTCAATCTTTTTTCATTTCATATAATTATTCTTGTTATATTAACTTAAAATAACATGTAAAAGGTTCGTTTTAACGATATACCATAACCTCCAGTATTCTGCGTGATAATAATTCAACCACATTTTCTTATATGAAATTTTCTTGCTTCTTTTAGTTTTATACTTTATCCACCAGAAATTGTAAAAATCAGTATAAAGCTGTAAAATTATCATTCTCATGCGCTTTTATAACTTGATTCCAAAACATTCAATATATCAATGAAAGTTTTGATTAGAGCTCTTCATTCAAGCTCAAAACAAAAATTTCGAGTTGAACAATGCGTATTGTTTCTTGAATAAATTTTGATGAGCTAATTAAAATGAATTTTTAGTCGAATAATGCTAAACTTTATTTAATTAGTTTTTAAGAAAACATTATGAAAATTAAAAATTTTAATTCTTTTTATAGTTAAGAAATGATTTTTCTTTCAAATTGTGATGATTTGAATAATACAAAGTTTGAAAAAGGATAAGTTCTTTTCCATAACAACGTATGATGAGCATTGTTACACAAAATAAAATATAAAAATTGTATTTTAAATTCTTTCTACCATCAATAAAAAGGCAGATAACGCTGTTTAAGCGTCAGAAAATAATACACAGGATCAAGCATTAAAATACCCAGTGAAGTACTGATCGCTTCAAAGTGCTAAGACTAGCACTTATGGACGACTTCACTCCGGGAAAAGATGACAGGCACTGAGAAAATGAGGGCATTTCCGGAATTCTGTAAAATGTAAACATCTCCCCCTCAATTTTTCACTTCACCCCTATTTTGTGATATTAACTCCGGTTCGCACATGCGCAAAAGCGTGGAGGGTTTTGGAATCGGAGAGCACACATTATTATCAAGTGATGACAGAAATTACTACCTCCCATATAAATAGGAATGGAATATGAGATTTTAGAGGGAATACGATTTTCTCATGCATATGAATAAGGTACATATTAAATATAAACTCAATAAAACTGAAACTCTCAGTCATTTTGTAGAGTATACAAGTAATAATATCATTTAATTTTATTTCAAATTCTAATATTATATATTTTAAAGTCTTAATGTATTCCAAAATCACTTTTCTTAAACTCCAGTTTCGTTCTGTTTCCCGCACAGGAGGTGTATTAAATCTCTCGTTTTGACATATTTATTACTAAAAGAATATTTTAATCGTTTCTACGCGCACACAAATCGCGAAATCAGCGACTTGACGCCATGCATTTTCCCTAAAACACTTACGTAATTTACTAAAAATAACTATTATTTCCTTCACTTTGATCACGTGTCTATCTGCTAAACCCCTACCTGAGAAAAAGCAGGGATTTTCTGTTCTCTTTTGGCTTAAAAACTTCAACTAAGATGCACATATGTCCGTCACTCTCCCATAATAAAATGAAAATTAGAATATAATTCGGCCCGTTTTTGTTATTTTACGACTACAACAACGAATACATTTTATACACATATTTTAAGAGAATATTTAAAAATCGAGTTTCTCCGTGTTAAATGTCTATAAATGAAAGCATCACTATAACAATCCTGTAGATTTCATGTCATGATTTCGAACAAAATTTTCAGCCATTTTAAATGATAAAAACTTCCGCAAGTTTTCTAGCAATTGTTTAATCCATTCGTGCAGAATAAAGCGTTTCAGATTTGGAGCAAGATTGAATTAAAATTTCACAGTTACGCATTAGAGTGAGTCATGTTGAATTCCATAAAGGGCTGAATTCTCTCAACCTCTTATCCACATCGATTAAAAAATGCTGTGTGAACGGTTGATCGTCACATAAATTCTCGTTAATATGAAAACTCGTTAATATGATAACTTAAATGCATTAGCATTTTATTATTGGAGATATCATAATATGAAAGAAATGAAATGAAACACTGCCCTTTGAAGAGAATACAACGCTAGATTAATTCCTTGAATATGCTATCATACATTCATTGTTTTGATTCTGTCTGACATGCTTATTTGACTCCAAATCCAGAGCACAATTTAATTCTCACGGAGTAAAGATGAAGGTTATGATGAGTTAGTTGTTCGTTCATGGCTTCCGGGTGGGTTATTCCGTAGGGCAACTTTCGTTTTGTCTAAAAAGGCGAGTTGAGGAAAAAAGGTTAGGAGAGAAAACCTGTTTGATGAAGGTTGATGTATCTTCTGGAACATTCGTTAATGCCTTCAGTTATCTTTTTATCCAAAACAAGAATGTTCAGTTCCATATTCCTGACCTTCCCTCGAGGCATTGTTTTCTTAGGCTGTTTCTTAACTGATAAAAATAAAGCCAAGTGTACCATATTTCAGCGTACGAAAAAATGAAAAAAGAGGAGAAAAATGGAACTAATCGACATCAAAGTTGTTCACTATCCAAACTCAGATAGTGAAATTCGTTTCTCTCGATTTTCTTTCCCATCCAAAACTAACTAGTATAAAGACTGAACATCCCTAATATCTGCTTTAAATATAGCTAAAAAATGGATAATTCAGTTATATTACGAAATATTGTAGAACAGTTTTTTTTATAAAAAACATCCCTTTTCGAAGATACCAAGACTTAGGATACAAAAGGACTACCTGCATTTATGTCCAAAAGTTAAGCATAATTCGTAGGATACGAAAATTGTAGAACAGTTTTTTAAAAAAAACATCCCTTTTCGAAGATACCAAGAATTAGGATACAAAACTACTACCTACACTCATGTCCAAAAGTTAAGCATAATTCGCAAGATGCGAAAAATTTGGAGTTAATACAGATACAGTGGTTCACAATCAGTTGTGGAGAATCTTGGGGCGTACAATCGTCGGCACCCACATTTTATAGTGAAGATTCGGTCACGTGGGCATTTAGAGGGACGACCAGAAAGTGATGAAGACGAAAAGAAACTTCGATTCATCTCGTTTCACAGCAAGGTGATAAAGAGTTGAAACTTTCATTACTGGTTTTGTTTGTTGTGCGCAATATTTGCATGCATTTTTGTAACAATAGCATATATTTCTAGAAAATGTATAAGTTTTTCTAAAAAATCCTAATTTTTTCCGTATGTTTTCTGCTTATAACATGCATAGTTTGCAAATAAATCATACGAAACTTACAGAATATGTGATAATATAATAGAAAACTATTCTATTAAAATTTAAAGTAAATACTTTGAATATTAGAGGAAATATGAGTATTTTTAGTAAATAATTTTTAGCTGCGCGTGTGCGAAACGTAGTATAATATTCTTTCATAATTTCAAAGCCAGATATATATAGAGTAGCTTATATAAAAATTCCATTTGAATACCGTTAAGATACAGAAAGATATCGGCATTGCAGCAAGTTGAATTGAAAACTCTGCATGTTATAAGCTAAAAACATGCTCAAAAATTTGGGATTTTTAAAGAAAACATTGATATTTTCCCGAATATAAGTGTTATTTGTACGAAAATACATGTAAGCATTGCGCACAGCAAACGAAAGTATTGATGAAAGTTGCAAATTATTTTCAGCTTTCTGTGAAATGGGTGAGCCCAAAACATTTTCATCTTGATCACTTTCTGGTCGGTCCCCTAAATGCCCTCGTGACCGAATCTTCACTATAAAATGTGAGTTCCGACGATTATACGTCCCACGATTCTCCATAACTGATTGTGAAACCACTGTATCCGTATTAACTCCAAATATTTCGCATCTTAAGACTTATTTTAAACTTTCGGACACGAGTGTATTTATGTTATTAGCTTCAAATATCACTGATCTGAATCTTGATATCGAGAATAGATATGATTGCAACACAAAAAAAATTATTGTTTGACAATCCTAGATGATTTTTAAGAATTTATGTCTTGTTTTGAATCTGAAAGATGTACAACGGAGTTTGTCTCAGCAGCTTGAGTTTCCACAGATTCACTGTGTACCAACTCTACTCACATAATGAAGAGGGAAAAGATATTTTAGAGCCAATACTCCTCAGGTACAGACACCAAACTTTCCCAATAAGCAATGTGATTTTTTAAAAGAACTAAAAATAATTTTTGCTGCCATTTAGAAATTTTTATAAGTCAGGAAACTGCTTGGGACAGTTCTATCATCTAGATAATCATATAATTAAAAAACACAATGGGAAAATGAAAAGTAATCGTCGGTCCAACCATTGTATATGATTGAAGTTTTTCCACAAAAAAGTAAATAAAAAAAATATACAGACAGATCTGACAATTGGAGAGAGTGGTTTAAATTTTTAACTATGCTGCAACTGATTCCAGTTTTATGACAAAAAAAATCCATTTCCATCTTTTCTGTGTAGCACATCTTTTTATATTAATTCGGTTGAAAATTATTGATTTTTAAAGTTGATCCGTTGTTCTGAATCACTCTGTATATAATGCTCAAGTAGCACCACCAAAGCAGAAACTCGGACAAACCACCAAGAACGCAAAACAGCTGCAAAAATTTTACTCCTCACCGTTCCTTGACACCGCCAGTTTAATATTTTCTGATTTGAATATTAGAGTAACGGATTAAATTTCTTAAAAAGAAAAAATTTAAACCTAGAAAGCCGGTTTCTTTTTAAAGATTAGAAGTTAATTTCTTTCTGTGTCTCTCAAACCTTTATTATGTGAATACCCGTCTGAATTCCCCTCAGTAAATTCACTCATCCATTAAGATTTAATCATTTTTATTAATTAAATCTTAATGGATGAGTGAATTTGTATCGCAGTGTGTTTTGTTATTCACTGCGATTCTTGTCTTAACTATATCCAGACATGAAAAAATGTTTGATTATTCTTGAGTTAAAATATTCAGACAGGAGTTTGTGAAAGCCTTCGCATAACGTAGGTCTAGATTCAAAACCTGAATATGATTGATTTATAAAGTTTCTGGATCTGGCCAAAAAATCCATAATGCAGCCAGAATTCGCCAAATACAAATCATAGTGTCTGAACGCAATCCATTGCGAAGTCTCATCTAAATTTTGATTTCAGAATAAGATAAATTCTGAATATATAATTCAATTATTTTACTAAAGATTTTCTTGCTGTAGTGAGAGAATTCAAATATTGGCCTATATTTAAATCATTCCTTCATTTTTATTAAGTATATATTTTCATTTAATATATATTTAGTGAGTTGTTCTTCATTAGGCTATATTTTTTTTATCAAATTACTGTCCGGTTTACTAAAATATATTAATTTTTTTGTTTAGTAAAAATTGCACACCAAAATAATAACTGCATACTAATGAACATTTTATTTTTATGATTAATTTTACAAAATCAAATTCAGATGAAAAATCAAACGACTTCGTCTCGACTTTTGAGCCTAGGTAGCGCAAAAAAAATCTGTGATGATCATCTCTACAGAAAAACACCGTACAGTGCTTTTTGTTTCAATTGCCTTTAAAACCTCTTTTATATCTAAAATATTATTTTCACACTTTTACAAAAGAAAAACTAGATCTTAAAATTTCTATATATTGCAAAACATATTGACATTTTTTTTTTTACTTTTAACATCCCAAATTAATTTTACTAATTGAGAAGGTAAGTTTTACAGTTTTTTACTCACAGAGAAAATTTAAGTTGTAGATATATAAGGGTATACAAACTCACACATTTTATATAAGGTAAGGCGGGGTAACTGTGTATACGAGACATCTGGACAATTCCTATGGATTTTTTAAATGCAAATAATGGGAATTGATACAACCTATGGAAAAGCTCAATAAAATGCATGAAAAAATGTGGATGGGCTCAGGTATATTTGCTAACTGTTTGTAAAGAGTTTTATACCCAAAATTCCACTAGAGAGGCCAATACTGATAATGTATGAGGGACATAAAAGTGTCATTCCACCTGATTTTATTACTAAAACAATCGTAAAATCACTCCTTCTCACATCGCATGTCCGACAGAAACTTAGAATTGGTAGATTTAGAGGCATAAAGACCGACTGAGACAAAAATTTTGTAAAGTGGAAAGAAGCAAATACAAAGATCCTTTTCGAAACTTGTGAGAAGAAAGGTCTGTACCTAACTAATCTACCTCTGAGAAGGATGGATCTTTATAATTTGTAAAGTGGAAAGAAGCAAATTCAAGGATCCCTTTCGAAACTTGTGAGAAGGAAGGTCTGCACCTATCTAATCTACCTCTGACAAGGATGGATCTCTATAGTTTGTAAAGCGGAAAGAAGCAAATACAAG
>BGPR01000075.1:1777012-1826365 GCA_013235015.1 Araneus ventricosus
CTAATCTACCTCGGAGAAGGATGGATCTCTATAATTTGCAAGAGGAACAAAAAAGACTTCTAATTTAAATTCTTCTCCTGGGTAATATCATAAAATAGAAATAAAATAAAAATTATTCAAAAATTTGAAAGGTTCAGTAACCAGCGTTTTATGCTAACATATAAATAATTTGCCCATTTGCTTTTCGAGTCCATATTTTATTCCTATCCATATTATTTCAAGTTTTTTCCATCATTTATATTTATTTACTCTTTATCGCTCTTTTATAAGATCAAAAATCTCGGTACCGTTTGTATTAATTGTATTTGTACTTAAAAAAGACGGCTTTTGATTTAATATCTTACATCCATATTTGAAGAGTTGTCGGAATGGTATGGTAAAAGCATATCTTACATATCAACACTTAAATTGATTGCCTAAAAAAACACACATAATTTTGTAAATCTATAATGAAAAGTTAAGGTAAAACTAATGGAAGTATCCTTTTCCAATAAAAATTGCACTACACGGTTTGATTAATGAATGAAATGACAAAATTTATTGGATCTTTTCGAAATTCAGAAAAGTGTTAGCTTTAAATTTTTGAAAATCACAAGCACATTCCCCTATTTCAAGGCCTTCCGCTTCCCTTTTTCAGCTTAGAATGAACTTTTAAGGAGAATAGGAGGCAAATAATAATAATAAAAAAAAATCTAGCATTAAATTTTATAAAGTAATATGTTACATACAGATGGCGCCACGACCGACTAATCCTAAATTAAAGCTTTATCTTCCGAGCTGGTTACACACATCGATAGTGATGTGGCTAAACAGAATACTAGTTTCGTAATTTAGAAAAATATTTCATAAGAATAATGAACAATTTTTAGAATTTCTTTTCCTGATTACTAAAAAGGAAATTGTGTTTTTGAAATTCCTTTCGAAATCGAAGGCTCGAACATATTAGCAGGGTGGCGCCAGTGAGGTGACCGAGGGACCAAGGCCCCCCTGTCGGGGATGCTGTGCCGCCCCATCGGAGTAAATTTTTATACCCCGTTCACGCAACAGACTATTCAACTAGTAGATAAATAAAGATCTGGCGAAATTTGAGAGGGTCATCATTGCGCTTCTCCCCTTGTACAGCATGTCGTGCCCCCGATTTCGGGGAGACCCTGACCCCCTTCAGGCAGACCGTGCCCCCTATCGGGCAGATTCTAACGCCACTCCTGCATATTAGACCTTTAAAGAAAACTTTGGGGATATTTGAGAAGACATTATATTTTAAGAGATTTTGTCAAGTTCTAATATACGCAGTGGCGGCTCGTCAGCTCAGAAACAGCATTTTTCATGTTTCTTGGCCATAACTAAAATTCCAACAAAAATTTTTGGTGAAAAACCTCAGATTCGTAATCAGCACCCTACAAGTCATAAAGGAGCAAAAAATTACAACTCTTCCAGAATTTGATTCAAAAAACTACTTAATGATTGAGAAAAAGCAGGAAAAAAAGCCAAATAAGGAAGGCAAAGGCGGAAGTGGCGCCAAACGAGAGCTGTAGAAAACTCAGCTCAAGGGTATTTTATTTCAAAGGGAGAAATGGTTGCTTTTTCTTCCGACTGAGCGCTCCGCGCTGTTCAGTGCACGAATTTTGATCCTTATGAGGGGCAAAACTCTATGCAGCTTTGTTCTGTCTCTATCTTAATTCTTGATCAATTTTAAATCTTCCTTTTACGTTTTTTATCACTTTTTTGACATTTTCGTTGATCATTTAACTCTCAAAGTGGAAAAGTAAGCCAATTAGAATAAAAACGAAAATACAAGCTTTTAAAATAATTTCAGGGGGACTGCAGCCCTAATGGACTTGACGCCACTGAATATGCGCTAAAATAACCCTCGTGTTGCTTCAAAACAGGATGTTAATATAACTAAACCTAAACCTAATACAGTAGAGTCTCCTTACAACGAAGTCTCCCTACAGCGAATTTCTCCCTATGACGAAATTTTTAATAGGAATGTTAAATAACATTCAAAATATTCTCCATATAATGGAGTTGTTGTCTCCCTATAACGAATTTTTTCAGGCCTTTATCTTTTCGATTTTTGTCATTTTTGAAGAAAGTTGTTAATTTCTGTACGAACAAATCGCTCACAAGTGCCTGTTTCTGGAACCACTCGCATTGTTCATTCCAGCGATAACACATAACAATAGAATGCTATGTGAAGGATAATGCAGTTGTGGGACCTGGGTTTTACAGAGGGAGCAACATTTCTACGGGTCAAGATTCCAAGAAACGGGGTGGAAACAGCAAATGGATGTGACAATACGCATTTTATGTTTATCCATACTAGTACATATTATTCTCTAAATTGGTGAATTGTCTTCACTTTTGAGCATTTTATTTATACAATAAAAATTAGTGTAATTTTAACAGATTTATAATAAATATTACTTCATTTTTAATTCAAAGTCATAATTAAATATTTTTGAACTTATCGCACATACTAAAAGGTTTGTAACATTTACTTAAATAACTGCAAAAATCCCTAATCTCCGTATAACGAAATTTTCTCTATAGCGAATTTTTCAACTGGAACCAAGCGATTTCGTTATAGGGAGATTCCACTATATACGTTACTCAAATAAAAATTATTTGGAAAGCTTGTACCCTTTTTTTATATTCTGGATCCTCCAATTAGCAAATAAAAACTCCTACAACAATTTTAACAAAACAACGTGTGTGAAAATCAGTTCATTGAAAGCAAGCGGTTATTTGTGGGTAACAAAAAGAGATATTCAAACGCGCTATTAAAAAAATTCAAAACATACGCTTCATTGTTATATAGTCCTCTCCTCCCCTCTGAAATGCAGTGTATCAGTGTAAATAAAATCACTTTCACTGGAATTGTGGCGATATATTCCACTGAAATCAAGGCGTCGAAAAATGTACCGTCATTATCAAGTTTAAAAGAAACAAGCGGGATTGATGTTGTCCTATATGTCTGGCTCTGAAGTTATGAAAGAAAATTTTTGCTACGTTTCACACATGCGCAATAATACAAATACTCATATTTCTTGCAATATTCAAAGTTTTTACTTTGAATTTTAATACAGTAGAACCCTGCTAATCCGAACCGATTTTATTTTCGAAAATTATATGTAATTGACAAAATTACCTGAAAAGATTTAAATATACATACTAAAAGCAAAAAGTACTTTTTCAGCATGCATAATTTTGTACACATTGAAGAAACTAGTGCAATAATTCAAGGATAAAGTCACTTCATACAGGAGCACATCCATTATTCTAATGAAAAGGGAGACATATTCTCTTTCTATTGCTTTTGAATAAAAGAATTCAAGAGATAGTAGTATTTAGTACTTATAACTTACATTTTTTTTAGCACACAACTCTTTCTTTTCAATTTTTATTGGAATTTTGGGTAATCCGAACAGACACCGGTCCCAATTAGTTTGGATTAGCAGGGTTCTACTGTATAATGCTTTGAGGGAATATTGTAAGTTTCGTACAATATGGTTGAAAACTCTACATGTTATAAGTGTTTCTACTTGTTACAAATCATAATACCACATTCAAGTCTTGACTAATTTGTTTATTACTCTCTTGATAAATGACAACACTCAGAATATATAAAATAGAACAGTTCTACATCATAGCACCAGATATGCATAGTTCAGTCCAACATCAACAACTCGTCACTTTACTTCAGTGTCGTGCAGAAACTAACTGTTAAGTTACAGTTATGTCACATCTTTCCTTTCAGATTGTTACCTGTACTTTAAATAAAACACAATATCACATTCATAGCTCAATATACAATAATCTATTTACACTACTTAGAACATTACATAATCATTGAGACGAATGGTTAGCTCAAGATACAATAATCTATTTACAATATTTAGAACATTACACAATCATTGAGGCGAATAGGTTTCCTCTGCAAACGACTACTTTTTTTGAGTATCGCATCATTTGTGTTAGGTTAGTTAGTGGTGTTGACAGGTACAGGGGTCTCTTGTAGAGGATCATTTATAACATCATCATTATGATAAATTTCCTCAATAAAAGGAATGTTTGATTTTAAAATATGTTTTGGATTCCTTCTGAAGGTGCGTCCTGACCTATCTGTCAGAAAATAAGTCTTAGGAATGGACACATGTTTAGAAATTATCTTAGCAAGTTCCCATATTTTACGTTTAAAATTTCGAATTTTGACACTTTTTCCAGGCTTAAGTTCAGACACAGGATGAGCAGATTTATAACGATAATATTTCTGCTTGTTTTGCCGTTCGATTAGTTTTTTCCTTACCTCATTAAACAGTTCTGGATTTAAAAACTTATTTGTTATTCGCAATTTGGTTTTTAGTCTTCGGTTAAACATCATTTGAGCTAGGGATAGCTCAAGTCCTGCTATGGGAGTATTACAAAATTTCATTAATCCTGCGAAGTTATCTTTATTATCATCCCTAGCTTTTTTTAAATATGCTTTTGTCTATTCCTACACCTCGTTCTACCATGCCGTTACTCTGTGAGTGATAAGGACTGATAAATGTATAGTTGAAGTCTCATTCAATTGGAAACTGTTTATACAGATAACTATTAAATGGGTTGTTGTCAGAGAATACTGTGTTGGGTACACCAAAAACAGAAAATATGGATTTCAGTTTCAGTCAATCACTTCATTTGCTGACTTGTCATTTAACTCGAAAACCTCTAACCACTTTGAGTAATAATCTATGAGGACTAATTAACTTTTATTCCCAAATTCCATGATATCAGCACCTACCTTTTCAAATGGCCTGTATGGAACCGAGTGAGGTGTTAAAGGTTCCTTGGAATTTGCCCTTCTAAATTTTTCACATACCTCACACTGTGAAACATTTTTCTCTATGTCTGAATTCATGCCTGGCCAATACATCAACTCCCTAGCCCGCTTTTTGCATTTTTCCTATTTACGCAATCTGTTGGTTTATTTACAGCAGATATGATACACTTTTTTCTAAATAACTTAATGTTGCTTTTAATTCGCTCATTAGCGATTGTGGTACCATTCTTGGTGGATCAATTACAGGAATGGCATTTATTTTCCTTGATCACTATATGATAAGGAACACCTGGAAAATTACTTAAGCCTTTGAATACATCACTGTGATTACTTAAAATCTCATTCTGATCTAAAATTTTGTTAATGTTATAAACTTTTTTAATTAAGTTTAACAATATACATGCATTCAATCCTAATATTGGCTTAGAGTCAACATTTACAGCAATAAAATTTAATTTCACATTTAAACATTTCTCAGTTGAGGATAACAAACTTATCTGTCCTTCTTGTTTTAATTTGTGATCGCCAAAGGATATCAACATTACCTCAGTTGTGCTCAGGTCGTGTTTTGGTAATTTCAACCTATTGTAAATGTTTAAGGGTAGAATATTAGCCTCTGCCCCTGTGTCTAGCTTAAAATTAATAATGTTATCACAAACACTTAAATTTACGCACCATGATTTTTCTGTTGACCCTGTTAATATTGAGTCAATATATAACTGGTGCAGTTCTTCCCCGCCCTCCAGGATTTCATTTACCCGTCTTGAATTACTTCTAGGCACTGTGCTCCTATTATACGCAGGGCATTCTCCTCTGCCATAGATCTTTCCACAGTTGTTACAGAGAAAACTGCTACCTGCATTGGATACTGGTTCACTATTAGATAAATGACCAAGCTTGGCCCTGACAGCATCTACTTCCACCTTGATTTGTGGAGGATCACTGACGGTCTTCAGCTGTTCCTGGCAGGTCTCCACTGCTCGGATGTAGTCTGCTGCTTTTCTTAGAGACAGATCGGATTCCCTGAGCAGGAGTTCCTGAAGCGTTCTATTATGTACACCCAGCACAACTCTGTCTCGGATGAGAGACTCCTTCTGGTCGCCAAATTCACAGGATGCTGCCAATGTCTTCAGTTGTGTCACGTACACATCCACAGACTGTCCTTATTGCAAAAACGAAAAGAACTTGAACCTTTCAAACACCGCATTCTTACGTGGAAATCCATGTTCCTCAAATTTGGCAATCACTGAGGGAAATGTTTCTGCATTTTCTGGAAATTTGAAGGTGTAATAAATTGAGACACCTTCGTCCCCAAGGAAATTCAAAAGCATGGCTATTTTAGTAGCATCTGACTTTCGATCTTTTTCAGATGCAATTTTTAAAAAATTATTAAATTTCTGTAGCCACCTTTTCTAGCTCTCTGCTACATTCACAGAGGCGAAATTCATGACTTCGGGTGGATTAAATATTTCCATCTTATTATTATTATTTTTTAGCTGAGCAGTATCAATTATTTGCGGGAACACACAGTTCAATTATTTGCGGGAACACACAGTTAAGTTATTTGCAGGAACACGCAGTTCAGTTATTTGCAGGAACACACGGTTCAGATATTCGTCAATTCGAAATCGGCTGTCACATGGGCTCGAACAATCTTAAAGCATCCGCGCACTGATACCATGTTTCTACTTGTTACAAATCATAATATCTCTTTCAAGTCTTGACTAATTTGTTTATTACTCTCTTGATGAATGATATCACTCAGAATATATAAAATACAAGAGTTCTGCATCATAGCACCAGAGACACATAGTTCAGTCCAACAACATCAACAACTCGTCACTTCACTTCAGTGTCGTGCAGAAGCTAACTGTTCAGTTACAGTTATGTCACAATAAACAAAAACCATGAGGGAAAATATGGGATTTTTTAAAGAAACCTTTATATCTCCCTGAATATTCTTGCTATTTTTACGAAAATTTATGAACATGAAACAAAACCACTGATGAACGTTTCAACTCATTATCAGCTTTCCGTGAAACGGGATGAGTCGAATTCTCTTTTTGTCTTCATCACTTTCTGGTCGCCCCCCTAAATGCACTCGAGACGAGATTTTCACAGAAAAATGTAAGCTCAGACTATCGTATATCCCACAACTGACTGCAAACCATTGTATTCATATTAACTCCAAATGTTTCGCATCTTACAAATGTTGTTTAACTTTTGGACATGAGTGTACAAGTTAATAAGTAGTTTTGAATGGAATCCTGTCGTAGGCGCTAGAGATTCATTTCGTTTCTGCTATCAGCACAAAATCATTTATTTTCTTTTTTTATTACTGCAGTCTCAGAAGACTTAAATTTTAAAATGTAAGGTGCTTCACCCAAAAAATGAGTGAAAATTACTAGAACTTCTTCTAGCGGAATGTACATTAAATAATCCTACATTACAAGAAGCTGACCATAGTATATAAATACTTATGCACTAAAACCATATCATGAAAAAGGAAAAAATATTATTTTTAAATTATCACGAAATGCAGATTAACCCTTTGCGGTACAAGACATTAATTTTTTTTTTGAAATATGATGTAAAAACGTCATGAATGGGTTTAGTTTATTGTCTAGACATAGAATCTACAAATTTTTTTTAAAAAAATTTACTTCATTTTGAGGGGGGTCACCCCACTCATATGAGAACTCCCTTAGATACAGCCACCTTTATACTCTCAAAAAATATTGTTGAATCTTACAGAAAATTATAGATTACAACTTCAAGAATATTGGAGGAAAATTTTTGAGTTAATTTGCTAAAACTGTAAACGTCCAGAACTGAAAAAATTTCTTATCTCCGAGTCAAGGAATTTTCCCACACTTTATCTCTAATGATTCCTATTCCGGAACGAAATTTCGTAAGGCTGCTACTTACATTCTAAAAGGAGTACTTTTAGCCCTATCCTAAACCTATTACTTTCCATTTATAGTTGAATTTAACGGTCGAGAAGCGAGTGAAATTAGGTGTGCCATCAGCTGGCACACTGCGCCGCAAAGGGTTCAAACAATGTTAAAAACAAATAAAATAATATAAATAACACAACTGAAAAATTTGAAAAATAGTGCGTATACACACCTTTTTCTCACTATGAACGATGCTTGCGGCAGGAACAAAATTTGTTCCCACGCGTCAATTTTCCTTTTCTGTGAGGAAAAGGGCTTCGATTCAGCCTGCCGCATCTATGCCAGATACGGCAATAGCGTCGTCTCACCCTTCTCCTTCTGCCGCGTCGAGTAGGCATGAGGACAAAGTGTGGATCCCTGGAAAAGAGAAAAATGAATTATCGTTAAGAAAATCAATCAACCAAATGATTTGAACGCATTAAATTATGCATCAATTCCCGGAGGGCCGGGGAGGCCTAGTGGTAAGTCTAGACTTCAAGGTAGAGGGTTCCAGGTTCGAAACCCGATTCCACTAAATATCCGACGTGTGGGGGGGCCTGGTGCACGTTAAGTCTGAGCCGTGGGCCAAACGCCCTCCTTCTGGTGTGGTGAGGAAGATTGGAGACGGAGGTGCTAGCTCAAGCGTCATCCGAGGTCCGTCCCGAAATAGCCATCGCGTTTCCTCAAAACGGGACATATAATTATAACTAAACCAAATACTGGAGGCTTTTCCGTCACTTAGGTCGCACCCAAATCTTCGTAGTACGTTAATCTACGATATAATTGAAAACTGATGGCTAACAAATCTGGATTAGTTTAGTTGTATTAACGTCCCGTTTTTGAAGCAAACACGAGGGCTATTTTGGGATGGACCCCCTAATTTGAACGGCGGTCAGATGACGAGGACGCCACCTGAGCTGGCAGTCCCTCTCCAAAAACAGGAGGGCTATTTTGGGATGGACCTCATAATTTGAACGGCGGCCAGATGACGAGGACGCCACCTGAGCTGGCAATCCCTCTCCAAAAACAGGAGGGCTATTTTGGGATGGACCTCATAATTTGAACGGCGGTCAGATGACGAGGACGGCACCTGAGCTGACAGTCCCTCTCCAAACTTCCGCACCACACGAGCGGGCGGACATTTGGAGACTACGTATAATTTAACGTGCAACATTCCCAATACACGACGGATCTTCGGTGGTATCGGGGTTCGAACCTGGAACCCTCCGGCCCGAAGCCGAGACCTTATCACCAAGTCACCGTATCCCTAAAAAATCTAGATGGAGTAGTCGTCAGTTCGCTTGGATGTCATCGATAACATCACATCTATAAACTTTAAGACAAATAAAAAAAATTAGGAAAACTGTTGAAGCATAATAGATTCAGAATTACTTAGCAGTTAATTATTATAAATTTCTGTGCTAATGCAGCTTTAACCGTGTATGTCAATTATTACTGACAATCACATTCTTCAAGTGTCATACCCCAATATAAAACTTCCGCTTATTCTTCCCATGTGATATTCTTTAATGAAGTATAAAGCGGGTCCAGTTTTGTAAATACTACGAATTTGAATTTCAGGCAAAACTCCAAGAGCATCAATTCGTTCAATGACGACAAATACCGGAATCCTAATCGTAACAATATGCTTTCAGTTTCTCGCAAAGAAAGCCTACACCTATTCCTCCAATCTGTACAATTACTTCAAAAAACGAAATGATGCAATTGATTTCACCGAATGAAGTGAGGCACTCATGCAGCGTCAATGTTTTGCAATGCTTAATTACTCCAAGTTTTAAAGAAAATGGTAAAAACTTGAGCCATCCATAAATTGCCAAAAATCTTAGTGGAGGGTGTTTTCTTTTATAAAGTTTGATTGCCTTTTTCTATGTTTAAGAATACAGCATTAATAAATCCCAGTTATTTATTTCAAATTTAATAAAATCTGACACAACCATGAATAACTAACTACTCACAGGCAGTGAATGAAACATATTACTTATGATGTGTGAAAATAATCTAGCAAATCCTGTTCTGGAATCTCAAATTGGAAAACAATGTTAACTGTGGAAAAAAGTTATTTCTTGCTAGTCTGAAAATACAAAAGTAAACGAAGCATTCGTCTTAAAAAGCAAGCACGGTGGGAAACAAGGTTAAATAAATCCCAATATAAATGTTTTATTCCGATATCAGAGTACATATTCAAATCTCTGAATATTTCAACTGCGTTCATCCGAGTGTTTCGGAATATCAGAAAAGAAGGAGGGTTAATTGCTTTAATTTGTTAGATAACGTATCATTTTGAAACTGTATGAGGGCCGATGGGGACAAGCAGAAAGTGTTTAGAAAATATTTTTTATATCTGTAAAGGCTTTCATAACATAGGAATGAATTAATATGATCCATTACACATTGGGCATCATCACAAAATGTTTTTCTTGGTGGATAGTCTTTGTTACTTCTACGGTCTTCCCCGGGGATCTTTCCTTTTAATATCATCTTTTTAGGGCCTTGGTAACCTTCTATGCGACACACAGAACGTGCTTAGAAAATATTCTTTACAAACTGGCACAGATACACTCTTTTCTGACTTCAAATAGTATTTGTTTGACCTTCCTCTTAATAACCCATCCCGTTTCCTTGGTCTTCTTTGTTTTATTTCGCGCCGTTGGATTGCACCACAAATAAAAAAATTTTGCCTCCGAAAATCACCTACTTTCCAGAAGTTTTCAAACATTAATTTATGTCCGTCTTTTGAAAAATGCTCGTTGCACTTGCAGTTGCATGTTAATATCAGTATATTCTTTCACATGGATAATTTTTCTTGTTTTGTTGACGTATCATTATCAAAATTTCTAAGTCGCTTGCCTTTTCTTTGTGTATGATCCTTAGGGTTTATGGTCCTCTTCCTAGATTTAATTTTGCAGGCAGGCCCATTTGGTTCATGACTATCTTGAGTATTGGAAGATTCCTTGGAATTTGATGTAGACGAATCCAACCTGCCGATTCGTGACAAGCTTTACACCATTTGGGTAAGCTAGGCCGGCGTGGGAAAAAAACCGCGACTTTGATGATAAAGCTACGGTGACCCTTAGGAGGAAGAAATGAGTCTTGAACTGTGCTAAAGAGACCATCTGATCCTCAGACCAAAAAATACTATTTTATATCAGTACATATCACTGCTGAAATAATATATCGAATCCACAATATTAATATATATATTTACGCTGAAAAGTCCTTGACGCTCACGTGATCTGGCTACGTGCCAAAGGGATTCTGGCAGCTTATGAAATCATAAATTTCCCTTTATCTGTCTACAAGTTAGCATGCACACAGGATGCTGTTTGATTAATTTATCCTAAATCTTAAGGCATTTTTTGTTGCTTATTTTGTGTGCATTTTTTTTCCTCTGAGTTTTGGGAAACATTGAACCATTTTGCTAAATTATGGGATTTTCAAAGTATCCAACGGATTGGTAAACAGTATGAATAGGGAAGATTTCAAATTAGTTTTGATTTCAGTGGTAGTAAACAAAACATAATTCATTGGAATTGTTATGAAATTACATGCACCGGTATTTTTTTCCTTTTACGTACTTAATTTTTGAATTGAATATTTAAAAGGAAGGTCGTTGTCTTCGATGTTATAAATTCTTTTTGGATTAATTTTCTTTCAGAATTTTTTTATTTGTATTTTGGTAATGCATTTTTTTTCTGTTAGTGGATTTTGCATTATTTTTAGCAGAACGAAACGAAACTAATTGTTAAAAGTAAGGTTATTATCAAATGAAAGTTAGTGTCAATTGAATCATCAGTTCTGTTTTCCGTGTTTTATTTCTTAAGTACTCTGACAATGTAAATGAGATTTTCTACTACAACTTTCATTAGTAAATTTGTGACAATCAGATTTGAGATATTGTTGGAGGGTTAGAAGCCCGTCTTAGACGGGCACAAGTCTTCTAGTTACAATATAAGTAAATACGAATACAGAAAACGGATTTTCTATCACTTATGTTTCTGGAATGCTCTTACATGAAGCAGTTCTGTCACTGATGTTCCAGAAACTCTATTATGCTGAACAATATTATAAGAGTTGCTACTGGAATGCAAACACGGAGTTTCCAGTGGCGGCTCGTTCATAAGAGCTGCAGTCCTCACTGAAATTATTTTAAAAGATTGTATTTTCGTTTTTATTCTAATTGGCTTACTTTTCCACTTTGAAAATTCAGTGATCAACGAAAATGGCAAACATAGTGAGTAATAAAAAACGTAAAAAGAAGAAGGAAAATCAATCAAGAATTAAGAGAGAGACAGACCAGAGCTGCATCAAGTTTTGCCCCTTCTACGGATCCGATAGTAACGCAAAGAGCATCGTGAAGCGGGAGAAAAGTAACCCTTTCTTCGCTTGAAATTGCAATAATTTCAGCTGCATTTTTTTTCAGCTCTCATTTGGCGCGATTTCCTCATTTGGCTCTTTTTCGTTTTTTCTCAGTAATTCAGTCGTTAAGTCGTTTTTTTAAATCCAATTCTGGAGGAGTTGTAATTTTTTGCGTCCTTATATTTTTTCGGCTGCTGATTACGATTCTGAGGTTTTCCACCAATAATTTTTGTTGGAATTTTAGTTACAGCCAAAAAACATTTTTAAAAAAATCTCCAGTTTTTTGCTTATAACTTTAAAACTATCAATTTTTAGTATATCATCATTATATACCAAAGTAATCAGCACAAAATTTCCTACAACGTAGGTCTATAAAACTTTTGTAGCACTGCTTGTTTCTGAGCTGACGAGCCGCCACTAGGGGTTTCTCTGTAGAATGTAGCCAGAATGTCCTTAATTTTCTTAAAAGAAATAGCTCACGCTGTTTTCTTCAAAATAAAGGGGAAAATCATGATAATGTAAGATGGAATCTTCATAGAATTCAGTGATAATACTCATTCAAGTATTCACCTCGGAATAGCAACCTTTTATTCTTAACCTGTCGAAAGAATTTCCACCCAAATAAATGAATCAAAACTATCATCCTTTGCAGTGCAATTTAGTCAAGTCTTTGAGAACTATCATTTAATTTTTTCTATTATCTGGACTTTAGGTTTGGCAGATAATTCTCGCAAATTTGATGTTTAACTTTTTGATCTTCAGTGACTTATATTTATGCTTTAAAGAAGTTTTAAACTTTTAAAATCATTAAATCTCATTTATATAAATTATTTAGTTTATATTCATTTAAACATGCAATTGCATGAAAACGTTAACTAAAGCAACTGAATAGATACTAAAAAACTAACATTTACATGTTTTATTGAAATAACTCCACTTGACTTACTAAGCTGTTATTAATAGACTTGCAATAATTCCATTAATATCAACATTAATAATCCATGAATCCCATCAGATCAAACTAAAATTTGTTATCACAGAAAGAACTTAAGAATGTAAAAAAAAAAATGCTCGTCAGGATGACAATTTAGTTTAGTTGGTTTCCCACTTAATTGAAACAACACTGTCACACCGCACTTAAGATTGTATTTTCTCACAAAGCCATTATTCTTTTAAAGTAAGAACTTCGTATATTATTTTTTGCACACTTTTACTTAACTTGATTTGTTTCATATTTATAAAGAAGGAGTTTTGTAACCGATTTTTTGACTCACTTTCTGATGTACTAAAGTTTTGAAATTTCGTAGAGTTGTGTGTTCCCGATGGCACAGTAACATTTTAATATTTTTAGAGCTTAATTATCAATTAAACGATTTATTTTAATTACGTTTTCATTCCATATGACAGGTGTCATCTGATAGAGAATGTGAGGAAACAATTGATTTCAAGATCCATGATATTTATAATAATATCATGAAATGCAAAAGTATGAAATAATAAAAATTAAAAAGTTTTAAAAATCGCGTTTAAATTAGAATATAATTTTTAATTAAAAATTTGGCTATCAAAACAAATTACAAATTCGTGAGGCACGAAAAATAATAGAAGAAAATTAGGTACTTTCTCGTAAAATCGGCCATGGAGCTTACTTGGTGACTTTCGGTTATTTCGCCAAGCTCGTAAATTCAGTGTTCTAGCCATAATTATTTTCGATATTTCCGTGTGTATCAATGTACCCGTTGTATGGGGCAGATTGATACAAATCCAATTTTAGGAAAAAAAGTGTAATAAATATTTTATTTCATTTATGACCAAAACTCGACCGAAAACCTATATTAGATTAAGAAATGCATAAATATAGTGTATTAGTTCTAATTTTTTCCGTTGGTAAAATCATTTTTTAGCTTTCTAAAAAAAAGTGTATCAATGTCCCCGTGTTCCCTCTATTTTTTTTAGTTTCATTATTTAGCTCAGAGCGGAAGAGTAATTAAAAGTTGAAATAGAAAACGTATTGTTTAAAATATATATTTTTTTAATTTCTCAATGCCTGCTTTTATTTCTGTTTGAGGCTATTTTGATTTGCATGGACGATTTATTTTTGAATTGCTTCCACATTATTCTTCCTTGTAATTTTAAGTTGTTTCTCAAGGTTATGCATCTTTCGAAAGCTTTTACTGAAAATCGTATTTTGCAGAGTTAATGCGTTTTCCAGTTTTCAACATGCAGGAGCTATGGACAAAAAAATCTAGCCAATATGTCAATATTTGACAATTATTAATGAAATTTGGTGCCAAAGTTATTGAAATCTTTCGAATTTCGGAGTTGAAAAAGACAGTTATGAAGGTTACGTATTCTTCTTTTATGAAAATATATTAAACTTTTCCTCGGAGAAAGTAATTAATTCCTTTTCGCATGAAGTTCTGAATCGAACAGTTCCTAAGAACGTAATTGAAGGATTGCAGATGAAAATGCAAGCGAAATATCCTGATTGCATTGCTGCTGTTTCTGGCTTCTGTGAGGCTGCGGTGGTCTAGTGGTAAGGTCTCGACCCCGGGACCTCAGGTTCGAAACCCAATTGAAAACTTAGTTCGATGTCTTTAAATGCTCGATCTCCTTGAATCATAGCCATAGACCTAAGGTTCAGCCCCTGTTACAATCATTTTCAAATGTTTTCCCGCATTTTGAAGATCCGCCGTGTGGGGGGCCTGTTGCACGTTAAATCCTACGTAGCGGCCAAGAGCCCTCCCGTTGGTGTGCAGCGGAAGTTTGGAGAGGAGGGTACCAGCTCAGGTGTCGTCCTCGTCATGTGACCTCGGTTCAAAATTATGAGGTCCGTCCCTAGATAGCCCTCGTGTTGCTTCAAAACGGGACGTTAATCTAACCTAACCTTCACAGGATTTGGATATCGAACCTGGAACCCTCTGGCCCCGAGGCCGAAACCTTACCACTAGGCCACTGCTTCCCTCATCGAGGTTTGGAGAGTGGATTGCTGGATTAATGGACCTTATGCATGTAACGTCACATCCTCCGACACGTGACCTACCGGAGGCAGCCATTGGTCAGTCTTAAACAGCTGACTCAGAACTGCTTTTATTTCTGAGTCGCTTATAGGCCGATCATTTTGTTTATTCCTCCACAGCTGTTTATTTATACTCTCGAACCCAGACGGTGCATAAGGTCCATTGGTGATTTTGTTATTCTAATACGATTCGAAATCACGAGGTCTGTCCCCAATACTTGAATGAATGCTTTTTTTTCTGGTTTCCGTGGTTTATAACCGCTTTCCAATCGATGCTGAAGTTCATAGTTTTCAAATCTATGGACTCCTCAAATAAATTTACGAACTTCATTTACACTGCAGAAATTTAAAGCATTGTTTGGTAAAATTCTGAATGGATCGCTTCCATTCTTTATTGTTATAATAATCGAGGATATTTCTGATAATCAGTGTGGCTAAATCTTCTATTGGCGTAATATGTATTCTTAAATGGTATCAATAAGGCACTGGGTTTCAATACCTATTTTTAACTTTTCCTCGTAAATAAACCTAGTGAAGTGTAAGGATACAAAGTTTGGGTTGTTTTTATATCGGTATCAGACACTGCATAGACTCGACAGTATAAGACTATATTTCTCTCTTGTAACCTAAATATATATTTTTTTGAATTTGCAACACATATCTGAATTCTGTGCAAAAGATTGTAGGTGAATTTTTGATAATGCAACACCTGTATGAAGTTCTTGTTCAGTATGTGAACTCGGTAAGTTTCTTTTTATTTCGTCCCATATTTCTAATATATTAGTTAGAATATTAGCTACTTTCATTTTAGAAGACACAAGATCCAACAAAATAATTCTTGCACTTCGTGAAAGCATTAGCTTTCATAAAGTCTTTTTGCAAGTATCCAGATCTAAACATTACGTACTAGTTGAGTTTTTCTCCTTCTGTAACCAAACTTTTATACTGGGATCTCTCTCTCTCTCTCTACATGTATTTTTTGTGAAAATTTTTAATGAAATTGAAAAACAGTGTCATTAATAACAGTTTGTTCGCTAGAATTTTCGACATTAAGAATTTGATATATCTTCACATATTTTTCTTGGGAAAATTCTAAGAATGCTAAAAAAATTTTTTAGAGCAATGGCACAACTCTATATCATTGATAATGCATAGATTTAAGACAAACTGAATATTCGTAGCTTTGAAAATTCAAATTTCAGTTGAAGAATATAGTGAAATAGTTGAGAATATTTTCCAAGTTTCTTTTCTTTACTTATGATTCTTTTGTCACATTTCAACTATTTGTAGATATTACCTAAGAAATTGAATATTTGGAATGGAAATACATTATAAGTCAATGTTCACATTAAAACGTACTGAAAATTTTTGAAGTCTTTTTTTTCTTCCTGATTATAATGTTTTCTTGGTGTTTTTGGATTTCAGTCGACAGTTCATGGCATTACATCTCTCTCTCTCTTTTCATCCATATTGTATTTTAGTTTCTCTTAATTTCTATTCAATTATGCATTCGTGAATAGTGAAAATGATGTTTTATATCTTCTAGGGTTTATCTGCACCAAAATGACAAGGTATAATCATCTAATTTCTCGGTACGAAGTAAATCTGAGTTTCTGTTTTTAAAAAAGTTATATTACTTTTTTCTTTGAAGGGAGAATACAGTGGACGCAGGTAAAAGTGCTAAGAGGTAGAAAAAGAATATTCAATATACTAGGAAAGAAAAGATACGGAAAGTGTCTATTATGATGTTTTTAAATGCTCTTATGACACATATTTAACATAAATTTGGAATGAATAATATAAGTTAAATATTGTTCTTGTTACTTTTGGTGACAGAAACTTTAATGCTTCAAAATATCCCTTGTTATTCTATATAGGATATCAGTGGCGAATCCAGGGGGGCAATCGGGCTGCAGCCCCCCTAGAGCTAAACCAAAATTCATGATTTTATTTTAAATCACTACAACTGTTTGTTCTTAATTTCCATTTAAAAAAATAATAAAATCGTGACAACATTGCTTTCTGGCTTGAGAGGTTCGAAAATTTTCCAATTTTTTAGTCATTCCACATGTACTTGTAGCGTTGACGCGATCGAAAACATTTTTCGGCTAGTTATTTCATTACATTTTTTATTAAATTATCGAAAGTATTGTAGTGTTCTTTATGATTTTTATTGACAGGTGAGGAAAGACTGGAAAGTTAAAGTGTTTTGGTTGACATAAACCATGAGGTTTGACGTTCGTCACTACGATACAAAATTTTTATGACCTCAGACCCCACCCCCGACCCGGATTCGCCACTGTAGGATATTAAAGCGTTGCAAATATATATTTTGCTATTGTATAATTGGATTCGAATGGAAGTTATGTATTCACAAGGATAAGTTGTGTGTACGAATTTAAGTTATGTATGCATAATGTATAAGCATTAATTAAGTGATACGATTTTGTAATCTAAGACCTCTTTTATTGTTGTGATAACTTTTAGAAGTTATTAAAAAGCAAGGTAAGAACGATGAGATATAACAAATGTCAAATCAAAACAAGAACCACTTTATTAATGACGCCCTTAAATTGCTATTGCCAGATATACTTATTTATGTAAATACTACTGCTAAATGTGCGGCGCATCTCATTATAAATATTATTGCAATTATTGAGGTAGAAAGATGTATTTAATGTCTCAATTACATGCTGCAATTGTCATTTATAAATTTATTATGCTTCGAAAACGTTTGAAAAAAATCAGAAATAAATAAACCTGCAACCGTTTTACATTTTTTTTAAAGCTTATACAGAAAAAAAGTGGAAGTTTTATTTGGATTTAAGATTGGTCTGAAAAAATCATTGTTTCAGTTGTTTATCGGTTAGAGCAGTTTGCAAGGTGAAAACTGTGTTTAAAATCTATTCAAGCCCAGTTTATTGTCCGCTTTCTCTGAAGAATAGCACACTAAGGTTATTCAAAAAGTATCGGGATTGGTGCCCTAAATCTTTATTTCCGATCATTTCATCATAATTTCTGAATCTAGATTTTTTAGCATTGAAATATAATCAATTTTCTTTAATTTGTATGCGTGTGTGAAATACTTCTTAAAATCTTAATTTTCATCCAAAAAACTTTATTTGCATCACATTGGTGAATATGTTAATTATTTTTTTAATATAAAGATATTAACTAATACAATTTAATTGATTTCTTAGGTTCTTTCTTTAGATAAATTTTAATTCCTTTCATTTAATCATTTTAATATAGAAATTAGTTCACATCATTTCATATGGACATCATGAAAGAAAATCTACTGTAATCAGTGACAGCTCAAGTTGACATTACAGGCAAAGCTCCTTAAGTCCAGTTCATAAGTCTTTGAAATGATTTAGGGGTCTATTCTGGTACCCCCGGTTGGGTTGGGAGACGTCACTTTTCCTGGCCGTTAACAACGGAAAAAGTGACGTCTCCCAACCCAACCGGGGGTACCAGAATAGACCCCTTAAAATCAACTGATAGGGTAAGTGGGGTAAAACCGGGTAGCTAAGGTTCGAAGGCCTGTTGGAGCTAAAATATTCGACATAGAGTTTGTCAAATTTTATTAAAATATTCATTGTTTAGCGGAGTACAATATATCTTTCCAGAAAAGTCACAGTTTCATTACTTTTTTTACCAATGACTTTTTATTTTAAAAAAGTCAAACTATCTGGTTTTACCCCACTAGTGGAGTTAAACCGGGTACACATGTTAATGCTATGCGAAATCAGGGAAAACTCGATTTTCAGTGGAAAAGCTGCAATTATATTAATTTTATATGGCAATTTAAGAATATTAGTTACAAAAGTCACATGTAAAGCAGCTGTCTTCTTCCGCGGCACTGCAGCTTTCGTGGGCGCATCTAAGACAGTTTTTACTTTAGATTAACCATTCTTCTTTATTTAAATTTAAAAAATTCATCATTAAAATATAGACAATCAACGTCTGCTGTGTTTTTATCGTCTTCAGCGGAATAATCATCAAGACTGACTGTCCCGGTCTTGCGCCACTTGGAGTACCCGGTTTTACCCCGAGTGCAGAGGTTATGAAAAACGATATAGAACAGCGCAATTATTGTAGTAAATCCTTATTGTTTGATAGGGTATGAATCCTTAGTAAACGTATAATAAGCTGGACTAAATATAGTTTTTTAAAACTGTAATAAATTTAAAGTAAGGACAATTTAAAATCAAACGAACATTAGAGAGTTGACGTCTTAAAACAAATAAATATTCACAGAATCAGTGAATTCAACAGCTACAATACGCCACCATGACTGTACCTTTTTCTTGACTAGTAGAGTGTAATTCAATATCTGTCTGCTAGATAGGAAAAATAATAGAGCCAGAATCAAGGGTGCCCGATTTTATTCCACTCTCCCCTGTATCTGAACGACATTTAGTTTAAAATACTGATAATCTGAGTAATAAAACCTTTCGATGGTTAAACGAAAATTGTTTCATTTTATAGTCTTTTCTAAAGACATAAATACTCCATTCACTGTTGATGAAGTCACTGGTAACTTTCTTACGTTATTACTATAAATCTATAAAAACTGTATGCGCAATTTTTCACTGTAAGAAATTACTCAGATATTAGCACTAATGATTTTATTTTCTTCCCTGTATCATCTATATAAGCACCATTCTTAATTTTATTATAAAAGCTGTTGAACCTTTTTCAAAAACAAGAGAATAATGGAAACTTTTGCTTAAACAGTTTCGTAATTGTTGAACCTGTACTCTAAAATGTTACCAGTTTGTCCATTTAGTGACTTAAACTGTTCTGTAACAGGTCTAAGAGCGTCCGAAAGTTCCTGGAACATTAGGGATACAGATTTGAAAAAAATGATTCTATAAACACTGAATAATACGGAAAACTTGTCTTAAAATACGGGTCTGGTGAACCTGGTTTTATACAGAAAAAAAAACCGCAATTGATAATAAAATTATCAGAATTTCTAAGAAAAGAAAGTCAACTTCAGAGTACTTATTGCATTTTTAACCTTTGCGAACAGGTAACTTTTTAGAAAACTCAGATCAGGTTGGCGCACTTTATACGCCATCTCATTTTATCCAACTCTGTGCTTATTTAATTACATAAAACTTTAATTTTTATAGTGTAATAAGATTAGAGGTTTGAATGGATGGATAATATACACATTTGCGCCCAAATTTTAGACGCTATCATCTTCGTTAACTGGAGTTCCTACACCTCAATCTCGAAATCGGTGAACTGTGGCGCACATTATACGCCATGCCTGTCCGCAAAGGGTTAAATTCATTTTAGAGTAAATAGATCAGTATTTTTCCAGTATTTACAATGGCAGTTCAAACATGATTGCCATCAGCGATCATATTTCCAAGCAACGTTATAGGCGTATTGTTCAACTCTGTTAGCTAACGGTAGAACAGTCTGCTAGGTAGTTAAGGTTAAGAATAGAAGTTTGTAAACAATATCGAAATTTAATCATATAGATTTTATTTTTCGAGCAAATTTACAACAAATTATTCGCTTCTGTTGGAAGTATTATATTCCTGCTCCTTATAAAAGTACTGGTCCGCATTTCGCAGCTGTATCTATCGTTACTTAGCGAGTTGAACTACAACAGGTCTATTCAGGTACCCCCGGTTGGGGGGGGGGGGGGGCCTTTTCTTTTGTTAACGTGCAAAAAAAGTGACGCCCCCCCCCCAACCGGGGGTACCAGAATAGACCCCCCAAGTCTACATCGTTTACCCATTCACCGCCAGCAACATTTAGGGCACAGCCAGACTCTACGAAGATACTACGAGGTATCTCGCAGTTGCCGGAAATTCTATCCCAGTTGACAATTGTTTTGGGATTGCCGTTGCATTTCATACAAATAATGTAATAAGTAATATGTTGTAATTATACTTCAAGTTTCTGATTGAATATGGTTACATATATCCGACAAACACTGTGCCAAACTTCTTTAGCTTGTTTTATGGTAAACATACAAGAAAGACTTCTCAAGAAGAAGGAAGAAAAAGTCTCAATGCTATCATTTGTTATTTATTCCATTTAGAAGAACACAATTTTTTTCACTCGTATTTTGGTCAAATTAGATCCTGCATGTTTTCCCGGTTTGAATGATAGTTTAACTTTCTTGAAGCGAGCAGTTTCTTCGCTCGATGATGATGTCGAAGGCATTAATGTTCCCACTTCTTTCGGGTTTCTATCTTCTTCCATGGGCGATGATGCAGAGGCCTCCACTATGTTAGGTGGCAATACAAAATATCGCGCGATATTGGCTTCTTCTTTGGGGTGCGATGCAGAGACTCCAGAGATATTAGCCCCTTCTTGAAAAGGTAATGCACGAGCTCGTTCAAATGCCACACCTGAAGCTTCTTCAGTTACTGGCAACTCGAGTTTATTTACCATTTGCAATATCATCCCATCTCTTATGTCCTTGAGGTCAATCATTGAAGATGGACTTTCCAATTCAAAATCATAAAATCCAATATTTTGCATTGGAATTCTGTACTTCTGAGATAAACGTAGAATAAATACGTCTCTATTGCAAATAAAGATTTGCATATCGCCAGCATACGCTATAACGACATATAGCTTATCTTCTTGGCCTTCTAGTCTTCGGTCATCCATTTCAACTACATGAAAATGAAAGTAAATTTTCACATATTAAATTGTCAAGCCTATTAGTTCAGAGTAAAATTCAAAATCATATAATCATTTAAAAACAGATTAAAATAGATCTTTCACATTCTCGTACAGCAAATTTTTTGCTCTCTTAGCAGCCCGTTATTTAGTTAAACTTTCAATTTCGTAATTGACATTGCTGAAAGATAAAGTGAAAAAGAAAATCTGAAGGATTTTAGTCAAATGTAAATACCATAGTTAATTTCGATTATCTTAGGTCAAACGCTAGAGGAAAACATGAACTCATTTGCTATTTCTAAACTGCATTAAATACAACCGAGTTGCATAATCAACCCTCCGACTGCGCATTTTTTTTAAAATCACTATTTAGATGCAATGTTTGTAAACGTGTCCAAAAACCGTTGAGCCAAGCGAGTTATTTATATGCAAAACTTTATTAGTACTTTTAGAGCGTTGGATCATTTTATACTAAGTAAACACATTTAGCCTGTGAAAATCACAGGATGCAGCAGAAAATGGACTTGATTCCAACCCGTGAAAACCGCTGGATACGCAGTCAGAGGGTTAACAAAGTTTTAGAATCCCATGATAATTTTTTTCTGTAAATTTAAACCATAGTCACCTGACGATAGTGTTCCTTAAACATCGATAGTTTTCTCCCCGGCGATACTATCGATAGGTGTTCCTCCAGTCGATAGTTTAGAAACTATCGATAGTTCCAGTCGATTGTTTTAAAACTATCGACTGAAAATGCGCCTATCAATAGTATTGCCCGGCAGGATAGTATCGATAATTTCAAAACTAACGATTGTTTCAGTCGATAGTTCCGAAAACCCGATACTATCGACTTGGCTTCGATAGTATCGATGTTTAAGGAACACTACCTGACGATAACGACACTTGGGCACATCCTACTCTCCAAGCTGTAACGTGAAGACATATAAACCTTCACTATATATTTAACGATTAACACGCAGAACAGATTTAAGTAGATTTGTTCCGAACCCGCAATTTTTTTGACTTCGAAGCAGAGACTCTGCCGCCAGACTCTATGCAATAAGATAGGAAAACGTCGTTATCTGGTTTAGTTCAACTTAGTTAGATAAACGTCCCGTTTCGAAGCTACACGAGAGATATTTTTGAACCAACCTCGTAATTTTGAACCATGGTCAGATAATGCGAGCTGTCACCCCCTCTCCAGGCTTCCACACCACAATAGCAGGAGGATCGACAGATTTGACGTGCACTAGGACCGTATACGGCAGATCTTCCTTGAAATCCGGTGTCAAAACCGAGACCATTCGGTAACGCCGCAGAGACTCTGCCACGAGGCACCGCGACCACGCGTGATCTACTCTACCTAAATTTCAAAAATAATCTAGAGTGAAAACATTTGCATCAAGATATATTTAACCTTCCAGCGGGCGCCCTTACGCAAATTTTAAGACATATCGTGCATCGTATTACATAAATATATCGTGTTATTTTACAAAAATAAATGCAAGTTTTATTTATGTTATCTGTATTTATTAGCCTAATAGTAAAAGATTTTATAAGTAAAATTGCACTTAAATATATAAAAGAACGATATAAATATGTAATACGATGCACAATTCAAGTATCCCTTGCAAACGCGTGCCCGCTGGAAGGTTAAACCGCAACTTTCATGGCAACCTAACAGGAATAGCGATATTTCGAAAATGATGCAACAGTACTACCTCAAAAGGATATCAATTTGTCTTATCTAGATTCTGAAAAACATCTCCATTGATTTAGCATTCATTGGCAACAATTTTTCCTAGGTTTGAAGATGTAATAAAACAATGATTCAAGAGAAAAATGAACAAACCTAGAAAGGTACTGTAGGCAAGAAATACGTTTTGCACAAAATCGGTGCTCTCCAAGACGAAGACAAGACTAAACAGAACAATTCAGGACGCTAATGATTGACAGCGGCCAATTTACGAAATTGGTTACCAAACTCATCAACATCTTTATGAATCGTGGCATGAATATTCCACATTCTGTGACCAGAAGCCCAGCAAGACAAATCTCTTTTAGCATGCTTAAAACTGAGTTGCAAAATTTTTCTGAATATGCATATCAACAGTTGTAAAATGTAGCTAATATTTGATTTCAGTAAGAAATAACGGGTCTATTCTGGTTACCCCGGTTGGGTTGGGAGACGTCACTTTTTCCGCACGTTCCCAACCGGGGGAACCAGAATAGACCCCTAAATCTCACCAGAAATCGCCAAGTGGGTTTCAACTTTCGAAACTTCATTCGGTTGAAATCCTCAAGTTAGAACACACTCTTCTTAATTCGGCGCCAAATCGCCAAAGTAAGATGGGTGCTAATGCAAGCAATGTAACAGTTAAGATTAAAGATTAGCTGTTTGAAGCTTAACCCAAATTTTTATTTTCAGCAGTAAATAGTGTCGAATCCTTTGCAATTATGGGTTGTGTTTGCACTATCTCCTATTTTCGAACCCTTTTTGTTCATGGGGTCTATTCTGGTACCCCCGGTTGGGAGTTGGGATGGGTTCCGCACGTTAACAACGGAACCCAACCCAATTCCCAACCCAACCGGGGGTACAAGAATAGACCCCCGTGTGTCGTGATTGCACAAAGCAGAATTTATTTTACTTCAAAAAAACATACCAGGGCTTCGCTAGCCACGGGAGTGGGAATCTAGTAACTTCGCTAGCACATTGAAGGTAACCTTAAGCGAACGAATTACTCCGGCCAGTCTAGGCATGCGGATAACTTGAATGACTCGGCCGCATCGACAATTAATAGGGCACTGTGGCCCTCTCATAATAGCCCTTATTACGAGCGGCTGATGCGACGACCCCTCAGACAGAGGTACGACCCGTCATCGGCGGGGAGTAATTCAACCCCACCATTACTATATCCCAAATGGAATCGAAACCCTGTTTACTTATACAGCGGGTTATCATCCCCATATTTCAGGTGCCGCCTTAAGTGGGAAGCACATTGAAGGTAAGGAATCTCAGTTTTTTTAATTACAGAAATGATTTAATTACAGAAATGATGATTTTGAATTAGTTGCAGAAATGAATAATTTGTGCACGTGATGCCTGCAGCGTCTGAAATGGGCACCTGGCAGAAATTTTAACTTTAAAAATATCCTACGCCTTCGCTAGCACGGGGACGGGAATCTAGTAGCTTCGCTAGCACATTGAAAATATATTCTGAGGAACTTATAAGCACTGCAGAGAAAGGAAAAGAAAAAAAAACGCTAGTAGCTTCGCTACTAGTGGCATTTTCTTCTAATCTCGTTAAATTGTGAAAAAACAAAATATTGTTCAAATCGCCTTTCATTCATTCTCCGAAGAATAAAGAGCATTCTACGAAGCAGATGAGGGCTGAACTCGAAATCTCGAATTCTAAAAGCCAAAGCGACTTGAAAAAGTTTGAGTAAAAGACTTTTTATTAAAATCAGAAACAATGAAAATCGACCATTTGTATAAGGTGGTAAAACAAAATCAATAAATAAATCTAAATTCTCTTCAAAAATCTCTTTAAAATAGTTCTTCATTATTTCACATTATATTATTTAAAAGAAATTTTTTTTCTTTAGATAATTATCTGATAAATATTTTTATTTTTCAGTTTTCTTAAAATTCCTGTGGTATTTAAATAAAAGTGTTATGGGATTTGAAGCAACAAAGGCTGTTATCCCGTATTCCTGTGGTAGGTATGGACGAGTTTTCTGTTTTGTTTATTTTGGATTCGCAGATCGTTTTCCGGTAACCCTCCGGCTTAAGCAATCGCCAAATCCGTTTGGATACTGTATCAAGCGCCAAGTTCAAACCAGTTTTTTCCTTAGTACACAAAGTGCTGAATTCCGTGTTCCTTGAATTATTTTTTTCAAAAAAAAAAAAAAAAACGACTAAATTCCAGATGGAACGATTGTGATTAGCTAAATCGTTTGGTTAAAAATTTAACCGCAAGTGATTATTTGAATCGTTTGCAAAATGTCTAGCTTACGGTCGCTATAGAAACAGGTTATCGTATTAAGAATCCATTTCTAGCAGGTAGAAGTTCATTCATTTAAATGTGCTACATTGGCGCATTTAGCGCCAAATGTGTTATGTTTGGTAACCGATAAGACGAATGATCAACTACTCTTTTTACCACCACAAACTAGCGCCAAGAATAAAATAAAGCTCCGACTTCCGTCGGATTCCTCCTATTAGAAATGGATCTTCTCTAGCATAACCAGTTGCTATAGCGACTGCCGTAAACAAGACATTTTAGCGGCCACAGTTCCCGTGGCGGACAGATGGTAGAATATGCTTATGTCGTGTATCGATTTTGATAAATTTAAATGCAAATTTTATTTATATAATTTGTGTTTAGTATGAAGATAATGAATATATATTACTTAATTAAAAGTTGCAAAAAGTTGGATTTTTCTGAAAGAACGCGATATAAATACGTAACACTACATATGCACTATGTAAGTATCACTACTGAAATAATAGAACTTTTTTTAATTTTACGAAATGTGACTTACTACGTCTATATTGATGACATGATTGAATTTCAAAAATGATGCACGATTTTAAATACTGTTTTCGTATGTAATGCGTCAAAATTCGTGACCTTTAAATTTTTTTAGATTCAAATACGTCCTTTAACCCCTTATTTACCACATTGACTTAATAGCGACTTTGTTTTTTAACCATTAGATAAGTTTTGATGTAGAATACCTGGAATAGAGCCTGGGAATGAAGAAAATACTTCTTCATTAATTAAAACTACTTAAATAATTTAATTAATAATTTAAAAAATTTAATTTCTGCCTTCGTCTGCCTTTTGCTGCTTGTTATTGGAACTCCATTCTCCGTGTTCTTGAGAATTCGGTGAGGAAAAATGGAGATTCAAATAAACGTGATTAAGGAGGTACTTTTAAGTACTGTCGGTAGATAAAGGGTCAATCGATCAATTTCTGATATGCTCGTATTTTCTCTCTATTAATATAAACATGTGTTTAATCTTCCACTTCATAATGAATAAATTGTTTGGGAAAACAAAATAACACAAACTCCAAAACATAAAGGAAAATCCGATTAAAAAATGTCGAATCAGTTTGTTTTCTATTTTGGTCTCGAAAACATATCTTTCAACGAAAGAGGGGTTTATTCTGGTATCCCCGGTTGGGGTGGGGTGCGCCCCGTTAAAACCGCCCCCCCCCCCCACCCGGGGGGTACCAGAATAGACCCCAGAGTCTGATGAGTAGGGTAAAATGATAAAAACCGACTTTCATGCAGGAAATCAAATCAAGTCCTATTCATTTGCAAATGCTAAACGGAGCATATCTTTTTGTTAATATTATAACACAGAATTTAATAATCTTTTTCTAGCAAATATAAAATATCCGTATCAATAGCATACCAAGTGACAACACATTTTCTAAACTAGGAAATTTAGAAAAAGTATTCTATAGTACATAAAATATAGTTACACTAGACAATTATTACAATTATATATGTACGGGTGGGTGACAGAATAATGTGAACACTTTTGGATTTGCAGATTTTATCCAATATTTCCTGAAAGGCTGAACGGATTTTCCTTGAGAAAAAGCAGTAAAGAAAGGTGTAAGAAGTCTTGTAAAGGGGAGGCTTGAACTCACATTTTACTGTGAAGATTTGATCACGAGTGCATTTAGGGGACCGACCAGAAATTGATAACGAAGAAAATGAGCGACTTACTCCGTTTCACAGAAAGCTGATAAATATTTGCAGCTTTCATCAATGGTTCTGTTTGCTGTGCGCAATATTTGTATGCGTTTTCGTGAAAATAGCACATATATTTTCGGGAAGATATAAAGGTTTCTTTAAAAAATGCAAATTCTTTCCGCGCGTTTTTTGCTTATAATGTACAGAGTTTTCGTCTAAATTATGTGAAACTTACAAGATATGTGAAAATATCTTAGCGAAGTATTGTATTAAAATTTCAAGTAAATACTTTTAATTACAAAGGAAATATGAGTATTTGTGGTAAATAATTTTTTACTGCGTTTGTTAAACGTAGTATGAATTTTCTTTTATAATTTCAAAGCAAGATATATAGGGAAACTTATATAAAAATTCCAGTTGAATATGATTGAGATTTAGAAAGATATCGGTATTACAGAGATAATAATTTCCGTTTCTCTCTAAGAGAAACAAAATTATGAGGGTTTTTTTTTCACTAATTGACATTTTTTAAACTTGAATCGTCGAAAAATATTCGTCGAACTGTAATTTAAATTATGTTTTCAATTTATAAGCATATATGGGTTTTTAGGGTATTCAACTTTCACACAATTCAATATTCTTATTTGAAGATTCAAATTTTAAAAATATCAATTTGCGAAAAAAACCTCATCATTTTGTTTCTCTTAAAAGAGAAACAGAAATTCTGCTTCTTTCAATGACGATATTTTTCTAAATCTTAATTCTATTCAACTGAAATATTTATATAAGTTGTCTTATATATCTAGCTTTTAAGTATTGAAAGAAAAAATAGGCTATGTTTCGCACATGCGCAGTATAACTTTATTTACTACATATACTCACATTTCCTCTATTATTCAAAGTACTTACTTCAAATTTTAATACAATGCTTTTTCTAATATATTGTCAATTATCGTTTAAGTTTCGTATAATTTGGTTGAAAACTCTGCTTGTAACAACTAAAAAACATCCGGGAAAATCTGGGATTTTTTTTAAAACCTTTATATCTTCCAGAGTATTTGTGATATTTTCGGAAAATACATGTAAATATTGCTCACATCAAACAAAACCATTGATTAAATTTGCAGATTTTTATCTGCTTTCTGTGAAGCGCGCGCGCGCGCGCGGGGCGAGTCCTAAATCTTCATCAATTTCTAGCCGGTCCCCTAAATGTTTTCATGACCGAATCTTCACTGTAAAATGTGAGTTCAAGCCTCTTCTTTACACGGTCGATGTTCAAAGAAAATCCATCCAGCCTCTCGGGAGATATTCAAAAAATGTGCAAATCCGAAAGTGTTTCATTATTCTGTCACCCACCTGTATCTTTTTTTTCATCTCACATTATGAAAAATTTCGTGATTTCAGGCAGTTTAACCCTTTATAAGGCCCTGGGAAGTATCAATCTTAAATGCTATCTTCATCAATTCTTAAATGTTATTTTTAGGGTTGGCGTAACTTCTCGCTAAATTTTTCGATGAAACAAAGACCTGGATGTTCCAATTTCTCATCTCAATCCATAACGACGTGTCTTGACTTGGCAATTAATTGTTAATTAATAGAATTAATTAACTAAAAATGAATGTCATCCAATAAGCTAAATGAAATTCTTTTCTTAAATCAATCTCAATACCAAACTTATTTTTATTATACCACTGCTAGAAAAAAATTGCCCTTTAAAGGGTTAAAAGAATGTCAGAGGTTCCCATCCAATAAGCTAAATAAAATTCTTTTCTTAAATCAATCTCAATACCAATGTTATTTTTATTATACCACTGCTAGAAAAAAATGGCTCTTTAAAGGGTTAAAAGAATAATCGCCATACGGCACTGCATTTCGATCCTACAGCAGCTATTTTATATTTTTGGCCTTGTTTGTGCTAAGTCAGAGGTTCCCAACCTGTGGTTCCCATCCAATAAGCTAAATGAAATTCTTTTCTTAAATCAATCTCAATACCAAAGTTATTTTTATTATACCACTGCTAGAAAAAAATGGCCCTTTAAAGGGTTAAAAGAATAATCCCCATACGGCACTGCATTTCGATCCTACAGCAGCTATTTTATATTTTTGGCCTTGTTTGTGTTAAGTCAGAGGTTCCCAACCTGTGGTTCCCATCCAATAAGCTAAATGAAATTCTTTTCTTAAATCAATCTCAATACCAAAGTTATTTTTATTATACCACTGCTAGAAAAAAATGGCCCTTTAAAGGGTTAAAAGAATAATCGCCATACGGCACTGAATTTCGATCCTATAGCAGCTATTTTATATTTTTGGCCTTGTTTGTGCTAAGTCAGAGGTTCCCAACCTGTGATACGCGTACCCCTGGGGGTACGCAAATGGCTATTTGAGGGTACGCGAAATCAAATTTGTTAATGGCGGAAACAAGAAAACGTAAGGGATTAAAAAAGTTAGAGAATTTTTTCCCCCAAGTTAATACTTGCTGTTTAACAACTATATCACTTGAGTCAGTGGCGAATCCAGGGGGGTTATCGGGCTGCAGCCCCCCCCCCTCCAGAGCTAAACCAAAATTCTTAATTTTATTTAAAACCACTACAACTTTTTGTTCCTAATTTTCATTTTTAAAAAATAATAATAAAATCGTGATAACATTGCTTTCTGGCTTGAAAATTTTCCTACTTTTCTAGTCATTCCACTTGTACTTCTAGCGTTGACGCGGTCAAAAACATTTTTTGGCTAGTTATTTCATTGTATATTTTATTAAATTATCGAAAGTATTGTAGTGTTCTTTATGATTCTTATTGTCAGGTGAGGAAAGTCTGTAAGGTTAAAGTGTTTTGGTTTACATAAGCCATGAGGTTTGACATTCGTCACTACGATACAAAATTTTTATGACCACAACCCCCCCCCCGACCCGAATCCTGGATTCGCCACTGACTTGAATAGTTAATTATTACGAAGTATAATTTTTAGCTATCCTTATAAGTTAAAACGAAATAATTACAATACAGGCTTGCGTTGAACTAATACTATTGTAAAATGGTATAAAATGTAAAATCAAAAATAAGCTCTGTAGATGATATTTATTCGAGTCATTTCACTTTTAAGATAACCTTAACATTATTGATAAAAACTTCTTTGCATAGACGGGAGTTTGGGGGGGGATTGGATATGAAAATAGGGGGTATGCGAAAACAAAAAAAAAATAATCAAGGGGTACGGGAGGAAAAAAAAGGTTGGGAACCCCTGTGCTAAGTGTTTTGCGCAAAAGGAAGATACCTAAACTAAATAATTTCGTATTTTTTACGAAAAAAAAATCCGAAATTAATGCGACCACTGGTTTCAGCATATTACTAGAAATTCTAAAAATAATCAGAAATATTTTCACATCGTATCAGAAAATACTAAAATCTATCAAACTTACCAAGCAATCTTATGTAATGTTATTCTCCTTAGTTTTTCCTTTCTTCTTGCAAATTTAAAATATAACTAAAATTACTGAATACCCTTTTTCCATGGATGAAGTACTTCAGTTAATCAAACTGCATTAATTTATTTAAACTACAGCGGTTATTTTAAAAATAATAAAATTCAATGATGGCATACATCATAAAACGAGGAGTTACTTTTCGATTAATTTCTAAACACTAAGATGTTACTAAACATAAGACCAGATCTTCTAACTGTTGATAACTTCATAGTTCCATTTCACTTTAGCATTCTTACTTCTATTTTATTGAACAGATTTCAAAATAATATAGGGAAAGAAATTTTTAATGATTTTTGCTTTTTTCGTTTCATTTACCAGTCTCATCCGAACACAATTCACTTCTTCGTTTCTATCATTAATAGGGTCAACATGAATCTTAGTTTTGCGTAACGTTAAGCAATTTACGGTAAGTCGAATCTGCTTCGTACGAAATTACCAATTGTTTTCTGTCACCTTCAGCACTTTCACAACTTTTCAAAATATGCTTTGTTTTTCATGAAATGTATGAAAAATACGGCTATTGCTATTAGCAGTTGAGGCAAATTCTTGAATAGTGAAGAACGGAATATTTAAATTTCAACTTTTAAAAAAGTAGAGATGATGTTCTTACATCAGTAATTGTCAAATTAAAGCATATTTTTAAAACTGTCACTTTAATCACTGGGTTCATACGAATAAAACCAAAAAAATTGGTATTTTAATTCAGAATAATTCTTTAATTATTGCATTGTAGCAGCGAGAAATGGTATGAGTAGTTCCAATTCATTCTGTCGCATGTGTAACAATTTTTGCAATGTGCAAAAAAGTACCGTAATAAAACAGATTTTGTTAAAATCGCAACCATAACGAAAAAATCAACAAAAATCAATTGTAAAAATCCTCCCTAACAAAAGCAAAGTTGGTGTCCCATCCACTAATCATCCCTAAAATCATTACAGCAGTTACCAAGAAGTGAACAGTGTCCCAATTCCTTGCGAGGTAAATTTTTGAGAAGAGGGAAATAAGACCAAAATTAATCATTTATTTCCCAATGTGTGTTCCTTTATGCCATACAGACGCTGATTCAGACTCATACAAAGAAGCTATTGATAGGGGTTGTGACCATCCGTAAATTAAACTTCCAACTCAACAGACTTTAGAATATTATTACCCATTCCTCAGCAACTACCAACAAAACGATTCAGGATTTATTTCTCCAATTAAAAAACAAAATTGAAAAACGTTACCTCCGAGAAAGCTGAAAAATCCAAATAAACACAAATTGCATGTTTTAAAAAAATATAAAAAATTCGAATAAAGTTTTCTTATGATGATGGTGATTCTTAAAATTCATTTTATTAGAAATAATTAGTTAACGCTTGTTTTAATAGGCATTTTGAACTTCAAAAATGAAACCCCTTTAGATAGTGGCGTAGATGCAACTTTTGCCGCCAGGGGACAACTTGCAGCATACCGCCCTTCCTTCAGAATTTATATAGGGCACATAAACCTCAAAATTAAAATAAAATTTCATTAATAACATAATTAATCGTTTGAGGCCCTCGATCTCAGTAGATAGGATGCGAAATCGCCTGTGAACCACTAGTCTTTTTTCTTCACATATTGGCAATTGACCGACAAAATGGGAAAAATACGATTATTATTATTATATTATGTACTCAATGATTCAGTTACTGCCTCTGCTCTTCGAAATTAGAAGATTGTCTTCCTGTATGTATGATTTTGCCGCCCGGGGCGGATCGCCCCCCTCTAGTTACGCTACTGCCTTTAGAGCGGCCAGTTTTCCTTGGAACGGAGGGTGGCCGCTGTAGATAAGTTTTACTGCACATGCTATTTACAGTTTTTGCCTTTTTGACGGGCCAGGACAGACTTCTTTAAGTTCTATCTGGTCCTTCTTGTCTTCTTTATCGAGTTCAAGATATAAATATTCCGTATCCTCGTATGTAAATTCATTTATGAACAATCGCGTGTGCTCTTCTTCAATATTGCTCTAAAGTCGAATGATGTCTCACGTTTTCACAAGCTTCTCCCAGGGAACAAACGAGTAGGAACGAACTTATAAGACCTGCTTTCCGGCAACCTCAAGCATTCCTGCGTCCTTTCTTGCAGTTGCAAGATATACAGGAACTTCATATATTACCATTTTACGGGGAAGCGAATCGGGTTGGTACCCAGCCCCATTTCACAGGACTTTTCTCAGTCTTCACTACTTGTGTCACTAAAGGTAACATCTTAAGGCATGAAATCGTGCTGCATCTAGGATTGGAGGTAAATGTACTAAACTGGACCTTGCTTTCGTTGCTGATTGGGTAAACAATAGGTAGCACGTCATTGCGATCACATGCAGAGGTTTGGTGTTACCTCCGTATAAATGAATATAACGTTTCGTCTGCTTTAGCCACTTTGTCAATGGTAGCTTTCAGAGTTGAAAAATACTTACATTTTTGTTCCAGGTGTCGAAATTTTTTTAAATGGGAGCCCTATTTTGTCTTCCTGTGACTGAATACGGCGCGTTTTCTATCGCACCCACCAAAAGCGTGAATGAACAAAATCATTCCTTAGCCTTTGTATTTAAATGACATTGTGAAGTATAACACATTAGGCGTCCTCTATTTTCCACATTTTCGTAAGTGCATGTTCTCTTTCATTGGAGCTAACCCCGTTAGAAGAAACTAAAAGGTTGTCTTCGCCAACCACGAAAACGTTGTCATACTGAGATACAACAGAAACATCAGTTTCAACAATTAGTACGTCTGCATCCTCTACTGCCTGTGTTGTATTTGCTTTTTGCAGAACATTTTTTAAGAAGTCAACGAAACGCACCTTGTTGTTTTCATTCGCAAAAAATTGTTCTTTATAAGTTCCTGGACATGTAGCTTCATTGAGGTTAATCTCATTTGATGAATATTAGTTTGTTTGTTCAATGCGTTCTGCATTTTGGTGCTCTTTCCAGTACATTAAAAGGATATCCATCAAAGACCACTGCTACGTTTGAGTCATAATATGCTTGTAAGTATGTCAGATAATTCTAAGCAATGACCCGAAATTCTTATTCATCTTCCAAACAACTTTGTGAAATAAGTGGCCTCCATTCACCATTGCAAAGTTGTTTTTCCTTAGACAGCATCAACTCTGTTTGGTGTGAGGAGCACTAAAAAGCGAAACAGTGAAAAAGAGAAAGGTGACAATTCAAATGTTAAAAAATTTTCAAGCCTTCATCTGACTGTTTGGCTATTCGAACTCTGTTGAAGAGAGTTAATGGATCAACAGCCATTCGTTCTTTTCCAATTTTAGCACTGTCGTTTACAGAAACAAGAGTGATAACTTTATATTCACGTTTGAATTTGAACTTCCAGGAGTTACCACCAACAATTCTGGAGATTCCTTCGCAACCAAGTTCGTGAGACAGTTGGTAATTAACATCCTCCGTTATTACTATACCACTGCTTGTTGACATCAACACATCATTTGTGGGAAATGGTATGTTTTGAGAAAATCGCTGCACAAGCTTTTCAACAACTTCATTGTCTCGAGCAATGCGAGAAGGGCGCATATCCACATGTTGTACATTATTCACTGTTCCAGTATGAATATCTTTTTCGACTTCCTCGCATAAATTCATACCTAGTGGCCAAACGTCCTCCCGTTGGTGTGGCGCGGAAGTTTGGAAAGGGGAGGGTGCCAGCTGAAGTGTCGTCATCGTCATCTGAGAGCGGTTCAAAATTACGAAGTCCGTTCCTAAATGGCCCTCGTGTTGCTTCACAACGGGACGTTAATATAACCTAGCCTAACCCATCCCCGCATAAATTATGAAGATTGATCATCCCAAAGGATTCATTGAATGAGAGCACTTCCTGTGATCCCACGACCTCGAGTTAATCCACTGGAGCTTCTCACAGCTTTCATACGGGTTTGTTCTATGGTATGGACTATTCTATCAGACCAAATTCCAATACAGAACTTATCCGTTCGCCTGATTGTAAAATATCCATCGTGAATTTCTCGTATTCTATTGAACCACTCCTGTCTTTCAAATTCAGCATGTCTTGTATATATGGATTGGCCACTTGGATGAAAAAATACCCAGCTGTACGGAAGAAGGTCTTTCTGTTAAATGGTTGTGACATGAAGATCTCAGTTTCCCGATCTTTTATCCTCAATAAATTGTTTCATTAAAGTGGTCATGTGGAAGTGCTGTATCTTCAGCTTAGATGTTGGTCCACGACGTTCCAGTATCTTTATAGCTTCTTCGAATTTCGTAACAACCTTGAACAACTTCATTTTCATCAACTTTGAGAAGAGAAATTTCGTCAATGCTCGTAAACATACTTCCGATCACAACTTCCTCTTCATGGGAAAAGGAAACAGTTTCCATAACGAATTTGGCCAGAACACGATGAGCTAGACTAACTATGAGAGCGGATTGTCCGTGCATATGCATGCCCACTCACCAAGTTGTCAACACTTATCGACTTTAAAAGTTCTTTTAAACCACTTCCTACCATAATGGTTCCGATTGCACTCATGAATGATATCATCATATGGGAACTTCCAAGTTTCACAACATCTTTAAATTCAGGACTATTGGAAATTATTTCCTGGCTTTTATGTAAAGTAACTGGTCGAAAGTAAAAAAGCAGATTTTCATATTAAATGTTTCACATTTTCGTTCAGCAGCCCGAATAATTGTAACTAAGGTTTTAAATTGGGAGAGCGACCTATTTATGAACGGAAGACAGAGCACTCTAGATCGTTCATAAGGCTTCCCTTGGGTAGCATTCTCCATGAACCCATTCCATCCTGGCAAGTTCACATTTGTTGAAAACTTGTCATACAATCAAAGTACACCAGCAGGATGAGGCAGTATTTCATCTTGAACTGGGTGAATACTCTGAATATCTGCACTATTGACGGTTCCCAATTCAAAATTTTCTCCTCTTTCTTATAGACATCCAGTTCCTGCCGACCAGCTTTTCTCACAAGCTCACTGGTTACTCGTACTACTGAGGTATTAGGTGCCACGGAGTCATAAGGAGTTGTCACCATGATTCCTCTCATAGCATAATTTTTTTATGCCCTTTCCTTGAACAACCGTATAATCCTGATATATTGATTGTATAAGCGGCCTATTGTGCTTTATTTTTAGCAAATTTACTCATCTTTAAAATTGTTCAGTATGATGTTTGCTCTGACCATCTTAGTTTAGGAGCTATTCAACAAAACCTGACGAAAAATCACAATTTTCATTATTCTTTTCTTTTTAGACTATCGTGATTTTTTTTCCTCGAAACCCTGTATCTCAGTGACTTCTTAAAACACAGATTGGTTTTGGGCTCAAACTGTAGCAAATTTACTCTAGTCTAAATTTGTAATTTAAATTTTTTCTGTTATACCAACCGTTCAGGAGATATTTTGAAAAATATGGAAAGAGTAAAAAATTTTCGTGTTTTTCCGATAGAAGGTGGCGCGCCAAGGTCGGAAACTTGGATTGTAAAGTAAAGGCCCAACACTAACAATATATCAAAAAATCAAAACTACTCGACCTTTTGCACAGCAACCCGCTTCTTTTTCTGACGATTTTACCTCACTAGTATGTTTCTATATAATAACAGTTTGGTTTGATATGATTAACCTACCCTTAAATTATGTCGGAATCTTTTCAAATCGCCTTGTATATATTTACTCAAATTTATAATTATTATAACAATTGACGACAGAACACCACCCTGTGCTCCTGTTTCTTGTAGCCATTACAGCTAGTTAACAGTTTGGATGGACACAGGGCACAACAATTGACGACAGACAATCTATAATAGAAAAGGCGTGCGAAGTCTGTAACGCTCAGGAATGTGGCCGTGACTACGTTCCAAAAGAGATTCAGACCAGACGCAGACAGTCTGTCTACAAATTAGCATAAACACAGGATACTGTTTTGGAGTTATGAGAACGAAAGTTCGTGGCAATTGATTCATTGCGTTTTTTATATATAAATTGAACTGAGTTAGCAGTTTTCTTTCTTTTTTATTTATGGTGATTCATTACCCTCATTTCAAGGATCAGTTCGAAGTTAGAGAAGAATACTTTCGTTTTGGTTAAAAGGGTTCTATATATTTTGCATTTAATATTTTTTTCCTTAACTGTTCTTATACTGAAAGACTCCCTTTACTTAATGATTTAAATTAGGGGTGCATGCTATTGCAAATATTTTCTTTCAGTATTTTATATATATATGTATGTATTTGGTAATGCAATTTTTTTTTGTTAGTGGATTTTGCATTATTTTTAACAGGACGAAACGAAAGTAATTGTTGAAAGTAAAGTTATTATTAAATGAAGGTTTGTGTCAATTGATTCATCAGTTCTGTTTTCCATGCTTTCTTCTTAAGCTCTGCCAATGTACATGAGATTTTTTACTACAACTTTCGTTAGTAAATCTGTGACAATGGGATATGAGATATGTTTAGAGGGATAAAACCCCGTCTTAGACGGGCACAAATCTTCTAGTTGTTATAATAATTATAAATGACGACAGACACTATGGGTGTTTTTTCCCCTCTTTTAACTTGACACAGTAATTGCTAATTTGCTATCACTATAAACACAACACTGTATTTGGTGAGATCATATTACAGCAAATATTGCAACGGTCTTTTGATCATATTGAAACTATAGGAACCTATAGGGAAAAAAATCAAGTTACGAAATTATTCAAGAATATTAATTTTATTGCATGTCGGAAGTTCCATTTGACAAAATGGCACCTCATTTCTTCCCACCAAATCTGCTGGGAAAAAAATTCTTCCTTCAATGTTTTGTGGAAAAGATATCTGCTGCAGCATGCCAAGGGAATCAACTTCAGGTTTGCGTACCTAATGAAGGGTTCTGATATTCAGTCTACTCGTGCTGCCATCTAGTGAACTCAAATTCGTTTATTTCCATTTCAGGATTATCATCTTATTAACTTATTCTGCTTGTTCATTATTAAATTTTTAAAATATTCCCCAGCTGATATTTCATTAAAATATTAAAATATTCTTTACACCCATTTCTGGAAAGTGATATAAAAGAAGTTTTTTTGAATAAATGAAGTATTATTGTTGCTTTCTTTTTAAAAATCTAGAACGTACAGATTTTGTTTTGCTCCGATTTTCTTTTTGATATTGTGATTGTTTTAGTACTTGAATAAAGCTTTTTATCGACAAAAGTATTAAAAAAAGAAAAACAGTAGTTTATCAACACTAAAGTCATCTTCAATCATGCAACAAAAAAAATAAAAATAAGATCCCACACGACAATTTATTTATCATCCATTTTATATTGTTTAAACCCATTTTTCAAGCATTTCTCCAAAGAATAAACTTTAATAGTAAACTCCTCAAAACTTTATTCAAAATGCAAGAATACTTTATTCAGTTAAAACCGTCATTGCTTCTATTTTTAACTCCACGAACAAGAAAATTATTTTGATGAATAAAATGAATGCTCATGATATAACTATACTGTTTAGTGCATTTTTAAATGCAAGCATGTTTATTCTTGGAGCTATTTTACTTTTTACTCTTTAGTGAACTGAGATTACTTTTAATACTTTGTGCAAAGTAGGTACTTAAAATATGAAAATCCGTTTTCTTTATATTATTATTTCTTCATGGTGACTTTCAAAAGAGGGCATCACGATATTTTCCTTTTTTCCATTGTTTTCTTCAATGTGCATGGAATTCATCAAAAGATATGTGTCTCTTTGTGATAATATATCATATTAATCATCGTAGAAAATTTTGAAAGATTTCAGACAGACACTCGTGTGGAGTAAAGTGAAATTAGATTTTAACAATTTCAATTCAAGACGCTCTAGAACGTGGGAGTCCAATCAAGAATGGTGGGAGGAGAGAGGGGAAGGTAAAGATTTTGAAATTGGACAACTCCTCCCTAAAAAAAATTCGGACGAATAAAAGTGTTAATTATTAAAATATTTTTAAAAAACTAAAATAACCATAAATAATATATTTTGATATTGCTTTTATTATTTCTCCTTCAGGGTGATTCATACAGATTGGTCATAGTGTCGTGACTATTTAATGTATCATAAAAGTTGTAAATGAGAATTCCTCAGAAGCTACTTTCTAAAAATAGCTGATATTTTAATACGAACTACTTTCTATAAGGTAAAAACGAGACAAACCGAGGTTTTTAATTCAACTTCGAGACAATTCCCAGATAGTAATTTTAGTTTGCAGCAAAGTTGCAGCAATCTTGCTCTGTAAATCTGCAAGCTTGCAGCAAGTTTGACAAGGCAAGAGTGCAAGCTTGAAACTAGTTTGTCACCACGCGTCGAACTTGTAGCAAGCTTGTTGCGTCAAACTCATTGCAAACTATAGCAAAAACTGAGTACTGTCACCTTAGCCACTCAGCCAGCTAGACTCTGATAGAAGATAGATTGCTCTAATAGATCGTGCATCTAAACGTTTTTATTTAAAACTGTTTTCTTTATTTCATTAATTTTTTAAATTTTGAGTTGAGAATATGATTTGAGGTCAAAGAGAGAGCGATTTTCGCTAATAACTACGTTTTGCTAGTAGAATAAATTAAGAAGTTAGGGTTCAAAAGTAATTACTTTTAAAAATATGGGACAAAATGTAAATTATTATTTTTCAACAAACATTGACTGCTTTTTAGGTTTAATTTTGTTTACGAACGTTAAAATTTCAAGATTAAGAAAAAGGCGATATATAGTTTTCTTTAAAGTGCGAGTTCTATATTTAGTAAAAAGATGGAAATTTTTTCAAATTTTTTTTTATAAAAAGTTAGTTTTTTTTACAAATTATCATTGATTTATTGAATTAATAAAAAGAAGGACGAGGAGATGTTATTAAAAATCGGATGTTTTTTTAAAACAGAAACAAAGATTATCTGTAAGGATTCCTTAAGTTCAATTTTAATTTCGTCCTTCAGCTTTACTGATTCATTTTCCTTCCTTATGCTGTGAAGTTTGTTTAAATGATACGCAAACGCATGGCATATTCCTCAGAATCACGAACTTTTCACTTAAAAGGAATGATTATTTCTACTGAATGAAAAACACAATTTATGATGACATATTAGAGTGATCAACGATCTCGTGTTTAATGACCTAACTTAAAAGTAGCAATACGCAAGTTCCTTCAACCTGGCGTTACACAGGATTGAACTCCAATAACTAATAACTACTTGGTCCAATAAGTAATTTCTAAACCGTTAGAGATAGGTACATACTTCTAACTGGAAAAATGTTTTAAATATGGTAAAAAATTATATTTTATACTGTTTGAATCAATAAATACATTTCTGAAAAATTACTAAATCTTAATTTTTACACAGTCCTCCAGTCCTATAAGTTATTATTATTAAAAAGATCTATCTTGATTTCTTAACCCATTCAATGAAAAAAGTTCCTGTTAGAACAACCAACAGCTTTAACATTTGGCACCGTTAACTTTTAACAGTTCCACTGTCCTACGACAAAAACTGACCGAATAATAGCTGCTTAAAGTAAATGAGGATCACATACAAATCTATTTTAGAGAACAATGATCAAGTTTTGAAAAACTTAAATAGTCGGGCCAAATTAAAAATGACATTTTAATTTTCTTATTTGTTTAAAAATTCGACAGAAAAGCGTAAAGCGGATATGCAACTTGTACTCAAAAAGTAATTCAAAACTATGCGGTAAACAAGATAATGAAAAGAACAACCTTAACAAGGCATATTCATTTCGTTACAAAATGAATATTATTTAAATTACGGTTATAATCAACAATCTGAAAAACTTGAATTAAAATCGCTTAAACATAATAATTACTCTTAATGGCTTCCTTCGACCGAAACATATTCTTCTTGCACATAATGTAACATTGTTGGTGTAACAGATTTAAAAACCATGAAAATGCGATTTACCAATTCTGATCTGCTCTCCACTTCTCTTTCGTAGAACAGTTTTTTAAGAAACCTTAAAGAAAATTATCTAAAAATGAAATCCAGCGATCGCGGGGCCCAATAACAAGAATTTCAGTATCCAATAATGTTACTACTAAAAGAACTTATCAAGAAAGTTCATTGCTGAAGAGATGAGTGTGCTGTGCCCTATAAAAACTGAAACCAGATTCTTGGCAGATCCCATAGCGAAACAGATTCATGCAAAAAATCAGATTATAATCCAGATAAAATAGCTGTATACTGAGTGGAAGTTCAAGCATCATCGAAAAAGAATGGCTCAATCAAGTTACTCTTCCATATTCCGCACAAAACATTCAGACCAGCGTATTTCAGAACTCTTTGGTCGCACATTATATGAATTTTCTAGCGAATAGAAGTGACAATTGAATCGCTTATTTTCGAAACCACATAACAGATATAAATTCGAAATTCAGTTTATGTGCCGGTTTCTTGTAGTTAATTGACGATTCGTCTCGTACAGAAAGCCACGGAAACACCGTTTTTCATACCTCAATTTCGCGTCCTTGAAATATTCGTTTAGAGCAGCAAATTGTTTTCCAGCACTCCCTATTGTCATTGCCCCCCCAACCCTTTCGCCCAAAGAAACTTTTATTATTTATGTTACGGATATAGGTTAGCTTAACCCTTTAGAGACTGACAGATATCTAAGTACATTCAAATCAATGCAATTTTTAAAAAAACGGTCTTGAAAACGTTAAGAGTCAAACGGCTCGAATTAACTTGAGGACATTTGTAGGATCTATTTTTGTTACTTTTTTACATTTTATTACTTTTTCATGAAAGTTTTAATTACTCGTCTTATCAAATGAAAACAGCATTGGAATAAGTTCGCATTAACTCATGATGAAAGCTAATAATTACTCATCGTGATAATCAACTATTCTAGTGGAAGACAGTTCAATGCGAACTTTGGGCTTGTTTCATGGAGCTGAATTTCATAACATTAAATTTAAATGAATACGAATATAATCCAATGTCTGGAGCTACGTCAAGGGGCCGTCCACAAATGATGTCACGCTTGGAAGGGGGTTAGTGAAATTGTGACAGTTTGTGACAAGGGGGGAGGGGGTAACAAGATGTGTGACATCACACATTTTGGTTAAAATAAAAACATTTAAAATCAGCAGATTAAATTTTGAAATTACCAGAATTTGAGAGTATTTTTTCCAATCGGGGCTGAAACAACTTTCATGTGATTTTTTTTTCCACTTATATTCCTTTCTTTTCGTTCTGAGAATATGATAGCAACAGAAATTCTACACCATTAGAAGAAAACCTCCCCCTGTCATACCCTTGAAATTTCCAACAAAATATACGTCGCCTCACCTGGGTGAGTGGTAGAACTGGTAGTGGCACAAGCAGGTTGATCTTATTGAGGCGTTTTTTTTTTTTAAATTCAATATGTTTAAGATCATTTTGTGTTCATAATGTAAAGAGAGGATTTAAAGCAAAATATATCAAATTTCATTTCAAATTCCAAAATCCTACTGTTTACAATTTCTCTTTAATATTAATATTTCATTACTTTTGCATATTAATTAGGTTTTTTGTTGTAAACCTCAATCTTATTTCATACAAAATAAGTACACATATAATCATTATTGTTGTTATGCTCACAAATGTCATTAAAACACATAGTTCAAGTTGAAAAATAAAATTTGAAATATGATCTATAACGCAGTTCTTTGTTTCTGAACTGCAAGTATATGTTTATGTAATATAGCGTGACATGTGACAAGGGAAGGGGTATGGTAAAGTGTGACACTTTGAGACAAGGGGGGGGGTCAAAAATATTGAAAAAAGGCGTGACACCATTTTTGGACAGAACCTAAGCTTATTGCGATGTTTGTTATAAATACACGCATACGACCAGTATGTTCCTTCTAAAATTTCTGTGTCTGTAAAAATATTAAATATTTTATTCCTTTAATACGGAAACAAACATCACTAACTTTTTTTAAATTTTAATCCTGCATGGTTTGTGTTTTCCGCCATTACCAGCATTACTATCGCGTACCTTTAACTGGAATCACTGGTTTAGAGCAGAAACACCACGAGCTGCATCGTTTACGGGATTTTTGCGCTAAAAGTGCTCGACAGGTGGCAGCACAAACGCCATTGGCGGGATTTGTAAAGTAAGATCGTAAACTAAATCTCATATAAGTAGGATATTCTCATCAGCAATCAGATGTAGAGTATTATCATCACAGACCCGAAAATTTTTTTCTTCAAAAAATGTTTAACAAAACTAAATATTAAATACAAAAATGGAGGAAATTCCATTTCAAATCATCCAATAGAATTGAGTTTTAAAGAAAACATTCTATGAACTAACTTTTACCAATACGCAATTGTACCGAACTTGTAGAGTGCTGTTTAATCACTCATTGAAACCCACAAAATAAAGTAAACTCAGTCTTAGATTGGTGGAGCATGGTTATCAGTAATCTGATGCATTATCATCATTGACCGAAAGTGGCTTTATTTTCAGTCAAGATTCAGGTAAACTAAATATTAAATTTAAAAAATGGAGGAATATTGATTTTATGGTAAAATTCATTATAGTTTATAAATATAAGTTTGTGATTTATGAGCTCATTTCTCCTTTTTAACTCAATAAGTTCCCTTTATTAAACGTAAATAAAGAAAAAAAACATTTATTAAAAACAATTTTGAAATGTTTCCCTATTTAATATAAAATTTGAATGCTAGGACTCTGTTGTGTCCAATTCTTCTAGATAGACGCAAAATCCGAAATAAATAACTATTTAATTATTTTATATTATCAAAAGAAAAATATCTCTGTCTTTAGTAAAATGAAAAAGATAAAGGGAAGTAAAGGAGTTTTAATTTCTTTATCTATTTGATCTAGTATACATATAATGTTATGAAAAATGATACAGCATATATAATTTACCAAGGCTAAAGTACACTATCTGATGAAAAGTAACCGGACACTTTCGGATCTTCACATTTTTTAGAATTTCTCCGGAAAGGCCAAACCGACTGACCTGGAAATTCTACCATGTAAAGAATAGACTCTAACTCACATTTTACAGTGAAGATTCGGCCACTAGGGTAATTAGGGGGAGGCCATCAAAAAGGGATGAAGGCGAAGATGGAGGTTGGCCCATCCTGTTTCACAGAAAGCTGCTAATGCGATGTAACTTTCATCAATGGTTATGTTTGATGTTCATAATATTTACATGCATTTTCATAATCAAAGCACAAATATTCGTGAAGATATAAAGATTTTCTTTAAAAATCCCAAATTTTCCCGCCTGTTTTTTGCTTATAACATGCAGAGTTTTCCACCAAATTATACGAAACTTACAGAAAAAGTGACACTATATTAGAGAAGCATTCTGTAAAAATTTGGAATAAATATTTTGAATATGAAATAAAATATGACTATTTGTAGTAAATAATTTTTTACTGCGCATGTGCGCGATATAGCGTAATTTTTCTTTCACAGCTTCAAAGCCAGATATGTAGGACATCCTATATACCATAAGATTTAGAAAGATATCGGCATTGCAGTGAACAGAATTTCTACTTATTTCTAAGAGAAACAAAATGATGAAGGTTTATCCACAAACTAATAATATTTAAACTTGAATTTTCGAATAATTTTATAGAATTTAACAAAGATTGAATATGCTGAATACCCAAGCACACTTATAAATAAAATTAATAATTTAAATTGCAGTTCGGCGACTATCATCTGAATATTCAAGTTTTAAAAATATTAGTTTGTGGATAAACTCTCATCATTTCGTTTCTCTTAGAAAGAAGCAGAAATTCTGTTCAATGCAATGCCGCTATCTTTCTAAATCTTAACGATATTCGACTGGAATTTTTATATAAGTTGCCCTACATGTCTGGCGTTGAAGCTGTCAAAGAAAATTACGTTATATCTCGCACTTGCGCAGTAAAGACTTATTTACTACAAATACTCATATCTTCTCTAATATTAAAAGTATTAATTCCAAATTTTTTCACAATGCTTCTCTAACATATTGTCACTTTTTATTTAAGTTTCGTATAATTTGGTGGAAAACTCTGCATGTTATAAGCAAAAAACAAGTGTGAAAATTTGGAATTTTTTAAGAAAACCTCTATATCTTCCCGAATATTTGCGCTATGTTTACGAAAATGCATGTAAATATTATGCTCATCAAACATAACCATTGACGAAAGTTACATCGCATTATCAGCTTTCCGTGAAACAGGACGGGCCAAACTCCATCTTCGCCTTCATCCCTTTTTGGTGCCCCCCACCAATTGCCGTAGTGACTGAATCTTCATTGTAAAATGCAAGTTAGAGTCTATTCTTTACATGGTAGAAGTTCAAGGACAGTCGATTTAGCTCCTCCGGAGAAATTCTAAAAAATGTTAAAATCCGAAAGTGTCTGGATACTTTTGATCAGATAGTGTATACAGAATTTTAAAAAATTGTTACAAAATTAGATAGCTTTCCGATATATTATTCCTTTCTTATGATTCCATGTATAAAACAGCTAAAAAGAAATCAAAATTTAATTTTACTCAGAAAAGTAGCGGTCGCCTTCCCCAGCTTCCCCTCGCCTCCTTTTCGACATCGCTCATAATGGACTTCTAGTCTTGTTTAAACACTCTTTAAACCCATTAATTAAGTAACCACAGTCTCAGATTGCAGGACATTCTCATCAATAATCAGATGTAATGCATTTTCATCATTGACAGGAAGAGGCTTTTTCTTCTATAAATATTTAAATAAACTAAACATTAAATTCAGCAGTAAAGCAGAATTCATTTCAAATGATTTCTTAGTAATAAACTAGATTTCAAAATACATTCGATGAACCGACTATTGCCCATAAACAATTGTAATGGACACTGCCGGCGATTGTGTAAAAAATGTGAAGGGGTAAAAAAATAACTGATAAGTAAAAGTACCCGGGATTATAGTGGGTAAGCAACAGAATTTTCAAATTTTGTTACAAAATTACATAGCTTTCCCGAATACTATTCCTTTTTTTTATGATTCGAAGTTTGAAACAGATAAGAAGCAATCAAAATTTAATTCTCCCCAGAAAAGTAGGAGGCGATTGCCCTCCTCAACGCGACTGGTAATGAACTTCCAATGTTAATTAAACACTCATTTAAACCCAATAAATAAGAACAGCCTCAGATTTCTGGACATTATCATCAGTAATCAGATGCATTGTAGTATCATCACTGACCGGAAGTTATTTCTTCAATATGTATTTAGATAAACTACATATTAAAACCGGAAGTCAATCAGAATCCTTTTCAAATCATTCCTTAGTAATAAATTGGCTTGAGGGATACATTCGATGAACAGACTAGCCCATAAGCAATTGTAATACACAGTGGCGGCGAATGGGTAAAATAAGTGAGGGCAAAAAATTAACTCATATCTAAAAGTACCCGGGAGTAAAGGGTAAAAAATAGAATTTAAAAATTTTCTTACACAATTACATAACTTTCCAGAATAATACTGCATTTTCTTGATTCCTATTTGGAAACAGCTTAAAAAAAATCAAAATTAGATTTTCCCCGGAAAAGTAGCTGCCCACTCCCCCCCCCCTCGCCGCTACTGTTAATGGACTTCTAGTGTTAATTAAACACTCATTAAAACCCAATAAATAAATAAACACAGTCTCAGATTTCTGGACATTCTCATCAGCAATCAGATGTAATGTATTATCATCACTGACTGGAAGAAGCTTTTTCATTTCTAAATGTTTAGATAAACTAAATATTAAATTCAAATGGCAAGCAGAATTCATTTCAAAACATTCTTTAGTAATAAACTAGATTTAAATATACATTCGATGAACCGACTATTGCGCATTAGGAATTGCAATGGAAAAATGGCGGCGATTGGGTGAAAAGAGTGAAGGGGCAGAAAATTAAATCATATCTAATTTTTCCCCGGAATAGGGATAAACAACGAAATTAAAAAATTTTGTAACAAAATTAACTACCTTTCCCGAATACTATACCTTTTTTTTATAATTTCCAGTTTGAAACTCGTTAAATGAAGTCAAAATTAGATTTTCCGCAGAAAGGAAGCTGCCGACTTCCCCCCACCGGATCGCCGTCACTGGTATTGGATTACTAGTGTTGTTTAAACACTCATTAAAACCCAATAAATTAATAACGCAGTCTCATATTGCAGGACATTCTCATCATTAATCAGATGTAATTCATTATCATCACTGACCGGAAGAAGCTTTTTCTTCTATAAATATTTAGATAAACTAAATATTAAATTCAGAAGACTTGCAGAATTCATTTCAAATCATTCCACAGAAATGAATTAGTTTTAAAAATACATTCCATGAACCTTCTATTGCCCAAAGGCATCTGTAATAGACAGAGGAAGAGTTTGGGAGAAAAAGTGTGGGGGCAAATATTTACTGATATCTAAAAGTACCCGTTAGTATAGGAGGTAAACAACGGAATTTAAAAATTTTGTTACACAAGTATATAGCTCTCCCGAATAATATTGCTTTTTTATAATTCCAAGTTTGAAAGAGCTAAAATAAAACAAAATTAGATTTCCCCCAGAAAAGTAGCGGCCCAATCCCCCCCCCTTTCCACTATTGTTAATGGACTTCTAGTGTTGTTTAAACACTCATTTAAAACCAATAAATAAGTAAACACAGTCTCAGTGCAGGACATTCTCAACAGTAGTCAGATGTAATGTATTATGATCACTGACCGGAAGAAGCTTTTTCTTCAATAACTATTAGGATAAACTAAATATTAAATTCAGAAGACAAGCAAAGAAGTCAGAATTCAGAAGTCATTCATTTGAAATCAGTCCTTAATAAAAAATAATTTTCAAAAATACATTCGATGGACCGACTATTTCCCATAAAAAATTGCAATGGAATGTGGCGGCGATTAAGTGAAAAAAGTTGGGGCGGGGGAGGGGGGGAATTAACTGATATCTAAAATTAATCGGAAGTAAAGGGTAAACAACAGAATTTTAAAATTTTGTTACACAAGTATATAGCTCACCCGAATAATATTGCTTTTTTATGATTCCAAGTTTGAAATAGTTAAAAGAAATTAAAATTAGATTTCCCCCAGAAAAGTAGCGGCCCAATCCCCCCCCTTTCCACTATTGTTAATGGACTTCTAGTGTTGTTTAAACACTCATTTAAAACCAATAAATAAGTAAACACAGTCTCAGTGCAGGACATTCTCATCAGTAATCAGATGTAATGTATTATCATCACTGACCGGAAGAAGCTTTTTCTTCAATAAGTATTATGATAAACTAAATATTAAATTCAGAAGTCAAGCAAAGAAGTCAGAATTCAGAAATCATTCATTTGAAATCATTCCTTAATAAGAAATTAGTTTCAAAAATATATTCTATGGTCCGACTATTTCAAAAAGAAATTGCAATGGAATGTGGCGGCGAGTAAGTGAAAAAAGTTAGGTGGGGGGAATTAACTGATATCTAAATGTACCAGGAAGTAAGGGGTAAACAACAGAATTTAAAAATTATCTTACAGAATTACATAGCTATCCAGAATAATATTGCTTTTTCTTGATTGGTATTTAGAAACTGCTTAAAGAAATCAAAATTAGATTTTCCCCGGAAAGGTAGCAGCCCAACCCCCCCCCCCCTCGCCGCAACAGTTAATGGACTTCTAGTTTTGTTTAAACAATCATTAAAACCCAATAAATAAATAAACACAGTCTCAGATTTCTGGACATTCTCATCAGTAATCAGATGTAATGTATTCTCATCACGGACCGGAAGAGTCTTTTTCATCTATAAATATATAAATAAACTAAATATTAAATTCAGAAGACTTGCAGAATTCATTTCAATTCATTCCACAGAAATGAATTAGTTTTAAAAATACATTCCATGAACCTTCTATTGCCCAAAGGTAATTGTAATAGACAAAGGCAGAGATTGGGAGAAAAATGTGTGGGGGCAAATATTTACTGATATCTAAAAGAACCCGTTAGTATAGGAGGTAAACAAGAGAATTTAAAAATTTTGTTACAAAAGTATATAGCTCTCCCGAATAATATTGCTTTTTTATGATTCTAAATTTGAAATAGCTAAAAAGAAATCAAAATTAGATTTCCACCAGAAAAGTAGAGGCCGACTTCTCCACCCCCCGTCGCCTCTCTACTCGCCGCTACTGTTAATGGACTTCTAGTGTTGTTTAAACACTCATTTAAAACCAATAAATAAGTAAACACGGTCTCAGATTGGTGGGACATTCACATCAGTTATCAGATGTAATGCATTATCATCACTGACCGGAAGAAACTTTTTCTTCTATAAGTATTTAGATAAACTAAATG
>BGPR01000076.1:1084-131611 GCA_013235015.1 Araneus ventricosus
TTAAAATCATTACAACTGTTTTTTCTTAATTTCCCTCTTTAAAAAAAATAATAAAAACGTTTCAACATTGCTTTCTGGCTTGACAGGCTCGAAAATTTTCCTATTTTTTGTAGTCATTCCACTTGTAGCTTTGACGCGGTCGAAGGCATTTTTTGGCTAGTTATTTCATTGTAATTTTTATTAAATTATAGAAAGTATTGTAGTGTTCTTTATGATTCTTATTGTCAGGTGTGTAAAGTCTGTAAAGTTAAAGAGTTTTGGTTTATTTTAGCCTTGAGGTTTCACATTCGTCACGACGATACAAAATTTTTATCACCTCAGCCCCCCTCCCCTAGACCCAAATCCCTGATTCGCCACTGACGGCTCTCAAAAATGGAAGATGTCCAATAATTTACGACCACATAGACCCGGCGCGTTACCTATCTGAAAAAAACTTTTTTAAAATGCGCTCTCGTTTGAAAAAAACCGTTGTTGTTGTAAACAAGTTGACGCCATATATAACTTTCAGGTTGGCAACACCTGCGCGAGACTGTTATGTTAAAAATGCAAATGTTTAAATTTAGTTATTTCTTCAGTTCGTTTGTTTTCGTTTTGGTTATACTAAACATATTTACTTTGTAAAAATAAAATTAGTGTGAATTTTGTGTCCATGCTGAATTAACTATATCACACATCCTTTTTCATTGTCCAAGATACCGTGATCCACGAGTACAGCTCTTAAAAGAAATTCATGATTTGAACCCTGTTTACTCCGATACATCCCTCCAAAGCCTGTTAAATTTGAACAAGAATGACAAAATCAACCTGAGAGCACTTGAAAAATTCTTTCTGTCTTACAACCGCTTCTAGTTCGCCTTAAAGCCCTGAATACGTCTCTTAAGTAGCGACACGTTCAATTGTCCGCCATTTTGGGGGTAACAGCCACTCTCTCCCTAAGTCTGCTATTGAGAAATACGGATTTTCGTTCTTTGAATGTGAATTTTTATTAACAAATGTTTACAGATTCCCAAATATAACTTAAATACCTAATGATATACATATAAAAAAAATCATTTTACGTTAAATAATAATTTATTTTTATATTAAAACACATACTATACTAAATGCGTGTTTTGAAATAATTCGCTATCATTTTGAAGAATAATTTTATTCAATTTTTTTTGCTAAGGCTTTCTAAGTTATAAATTACTCTAAACCACGGTTGATAAGAATCATAATTTTTTTAAAAAATAAAGAAATCGGATTTTTTTAATTTAAATCAAATTTTTAAAAATTTAAATTTATTTAAGTATAGTATTTAATACAAACATATATGTTAACTTAAACTGTTGAAGTTAGAGATCCAAATTAATTAATACATGCAGATTCTTTTTACATATAATGAAAAATATATATAAATATATATATATATATATATGAATAATTCATAAAGCAGTAGAAAATAATTACTTACAATAGGATTTTCTGCTTGTTTTAATACTTACTTTTCAATTATTTATATCATAATTTAAATAAAGGATACTTACTGTTATTTAGAGATTTTACTCCTTAAACCACAGTGCAGAATTATGTATTTATTAGAATACTCAATTATATATACTCACATTTAATTTTTTTAATAGTAGGTCTTGAATTTATGGCTTTATATAAAATAATTTATTTTATCTCTAAATCGGCAATTCTCATGCCAATGTTCTTGCTAGAACATTTTTTTTACCTTCCTTAGCTCTAAAGCTCGATTTTTCTTTTTAATTAAAAAGTGCATTCTGTGAGTGACAAAAATACTAACAAGTTTAACCATCAAATTACAGCACTGAGGAAACTGTTTAAAATGCTCCATAGAAGAGCTTAAAAATAATGACTTCAATTGCTTTAAATATTCCAAGTATAATGTTAAAAGCGTGATACACACATTCAAGCGAAGACCCAAGATGGCGGCTGTTTACCCATGTGACTGGCAACTTCCAATCAAAATCAAAAGCGGCACGAAGTCTATGGGGAAAAGAGTGTCGCTACTTAAGAGACGTATTCAGGGCTTTAGGCACACCCTCTTCAAGCTTCCGTTTCACATCAGCGGGAGGACGTTTGGTTCCCTAGCCTTTGGTTTAGCGTGCAACGGGCCCAACACGACGAATCTTCAGTGGAATCAGGTTTCGAACCTGGAACCTTTCGGTTCCGAGGCCGACACGTTGCCATTAGGTCACCGCGGTCTTTGAATCGAGTAGAACTGCGCTATCAGAGGTCAAGATTGGTAATTAGGTCCGTTACAAAAGTTAAATATAGTCAACCGAAAATATCCGAACGTAACATTTATTGAGTCAATTTTAATGGCTATTAAATGAGACAAACTTTCAAATAACTTTTATGAAAGAAAGCGTTTGCTATATAATATATAGCCATAAAAACCATTAACAAGCTTATGATACCTTACCCTTTTTGAAATCATTATACTGCATACATGATATTAAAAGAAATCGCATCCATATTGAAAAGAAAATGCCCGCCTACTCTCTGTATTTACAATATTTGATTTATATGCGGCAAAATGGGCTTTCTTTAGTGAAGCAGAAAAATGAGTTTCTGAATATTTCAAAAGTATATCAAAATATTGAATACGAAGGGAAGCTTTTTAAACATAATAGATCAAAGCGAATAAATTTTCAGTCTTTAGCAAACATGAGGAGGCAGTATACTCTGTACAGGAACTCCGATTACGAATAATAAACAAGCCAGTGATGTATACGAATCGCTTCATCGTCTTTTTCCAAGCTTGGGGAGTCGTTCATTATATATATTCTTTCGTATAAGGCTTTGTGCTTTTTATTCTTCCGCACTGTTCTTTTTATGTATTGATTAAAGGGTTTCTATGCATTTTTTGATAAACATGAGAGAGGTTTCCAAATAGATAAAAATAGGATTTTATTCTCGTCTCCAAGAGCCTTCCCTAAGAATCAGACTTCATTTACTTCTGGTATAAAATTCCGAAATGTTTAAAATTCATGCGTTTGTGTTTGTATTGAATTTAATTTGGAAGATAGAAATAAGTTATGTCTCTTTATCTATAGAGAGATGCTGTTTTCTAAAAATACTTATTAGTTTTTAAGGTAGCAGGTCAGTTTTGAACCCTGATACAGGTCAATATTTTCGCACTCCACTGCTGGATACAAAGTCCATAAAAGGAGGCTCTTTGTTGATGCTTGAAAGATATCTAAACTCTATAGATAATGATGTCTTTTATTAACTATTTTGACCTCAATAATTCTTATCTGCAGTTCCTTTGCAACCTGAACCAACGTATCCCAAAATAAAATAAATATTTCAAAGTAACACAAATTTATTTCTTTTAATAGTAGAAAAATTACGTGCATATTGCCGTTGAGATCAGCAGTGGCGACAACATGTCGTCTTCTAGAGTAGCAAGAAACTGAGGATCCTTTCACCTCTTTGTAAGTCGAAAAGAGGATTAATTCTAGGTCCATTTAATCTTCACCTTGAAAATCGATGCTTATAATTCCTCAACTCATGTTTCTCAATAGGCGGTATGAAACATCGTATCATGAAAGTTCTCTTTAGATTAGTTAACTCACATTATCGTCTGTCTTGTCTAAATATTACCTGAAGTTTACCTTGGATGTTAAGCTGAGCTGCCATTTACATATAACTAGTTAAAATACTGATATTTTAAACAATAAAATTTGATTTATTTATTTGAGGCGTTGCGGATACGAAGGGCGAACTCAACAAATGGTGGTATTCAGAAAAACGCTTTTGAAAAGTTTTCCATAAGGGCTTTTCTATAAGCTTGGTATCATTCTCTGTGTATTTTGAGAGGGAAAGAAGGTCGAACTCAACATGAAAAATATACCTGTAGGTTCTCTGAAGGGTCTAGATTCGGATGGAGAAAAAAAAATTGACCCGATGTTGAGTTCGCCCTTCGTATCCGCATCGCCTCATTTAAATTCTTTTTGTCAATGAATCTTAAAAATGAAATTCAGGTACTTTCATTAACTATTTATTTATTAATTCAAAGAAAAGCACACTACAGAGAAAACTCCATTTACAGAGTGCTATAAACAACAAACACACAAAGAACAAAAGCCACAACGAGTAAAGTATTGCAAGAATCACATAATCTGTAGGACCTTTCATTTGAAGACATCATACCCTTAAGTTCAGTAGAGTGATTTTCCTGTTTTATTTTGCCAATATTTTTACGAAGATGTTACGAATCAAATACATTCCTCTGTTTGTTTGTAACTGTTGGTTGGAGCACAGACCCCGGAAAATTGTACCATATCATTAGGCTCCCAAGTGCTGTAAATTCGTAGAATTTTCATACAATATAATGTGTGCATTTTTAAATATCGCACAAAAGTCAATTTCTTTACTCAGGATGTCCACTTCAATCGTAACCCAATAGCTAATTTCTAAAACGTTACAGATAGACATATGCTTCTAATTGAAGAAATGCTTTAATTCTTTCAAGTTTACTGCATGTTTCGTTTTGAAAATTACTAAATTTATTTCAAAAAGGAGTATTGTACATGTAGCTGATCATAAATATGTGAAGGAAAAAAATTTAGCATTTTTTATTTTCAAGAAATTTATGGTTTCACATTGAAACTAATTAACGGTAACAGGCTATTTTTACTCCGAATAAGTTATCATTGAAATGCAATTTAAATTATGTACTTAATTTATAAGTATATGTGAGTATTCAGGATATTCAACCTTCATACAATTCAATATTACTTTCGAAGATTCAATTTTAAAAAACACCATTTTGCGCAATAACCTTCATCATTTTGTTTAGATGAAAAGAAATTTAGCTCTTGCAATGCCGATATATTTCTGAATACTAACGGTATTGAACTGGAATTTTTATATAAGTTGTCCTATATATCTGGCTCTTAAATTATGAAAGAAAAATTACGCTAAGTTTCGCCAATGCGAAGTTGAAAAAATGCTCAATGTGTGGTTTCATTGCGGAACCAATGAACGCGAAAGGGTTGAATGATGTAAGAATTATATTTTGTTGTTTGAGTCAATAAATATACTGCTGAAAAAAGACTCCCGGTCCTATTATTATGAAGCCTACATTTTTATACAGTGCACCGGTCTTATTAGTCATTTATTAAAATATTTTTGACACATTAACTTTTAAACAAAAAATGCTCCACTCTTCTGCGATTAAAATTGACGGAGTTACGAAGCTTGCTTTTAAGACAATCAGCAGTCGCCTTGAGAAAATACCGCCCGTTGATTGGCGGATCTTCTTCGAGGCGGCTATTGAAATGGTCTAAAATAAGGATAGTCAAATCTTCATAACTCGGTCAGTTTCAGTCACAGAAGTGTGGATGGCTGAAGTCTAGTACTTGATCTTTACATCAAAACTGCAGATTTGTATCAAATTTTGATTCAAACACATCAAAGGGGAAACTGTTTGTTTGTCAGTGTAAAGTTGAACACTAAAATTCCAAAACGCAAGAAAGACGAATGCAATTTTACATGTGGTCTTGACGCCAATATTGTAGATCTATATCAAGTTTTGGAAACAATCGGTCAAAGGGAGGAGGATAAAACTGCATATTGTTCACTATACATGGTGTACATACATGCATACACTTCACTATACAGGGTATACATACATGCATATACTTCACTGTACAGGTGTACACAAATGAAGTGACACATTTCAAAAATTAATAAAAAAATCTAAAAATGTTTGAAGTACGATTTTTTTTAAAAATGAGAGCACATCTCAAAAAGTTTTTTTCATATAGGTAACATGCTATTTCGGTGGTCTAGGGGGTCATAAATTATTGGAAATCAAAAATTTGTTTAGAGCTATTATCTGGGAAAATAGTAAAACTGTGTAACTTTTAGGCCTACATAGAGGTCAAGTTAACTTAACGGCGTATGTAGAGGCGATATTTACTGGTCTAGTCGCCGAGGTATTAGGTACGTAGAACGATTGACACTTAAGTGCTTTCCATTGACTTGTACAATACTGAACTACTCAGCTTCTCAATCTATCATGCCCAATTCCACATATATATCAGAAGTACTCCATTGTGAGAAACATAGAGCTAGTGACACAGTCAAAGAACGACTACTACATAACAAAATAACAAATTTAATAGAACAACAACGAAATTAAAATCCTAAATTAACTCATAACATCATTAAATAAGCTAGAGATAAGATGATAAAAAAAGAAGAGAGTGAACACAAGTAATCATTGCCTTTAAGTAATCCAACAGGATGCTCGCTATTGGTCGATAGGTGACATCACAAAGAGGGCGGTCCGATCTGCATGCAATTACAACTCGAGATACTGATAGAGGCCGTGATGACGCCACAACTGGAAGAAAATTAACCTTCCAGCGGGCGCGCCTGCACAAATTTTATGACATATCGTGCATCGTATTATATAAATATATCGTGCTGTTTTACAAAAACAAATACAGCTTTTATTTATGTTATCTGTATTTATTAGCTTAATAGTAAACAAAGATTTTATAAATAAAAATCACACTTAAATTTACAAAAGAACGATATAAATATGTAATACGACGCACGATACAAGTATCTCTTGAAAACGCGAGCCTGCTGGAAGGTTAAAAGCATGTATTTGTAGGGAATTTTACGCTCTTTAATTTGTTAATTCACATGTAGTGTGAAAATTGAAGAGTTTTCGTGATATTCAAGAAAAACTAAAAAAAGAAACCAGAAAATACGCATCGGCTGTTGATGATCGGTAGCCATTGCGTACGGAATTTTCTCGCTAGAACAAATTTAGAACGGCGTAACGCCGCGTTACCTATCCGAAAAAAACTCTTCGAGATGCGCTCTTGTTTAAAAGAATCATAGTTCCAACATTTTCAGTTTTTGTAATTAATTTTTGAAATGTGTCACTTCATTTGTGCACGCCCTGTTCTTCACACAAAATCCTTCTATTCTTCTACATATTCTACTATTCCCTATACTTAATAAAAGCTTGATAGTAGCCGTAGTGAAAGTATACGAAAAAGCGGATGGAAGAATATATTTAACCTTTAAAAGCCCGATCTTTTAAAAATTGATTATAAAATATTTTTGACTTTCATTTCTGGAATAAAACAAGAGAAAAATACTTTAAAAATCCTATTTTGTTTTAAGTATTGTTTATGGCTAAAAACAGTTTGATACCAACTGACAACACTGGGCTTCATTTCAGAAAAAATTGCCTTGATAAAATTCCATCTTGTCAAAAACAGATGAATTTTAATTAACCTACCAGCGGGCGCGCTTACGCAAATTTTACGACATATCTTGCATCGTATTACATATATATAATGTTATTTTACAAAAATAAATGCAACTTTTATTTATGTTATCTGTATTTATTAGTCTAATAGTAAACAAAGATTTTATAAATAAAACGGCACTTAAATATATAAAATAACTATATAAATATGTAATAGGATGCACAATTGAATTATCTCTTGCAAAAGCGCGCCCGCTAGAAGGTTAATGATAATACGGATAAGGAATTTCCTTCAACATTGTAGAATAAAATATGTTATTGTCAAGCTTACAAACAAAGCTAAAACGATGCAGCCTCAAGTGAAAAACATCAATTTATTTTTATCAGCACTCAGGCTGTCATCTATATGTTGTAAATTGATTTAATAAAAATTTCAGTATGTATTCTATTGGCAACAACAGGCATTAAAGCTTCAGTCTTATTCTCAAGATTTTAGAAGACAAAATTGCGTATGTTGCTTAAAGGCAACACTGGGCCTTTAAGGATTAAATGGAGTTTATAAAATCGATCTTCTCGTTAAAAGAATGAAACATGAAAATACAAGATAGCAAGATTGCTTTTCGGCGATAAATGTTCAAACATGCAGGCTGGTATTTTTTTACACAGGAAAAAAACAGATCAGACAAACATATTTATTCAGAAAGAACAATATACGTTGATGATGTTTCAAAAGTTTGCAGCCGTCGAAATAAACATCAAAACTTTCTTCCCTACGGTAGATTTGCAAAAATCTCCCATTTACCTTTTTTTAAAAAGTGAAACTTTTCCCTCGGTTCTCAATGGGGAATATATAAAATAGTAAAAATTCCAATAAAATTCTGTATTCCTGTCTTATACATGCTGTAGCAAATGCAGTGTGAATATTTCACCCATTTCTAGTTCTCCTTTAGCATTGAATTCCAGAGACGTGTGGAGACTTCAGATTTTTTCAGAAATCTATTCCTTGTCATTGCAAGAAAAGCACGTGTTTTTAGATGCGAGCGAACAGACCTGCAAGTTTCTTTCTTTCGCCTACAAAGCCAACGGAGAAATTTAGAAGTTATATTAAAAGAAATTGTAAGAACTTACATTTGAAGTTCTAGTTTTGGAGATTTATCCTAAGTGATTCAGACTGGGTAAAACTGGATCAAAAGATTGTATCTTCAGCTTAAAATGCAAAGCGTGTGATAAAGTATCAGTTGTAAAGTATATTATTTGAACTGAAATTAAAGAAAATAAGTTCAAAGTTCGTCTTATGAGGAGGAAGCTTTTCATAAACCAAATTATTCCTCTTTTATAAATCTATTCCTACTCTATTTTCTATTTTTAGATCTCTGTCTATTGATGCAAAGATACTAATTAATTTTTGCATCGTACAATCTCTGCATTCTATTGTTATTTAGACTGTAATGTACAGAATACGGGAACAAAGGAATTAATTACTGAAACGAGATTTTACTGTTCTGAATTGTTGCCGTTTTCTCTATTCGTTCTCATCGTGAAATCTATGTTTTATACTCAGTGACGGCTCGTCCACTAGTGCTGCAAGCCCCCTGAAATTATTTTAAAAGATTGTATTTTCGTTTTTATTCTAATTGGCTCACTTTTCCACTTTGAGAATTCAGTGATCAACGAAAATAGCAAAAATTAATAAAAAATGTGAAAGGAAAACGGAAAATAAATCAAGAATTAAGAGAGAGAAAGACCAGAGCTGCAGCGAGTTTTGCCCCTCCTCAAGATCCGAAATTAACGCAATGAGTAACGCAAAGCGGGAGAAAACCTACCCATTCTCCGCTTGAAATTGCATTAATTTGAGCTGCACTTTTCCTAGCTCACGATTGGCGCGACTTCCTCATTTGTTTTTGTTTTTTAGCTTTATCTCAGTAGTCCAGTCGTTAATTAGTTTTTTTAAATCCAATTCTGAAGGAGTTGTAATTTTTTGCTTCTTTGTGTTTTTTCGGGTGCTGATTACGAATCTGAGGTTTGCCACCAATAATTTTTGTTGGATTTTTAGTTATAGCCAAAAAACACGAAAAAAAATTTCCCCAATTTTTGCTTATAACTCAAAAACTATCAATTTTTAGTATGTCATCATTACATACAAAAATAATCAGCACAAAATTAACTACAACTTAGGTCTATACAACTTTTGCAGCACTGCTTGTTTCTGAGCTGACGAGACGCTACTGCTGATACTTAAAAATTATGAACCACAGATTTTTTAAAAACATATCGTCGGTACACCGCTAAAAGTAACTTAGTCAAAAATTACAATTTATAGGAAATGTGATTAAGAAAAATGATCAGGGTTTGATTGCTTCCTTCATACTACAGTATATTCCTTTTCTTCGTAATTTATCCCACTATAGGGGGCGCGCCGCAAATATGGGGATCAGAAGTTGCCGTATAATTATGTAGGTTCTCGCTTCCTTGGTGGATACAATAATGGCGTGTGTTTGATTTACCCCCATGCCGATGACGGGACGTACATCTGTCGCCGCATGTGACGCCCGAAAAGAGGGCTATAATGCGTCTGCCACAGTGTCCGAATTACGATGTCGTGGCAAATGGGCATTCAGTCCACTCCGGATGCTAAGGCAGGGCGGGGATAATTCAATTCTTTTTATTTTCTTCGTCATCTCTGCTTCTGATGTATAATAACACTTTTTGGGCATGGTAAAGGAATTTATTTATTTAAAGAAAAGCACACTACAGAGAAAACTCCATTTACAGAGTGCTGACAAACACACAAAGAACAAAAGTCACAATGAGTAAATAAAAAAATATGCCTTAGAAAGCAAAAAGTAGACCACAGAGAATACATAAAATCATAAAACTTATGAAAAACATATATATAATTAAAAACGAAAACACATAATCACAAAACTTTAAGACACACTATGACACCAAAAGCCGTATTTTTTTAAAAAAAATTTAAAGTTCATTTCCAAAAAGCAAGGGTCAAAAAGTCAAAACACGCAAACACCGAGTCTAATAAAAAACACACCAGGAGTTTAAAAGTTTAAAAACGTAAATACACACTTGAGATTGAAAAAAAAATGCCACTTAAGATAAAAATAAATCAAACACGGCGGCAAAAAACAGGTCGAATACATAAGAATACGGAAAATCAAATAGCCAGAATTAAATAGATCAAATAGATAGAATAGACAGAATTCCCAAAAGAGGTGTGGTTTTTACTTGGTCACCAGTGTATTTTGAATATAAAGTGACCCTGTCGCGTTTTAATATCAGCAACAGAAACAATTAAAAATGAGCGCAGCTTTTCTTCTAGTAAATTGAATAGCAAGTAATTATCAGACGTTTTGATAGAAAGAGTAGTACATGTTTTAAATCAACAGCACCGAACAAAATAAATATAGTAACAGTAACTAAAAACCCCCAAAGAAATTCTATTTTAACAAGGTGATGCCATTCGGCCATTCCTTTGAATATGGGTTGATCTACTCTTGACCTTTCAAGACTCTTTTTCAGTCAGTCTTTCAAGACTGATTTTTTAAAAATTGCGTTGATTTGAATGTACTTAGATGTCCTGCCAGTCTTGAAAGGGCTATCTATATAACCTACCTGCGAGTGTTTTGAAATCTATAATATCCGAGTAGATCAATTGTTTGAATATATAATTGCCACTAATTTTGTTTCCACTTTCCTACGGAGTAGCAAATATCGTTTTGAAGCAACGCGGAGGTTTACTTGGAATGGTCCTCGATGCTTTGAACTGTGGTCAGATGTCGAGGACGAAAATTGAACCGAAACCCCATCTCTGAACTTCCACGCCTTACCAGCGGGCTTGGTTTAGTTATACTAACGTCCTGATCTGAAGCAATACGAGGGTTCTTTTGGGACGTACCTCGTAATTTTAAGTCGCGGTGAGATGAGGAGGACGACATCTGGGCTGGTACCGCACTCTCCAAGCTTCCGCGCCCCGCCGGCGGAGGGGGCGTTTGACCCACGATGTCGTATGTGGCATGCGCTGGGTTCGCATACACACTGGGTCTTCAGTGGCACCTGGTTTCGCACCGGGAACCCTCCGGCTCTGAGGTCGGGACCTTACCACTAGGCCACCGCCGTTCCGCACACTAAATGGATCGAGCAGCAAGAAAAATATTAAGGCGTTGTAACGTCAGACGCAGAAATAGCCAATTTTTATATCAAAAATAGATTTATTTAGCTATTAAAAAATGAAGTCGTTATATCGTACATAACACCACATCATACCCCCGAACTCGGAGCCTAAACGGTTCCCTGTCGGTTAGATGAGTATGTGTGATATTTTATTGAAGCAAAAACAGAAAAACATAATGAGATATAAAAACACATAAAAGGGAACATAATTATACATAAACAAAGAAGAATATAATGAAAAGTACATAGAGGTTTACAATCTGAGTATAATATAAAATATATACAAGAGGAGTTATCATATGAGTGCAGTGAAAGGGTAGAATCTTTCCTTTAGTTAAACATTGGTTCATACAGTTGAAGCTCCATGATTCGGGGCTGTTAGTGTTGTTCGATGCGACGATAAAGAAGAGTTGATAATGTTATTTCAACCGGTTATATTGATGATTATTATCGCCAACCATTCTAAAAATTGTGGGACTGTTTTTTATGTTGTTGTTCTGTCTTGTTATTTATACTTTGGGATCGCTGGCGTTTTATCGCACAAGCAATTTGAAGAACTCAACTTTCAACCTGAAATATAGACAATCACACACCTTCACATTACTTGCAGTCTGTGCATCGAAAAACAATACAATAAAAAACAGTGGTAAAGCCGTCTTAGTCTAGTATTTAAAAGATAAGACTGAAGCCTGAAATTGCAGCGTTTATTGAATAGGCAAAAATGATATTTTGCTCTTTATGTCGAGCTGTATATAGGATCACATTCCATAAAAGAGTAGTCTTTCCTCATGAATTTACTTCTGTTCAATTACACGAATGTGTGTTCATTCTACGATGTACAAAAACAAAGCAGTTCTGCGTTGATTGTAGTTAATAACTGAATGGATTTACTCACTTTTAACTGTAGAGATCATGCTCTATATGACTTAATCACTATTCGTGACATTTTAATAATTTGATTACAGTACACCTTGCAAGCTTTTTCTGTTACAGAAATAGCATTTTTCAACAACTTAAGCATATTAAACTCATATAAACTCATTTTTCTTATTTTGGGGTTTGACCACTTTTAGCAATATACCGACGATATATAAAGCCTAGGCTTATTCATCGCGATAAGCAGAATTAATATGATATTGTAACCGTTTTCTGAAATCGCTACCGCAAAAAAGCATTTTTAAAAATAAACTTCCTTTCAGTGGATATATAAAGTGCTGTTTACACAACTACGAATTTATTTAGCTTCCTATTTAAACGGCATCTTATTCATTTATTTTTATTTCAATCCATATGAAATGTAAAGGATACCCGGCATACTTAAACTTGTGATAAATAAGCATTTTTAAAAATAAACTTCCTTTTAGTGGATATATAAGGCGCTTTTTACACAACTACGAATTTATTTAGCTTCCTTTTTAAACGGCATCTTGTGCGATTCATTTATTTTTTTATTTCAATCCATATGAAATGTAAAGGACACCCGACATACTTAAACTTGTGATTTTTATATTTTAAATTAATCAAAACTCTGCCTTGCGGTATTAAACGCCAAAAACTAATTCGACGCACATTTAATATATCCTGTCACTCATTAACATCCGAACTTTGAAGTTTGCTGTGCCATCTAATTAGATGGCCTTCTGTTTTGGAAATGTTCTGTCGTATTGATTTAACTAAGAATCCGTAGAGCACTAAAGATGATAATGGATCACCTATCATTTTTGTATCGAAAGATAACGTCTATGAATGATAAATGCCATAATTAGATAAACGAGTACAGCTCGGACATCGCAGTTAAGGGGTTAAAGAACGAAATTCATATGACAGTATTAAAACTATTAATCACAATTACATGCGGCTTTTGGAACTGGATACAATTTTTATTTTCCCAGTCACAGTTGAGTAAATCTGTATAGATGAGCGTAGGGAATATAAGAAAAATAAGTTTAAAAGATTAATTTTGAGCATTAATTTTTAAATAAAATTATACATTAATATAAATGATTCTGATTGTTTAGTTAAAAATTATTTTATAAAATACTTTTCTATTTCTAGACAAAAATGTAATAAGTAAAGAATTTCGTGAATAAATTATTTAACTTTAAACAATATAAAAATGATGAAAGTATACATAACTTAGCACTGAAGAAATACAATTTTGTTTGGAGGAAACGAGTTAAAATTTTCTAAGAAAACCGGGACAGCTGAGTACAAAGTCAAGAAAATGTATTGAACAAAAGTAACTGCCTTATTAAAATTTCGGTTTTACTATCACATAGGCGTGCCTTTTCATCTAATTAGCGATCAGGCTTACAGTTTTATTAATTTAGTAAATGGCAGCTCTAATGATTGATTGATCTCCTGCATGGAATAATGAAGATTCTCCCGCTATTATCCAGCATCAGAAATAGAGATAAGATAGCAAGAGTGGGCAAAACTTTTGTTCTGTTTAATGCATAAATTCGTTAGTATAGAAATGCAGTAATACAATTTGGATTTTTCTCTCACTAAACAATGCAGTATTTCTTCACAACATTAAAGCAAGGTTTATTCACATTTCTTCTTTATCGTTACTTTAGTTTTCTAAAATTGGAGAAAAGACGATAGCGTGATCTCAGAAATTTTTCATGCGACTTCCTTCACTTTGAAGCCATTTAATTACTTGGTAATTAATTTTTTTCTTGATTTAGTCTACCTGAAATAGTTTTCTTTTAACAAGTTCTCCTTAAACACTTTTTCTCCTTTCGACCAACTTTTTTTTACAAGGGAAAAAATCTACTACTCTATGTTCGTCTGAAAAATGTTCTCATTAAACCATTTTTATGTATACATGTGATAACAAAGTACAGAAATAAAGAATATCAAAGATAAAAGATTTTACAGAATTTTCAAGATTTTACTGAAACATTCAAGATTTTTTCTGAAAAATCAGGATTTTACTGAAAGATTCTATATTTTACTGGAAAAAATATCGAGATTTTACTGAAACATTCATGATTTTTCTGAAAATTCAGGATTTTACTTAAAGATTCAAGATTTTTTCTGAAACTTCAGGATTTTACTGAAAGATTCTATATTTTACTGAAATTTTCTACAAGAAGATAAAAATGTGAAGGGGAACAAAACCAAAAGAGACAGATCGTGCGTAATTCCAACGCACATCTCCCCGGTGTTACGAACACATAATTTGTTGTAACGGATAAACTGGTCTTCTTCGAATTACTGAATATTCTTAATTCCTCCCCAGAAACTGATTGATAAAACTGCTCGGAAAAAGTTTAGCATATTAGCAGTCGATGAGTTCATTTACTTTTATTTAAAGCGAGCAAAAATAAGTGTTATCGCATTTGCATTATTTTGCCTAAATATCTATAGAAAGCAATTGCGACGAATTTTTTTAAAAATAATAGTTTATTTAAATACTAAGTAAATGCAAATAATCACCCTTATTATCCTCCAGAGTAGTAATACATATTAAAAAATTAAACGACATTTTCTCACCCCAAAAAATCATTTGTAAGCGTAATATTTATTATCTTTAAAGCTGTTAAAATTTAAATTTCGGACTTCTCGATCGTGAAGATAAGAGGCTACTACGCTATTGTCCTCTATATGTTTTCAGAAATGTTTTTTAAATACTGAATTATCTTAAATAATTCTGTCAGTGTTTTTTGATAAAAAAAAATTTATAATACAACCATGAATCCATTCACAGATCATGAACAGTTCTCGATCCGAATGCTCTTATAGTAATAGCGACAGTAAAAGAATGACACTAGTTTTATCAAAATGTACTAAGATATTTTTAATAAGGAATTTGCTGCATAAACTTCCTATTTTGCAGAATGCTATCAGTGAAAGATTTCGTAACTGTGGGCGAGACGACTCCTGAGCAATTACCCAATTCCCCAAACGCCTGGAACATAACCATCGTGAAGAACTGTGTATGACGATATTGACAAATTTTATATTGATTTAACGTGTTCTAGACTCACATACAAGCAGAAATTTAGTGGAATCAAATCTTGTTTGCGCGTTCCTTGCACATGGAAACCAAACTGTCACAAGGCCACCGTGATTCCAAAATAATTAAGATAAACTATCTTTTTTTATTCAAATTTAACTGCTAGCGAAGATAATAATCACAGACTTTTAAGATATAAGTGACACCTCTTTGTTACGTGAAAGCAGAAGCTTTCATCTCGTTGGATTGCAGAGAAAATGAGTCCAAACTGAGATCACGAGCTATCAAATTAAAATATGCTTGACACAAATTCTGTCAACACATTTGAACTAGCTACTCTATCTCTCCAAACATAATAACACTAATTAATAATTTAATTCCATTTTCTTTTCACATTCTCTCAATTGGAAAATTAGTAGTAAGAATTAGATTCTGAAAAGAACTTTAAATTGCAGTGAAAGCAAAGGAACTTTCGTTTTATCCATTAGTCATACGCTAAAAGGATTTATGAATATGAGGACTTTCTATATAAAACCTTCCTGCTGATTTGAAACTGATAAATCCTCTACTCTAATTTAACTAATTTCATGAACTGAGCCTTCACATTTCGTAATCTGAGTTGTCGTACTCAGGCGCTTTATTTTAAATTTAACTGTGTTTAGGAAAGATTATTCTTCTCAGGAGACCAGAAGATTACAAATGTTGAAGTAAATTACTTGTAGATTCAAATGAAATTAACATATCAAACATTGCGTTGATTCTTAAGAATTGTCGGCGAGATTTTACATTTAAACCATTTTAAATCGCATTGTTGAAAATCTTATGGTCGATATTTTTACTACCAGCTACATTTTTGATATCAGAATCTCACATTTATTTCTGAATTTTTCGGCGATATTTTAAATGTTTCTGTGAACTCAAATGGTTTTATAGTTATCGCCTTTTTATTCTTGGTATTTCAAGAATAAAATTGTCATCAGGTTCGTTGAATTTGATGAATATTTTCCCCAAGATCAACGGCTGATGTTCTAATAAGATTTTATGATTTAAAGGGATACATTGGATCTCAAAATTGAACCATTTGTGCTTATGTTAATAATCTTTACCATATACATGTTTTAATTCAACAGCAAATGAAATTTGTGATAACTTATTTTCATTAGGGTTTTTGTAATTTAAAACACGAATTACCGAACAAACCTTGAACGCTTAAATAATTTAGAGAGATTATTGCAACTAATATGACTATATTAAACCTGAGAGATGGTTTGTATTCTCCTAGTAAATAATAAAAGTTTCTTAACTGTTACGGCTAAAAAGAGTTTAATTTCGAAAGTGTTAAAAGATGATCATATATAATATTCTCATATCAAAGATATCACTTGTAAGCACTTGAGGCAAAAATCATCATTAATCGTACACAGAAATCAAAGATATTATTTATTGCGTACTTAAACAATTTAAAGAATTTCTATGCACATATTTTTCACAAGAGGTCGTTTACATATCTAAGTGTGCACCAACTTCAAAATTGCCCATGGGCGCTATCTAATATCAGCACTATATTTCAAAACACTGTTATTTAATCCGTCGTAGTAAATATTATTCGAAATCCAGCATTTTCGTAATTATGGATTTGTAAATTTTCAGTCCCTGATGTTAAAATAGCTTTCTAGATATTATATTTACAAACGCTTTGTATTCCAGTGTTGAGTTTGTCCCATCGGAAACGATGACTCATCATTTTGACGTTTGTGATGGATTTTGAGAGTTGGAACTTTAGAAAAGGGAAAGACAACTGAAGAAGAGAAATTAATCAAAGATAATATCCATAACCTTCAGACAGTGGGCAAGAGGAAAACTCAAACATCCTCATACAACTGGGATTTTGACGAAGCAATTTTACCCCCTTTTCAAATTATTGGAAGTTAATATCTGTGGTATCCCTTAACCCCGTGAAGTAATTATTCTTGTTTATGCTGGTTAGTAATCAACCTATCCGTCAAACTGAATACGGCAGGGAAGTAAAGCGATCAGTGAGGTTAGTAGAGCAGAAGCATATTAGTTCAAAGATAACTTAAGCAATGGCAAAAACTATGCTATAACATCTTCTTTATTGTTCTTATGGGAAAGGTTAATCCTCCAACTTCATATGCCATGATCTACGCTTGTTGGAACTTAGTCTATTTTCTTCTTCATCCCGAAATTTTCACGGGCTAGTATGTTTATCTCTTACTATTATAGCGTTAAATTGCATTCCGCTATCATAGCGTCGCATATAAATAACAATTCGCTTCTTTTCAAAAATATTTGAACCTATTCGCAAACCTTCCATCTAAAGAGCAATTTAAAAAGTCCTGCAGTTGGAGAGTTAATGCCCGATAATATCTACAGACATATTAGCTTTCATTTCACTTTATTTTTTAAGCAATAGAAATGTTTTCTCGGAACATAAGAATATTTCTTTTAAACCAGATACTATGAAATACAAATACAGATAACTTCTACATATAAAACTGTTCTTCTATAACGTAAAAACTTGATTTTTTAGCCTGTGAAACAATTTGGAGAATTTAAATAAAAAGAAATTATGTATTCATGTACCATATTTTTAAAATTCGATGTTGGAATACTGATTCTCTCACATACTGTGTTTCATTAACCCTGGAATGGTACCGTTGAGTCAAATTGACTCTTCTTCCACTCAAAATGCGTTTCTTCCACTGATAGAAAACGAGAATTCCCCTTCTTCGAGCTATGCTATCTACAGACCTTGATACATCAGACCATCAAATGCCGAGCGTGTATTGTATAGCAACGGATTCGGAAACCCTCCACGCTTTTGCGCATGCGCCGGGCGGAGTTATTTTCATCAAAATAGGGGCAAAGTGAAGAATGGAAGGGTGATGTTTACATTTTACTGAGCGTGATCTAACAAAGAACTCCGGAAATTCGCTCATATGACTCATTGCTTAACACCCCTTTCCGGTGTAAAATTGTCCAAAAGTGGTAGTCTCGAAATCCGTTGCCGTTTTCAGTTCAAAAGGTAAGTTTTAAAACTCAGTGAGTTAAATTGATTCACGTGAGCAATTAGAGGACGTACGGTGTACTCAATTCGACTCCACGTTACCATCTAGTGCTATGTGAGTAGAGTTAGTTTCGACTCATTGGTTCCATTCTTTATCCTACGAATATTTGATACCATTTATCATATTTTATATTTGCTTTTTTTAAACGTTTTTTTTACCAGATTAGTAACAAGTAATATAAAAAAAAATTTAAAGTCAATTCCTACTTAGGTCAACAAAGAAAATTTTTTAAAAAACAAAAGAAAACAAAATTGAAAAAACTGTATTAACATCAAGTGTCATCCACTACAAGTTTTAAAAAATGAATTTGAACTTGAGTGGATGAATAAAAGTACTTTATTAACGATTGAAGATTTGAACAAGATATATAAATAAATATATATGGGGAGAGTGTGAACTAGTAGTAGGAATTGAAAAATATATATTGAAAATGTTGATTTTCTCTGAGAAAATGTCGAAAACAGAAGGTACGAGATCTTTACTTTAAGAAGATTCTGATGAAGATGTTGACATTCCTGATTCAAGTCTGTGGTGTAGTTGAAGTTTACTTTTGACTATTTTGTGTGTGCAGTTGAATTTTTAACAAAATATATCTTTATAGACACTTCCATATTTTATATTCGCTACCCTGTTTTCAAATCAAAGATTTACATTTTATAAAGCAAACTTTTTCTGTATTACATTTTAAGAATTTATTCATATATTTCGTCCCTTCTACTGTGATGTTATTTCAGGATTTTTATTTCTAAGTTATGTAATTCTTATTTTTTTAACTCGTTCGCTGGCTTGATTCACGCCTGACATTGGGACCTTCTATCTAATTAGATAACCCCTTCTCTGCTACACCTAACTATAGTAAAGAAGGGGGGCATATAATTAGATAAAAAGTCTGAATCACAGGCGTGAGTCAATGTGCTTCATTGGCAACGAACGTATTAATGTTTTTGAAGGTTACTTTCTGCCTACAAAAACAAAAAAATGAGTGCAATTTTGTGTTTATACCAATGAAGAATAATAATTTGATATTTATTTATACTCATTGCATTTTTGCTTTTGTTTTAAATATTTATTTTAAACTTTTTCTTTCAAAAGTGTTTTTATTTTAAATACAAGTTGGATATTTGCTTAAGTTTTAAAAATACTTATATATTTATTTTAAACATAAATAAATATATTAAAGTCGCTTTTGTTCTAAACTACTAATGCTTCTGTTTCAAATATATGTATTTAAATATTATACCTACTTTCATTTTATATTTATGTTTACATTTGCTTTTGCTTTATAAGTGGCCAGTTACCCATTACTGTTCTAACCTACTATTTTATAACCTGAAAAGTTATTCTTTGATCATTTTATTTTTAAACTTTAAAAAATCGCAATATGTACTGAAATTTGTATGTAAAAACGTGACTGCGTGTAATAAATTTGTAGTTTAATAAATTAAAAATGTTTTTATTTAAGTTTGATGGTAATAAAATGCGCCAGCGCTTCAAAATGGATTTATCTTCTAGCTAGAGTCAAATTGACTCAACGATACTAATGAAGGGGTCTACTGAAGATCCGCCGTGCATGGGACCTGTTGCACGTTAAATTATGCGTAGTGGCCAAACGTCCTCTCGTTGGTGTGGCGTGGAAGTTTGGAGAGGGGGTGCCAGTTCAGATGTCGTCCTCGTCATCTGAGCGTGGTTCAAAATTACGAGGTACGTCCCAAAATAGTCATCATGTTGCTTCAAAACGGGACGTTAATATAACTAAACTAAACCAATGAAGGGGTACTGCAGTAATGATACCATCCCAGGGTTAAAATTTTATTACGCGTGGCGAACCGGGGGGGTCTATGGGGCTGTAACCCCCCAGAGCTAAGCCAAAATTCTTGATTTTTTCAAATTACTACACCTGTTTGATTTTAGTTTATTTATTTAAAAAATGTGGCACCATTACTTTCTGGCTTGGCAGGATCGAAAATTTTCCCGCTTTAGTAGTCATTTCACTCGTATTTGTAGCGATAACGCGGTCGAAAACATTTTTCGGATAGTTATTTCGTTGTGTTTTTATTAAATTATCGAAAGTATTGTAGTGTCCTTTGTGATTCTTATTGTCAGGTGAGTAAAGTTAAAGTGCTTTCACTTGCATAAGCCAAGAGGGTCACGGCGATACAAAAGTTTCATGACCTCAGCCCCTCCCAGACCCAAATCCTGGATTACGAATGAAACAAATTCAACGTTTTTAATTTACTAATGGATTTAAGTTATGTTTTTGGACTTCTGTTCTATTCTTTTTCTACATTTACACGAAAGATTTTGGAGTTTCATATTAGTTCAATTAATCGCCCTTTTGAGGTTTTGCACTACATTTCATACACATAACTTAAGGATACAATACTCGCAAGATATGTTTTGTATAAATATTCTTACCGAATGCGCATTCAAGATAATTGGTTAATACTTCAGTATTCTAAGCTTATAAAATTTAAATATGATAAAATATTTGGTATGACAGAACCTAAGGAAATTCATTATAAACAACGTTGCATAGATTAAGTTCAATACATTTGAAACAATTTTGTTAAATATTTTACAAATGCCAACATCAAATTCTTTCTAAAAGTGAAAATTGAGCTCTTAAATCAATTATTATACAAAAGATATGAAAAAATCACTTGCATTACGTGACAAACGTGTGATAGTATGTTTGGTCCTTTCTCTGTGTTGTGAAATATTTTACCCAGAAATCCATTTCCTTAAACATGGCGAAACTATTCTTCAGTGACTTTAATAGAATGTTGCTGTCTCTCAGCTGTCGTGTAGATCCAAAAGGATTGTGGGAAATGTACTCTAAAATGCGATTTTATTTCAACTTAGAATATTCCGAGTTGTTCTGTAGGACAAAATCCGTGACAGTGAACATTCAATCCAACAGTTAGTTGGGATGAAAATCTCCGATTAAAAAAACATCTTCGTATTCTTATGATGTTCAAGTAGAATTTTAATTGTATACTTTTGTATTTTAAGAATTTTCTTCACTGTTCACTAGCTTCTTCAATACTCACTAGCATATAGCTCATAGTCACTTCGTAATTCGGTTTCAGCTAAACTTGCATTTAACTTGAAATTTAACACTTTGCATTCTAATACCGACTTCGGTACTTGTTTGTTAAACTGGCCACCGAGCTTACTTGGCGACCTTCGGATTTCGCCAATCACATAAGTTCAGTGTTCTACAGTTCTGATAATTTCCGAACGGATTTGTTTAGGACTGCCGTGCTTTTGTACGCTTATGTTGAATTTTTGACTAAGAACCGATTTGAGGCGAGAGCTCATTTTGGAATTTTAAAAAACGTAGATTCCGAACATTCAATGAACAAGCTTAGCTACTAAGTTCCCGCTTTGATGAAAGCGAAGCCGCTTATGCTTTTTTAAGTTTAAAAAATTTGCTTGGTACCCAATTCAGATGCCGCAGGCACAATTTGTTCTTTTCAGATGCAGCTGTCATCGCGTACGCAAGAGACCAATAAAAGGCTCATTGCGCACCCAAAACAAATATTCTCACATCGCGGAACCGTCTTCCTCTTAGCGGCAAGGTTTTATCACCATCTTGGCGATTTATCTCGGTTGCTTGGCGATTCAATCTCGGTGGCCGCTATAACGTGCAAGTACCCCGCCTTCTCATCATCCATCGGTTTTCTTTTAAATTGAATCTGTAATTCAGAAAAGACTGAGCTCTTAACGATATCGATTGTAGTTGAAGATCATTTGAGATGTATGCTCACTGGCTAGCTGCTTTATCTCAATTTATCCATAATTCAAGCAAAATTTGTACTGAAGGTAGAAAAGGTTATTTGGTTCTAATGCAATGAGTGCTTTCTAAACACTATGGAGCAGTGTAGATCTTCTTCCTTGCATCCGTTGAGAAATCGAAAAGACAGGAGAAGGAAAGAGAAAGAAAGACAACTAAAATAATATCAACACAATATATCGTTCATCGGCTGCAATACTGGCACAACTCGAAAAATAAGAATTTTAAGTTATGCCTATTCCCAACATTGTAAAATCGTCTTCTTTGCGACATAGCAGAATTCCTATGAATCTTTTTGGTAATCCTTCAATTATTGAGAAAGCGAGCGATTTCTGCATTTCAAAAGTGCAACGAAATCTTTAAACCCGTTTATCTCAAAACTTCATTTTTCGAGTTGTCCAGTATTGCAGCTGATGAATGGTAAATTTCTTTGTAAACTGTCGAGTCTTAAAATTCATTGGTTGTAAAATAAGAAATATAAAAGTAAATTTAACTCTTCAAAATTAAAATATTGTTACTTGCACGTTATAGCGGCCATCGAGATTGAATCGCCGAGCAACGGAGATATATCGCCAAGATGGAAGACGGTTTGACGATGTGAAAACTTTTTTTTGTGTGTGCGCAGTGAGGTTTTTATTGGTCTCTGGCTCACGCGATGCCTGCGTCATCTAAAAAGGACAAATTGCGCATGCGACGCCTGCGGCATCTGAGTTCGGACAAATTTTTTAACTTAAAAAAACATCAGCGGCTTTGCTTTCAGGTAAACGGGATCCTAGTAGCTACGCTTATTCCTTGAATGTTAGAAAACTACGTTTTTTTTAAAATTCCAAAATGAACTCTCACCTCAAAAAGTTCCTTCGCCAAAAAGTCAACAGAAGAGTACAGATGTACGGCAGTCCTAAGCAAATCCGTTCGGAAGTGATATGAATTGTAAAGCACTGAACTTGCGAGCTTGGCGAAATCCGAAGGTCGCCAAGTAAGCTTGGTGGCCGATTCAAAAAACAAGTACTAAAATATTTTTATCTTAGCCTGTTCGAATAAATTTCTTTCTTTTTTTCTTTTAGAAATGCATATTTCTTTCATTACTTGCTTTGTTAGTGCGCGTCCAAAACTAGCACAATTAGTGGCAGAGAAAGCACCCGCAACCATCAAAGATTTTATACCCTGGACATCCAATTTCAACTATGTTGTCTTGGAGTTTCAAAATTTCTTCCAGAAGTCATCAGCAGCCTGCTCTGAAATTTGAGTGGAATGCTGATGAATGTTAAACCAAAAGACGATCTTTTACACCTTGTACTGAAATGACGTGTCAGATTCGTGAATGGAACTACAGTAATTTTTGATATTTCAATCTGCAGTTAAGTTAACCCGCTAACGCCCAAATTAATTTAAAGCACAGATTTCTGTAAATTTTATTAAATTTAGGGGATCCTTTATTATTTAAAAATATCAAAAAATCAATAGAAAATCATTCTAAATTTTTTTTTAAACATATATATTGAAAGATTTTTAAATTAGAGTAAAATAACAAAAAAATAAAGATTACTTTTTAATTCCTTGCATGATCTGAAAAATAAATCAAAGGAAAAAATTTCAAAATGACGATACTTTGACTTCAAAATTTGGTTATCTGGTGGTATATGCCTGATAAAAATTGTTTAGGAAATTGGGAATACATATTGACTTGTCAAGGGAAAAAAAACACAAGAAAAGCGCAGTTCGGGCCCGCGCCGTAGACTTTTCAAGAAAACCTCGGGATAAAATCGTAAAACAAGTATTTCGTGTTTATACGTAATTTACATAGTTATCAATCTCTTTAATACGATATTTACACAGGGTAGTATAATGGTTACAGAATAGATAAATCACAAGCTACCACAGATCCTTACTACATGCGATAAACTTGTGATTTATCTATTCTGTGCAAATATTGTATTAAAGAGAATAATAATTAAATTACATACTAATACGAAATACTTGTTTTATGATTTTATCCCGACTTTTTCATGAAAAATCTACGGAGCGGACCCGAACTGCGCCTTTTTTATGTTTTATTTAGAGTAGCGTTTGATGGCGCCATCTGTTGGCAGTATATAGAACTACATTCCGCTTATGCGCAGTAAAACCTTATTTACAACAAATGCTCATATTTCCCGTAATATTCAAATTTTAATACAACGTTTATTTTACGTATTGTCAAATATTCTGTAGGTTTCGTACAATTTGAAATAAAACTCTGCATGTTATAATCAAAATACATGCGAGGTTTGAAATTTTCAATTTAATACCGATTTTTACTTACATTCTGATAAATATTTTTATTGTCTCACTTTGAGTCCTAGTAATACTTCTCAAACTCTTTAAAATGACACAAGAATCAACCACCTAGCTAAACGCGTTTCCACGCTACTGTTATTTATAACCTTACATAAAGCTAATTCATAACAATCACGCGCATACGCCGACACTGGTACGATGACGTCACAGGCAAAACAAATGCGACAAACTGTTACAGCTACGATCTATCCTTTGTGGGGTCAACGATTCTTTTGGCAATATTAATCTCGTAGTTATTAGCGATTCAAATCTGGCGGTATTTTGTCATACAAGAAAGTTCGACCGACTATCGCTGTAACGAGCGGAAAGACGTTTTCACATCAAAGGAAACCGAAATGCATTCGGTCCCTATATGGATGGAACTAACAATAAATGTCCAAAATAAAATTTGGCATCTAATTGAAAAATAAAATAAAATCGAAGTTCAAGGGGTTAAATCTTTCTAATATCAGTTGAAAGTTAAAAAGTGATTTTTTTACAAATTTTTAGTCACTATTGTATTCGAGGACATGAAATGTATTATTTTCTCAAACTAATTAAAATGTTGAATGTGCTTTAACCAGTCATCTGGGTCCTTCAATTCTCTGTAATGCAACCTTGACGCATATATCGTATTGCCAGACCACTGGTTAAGGCATTAAGGATTTGAATTTGCGTCACATCGGAGTTTTACATGCTACTATTATAGGAATGACGTCCGCTCGGCTTTTACAACTTTGCTTAACAGGTGTCGTTCTTGTCTTCTGACCATGGTTTAAAATTACGAGGTCCGTCAGCAAACTATCCTCGCGTTGCTTCAAAATGGGACGCAAATATAACACACAGATTTAATAATCCAGTTTAAATATGCATAGTGACGGTATTTAAACAGCATCATTAAATTTATATATGATGGTAACTGATAGCACAGCGCGATGAGTGAGAAACGGGTTAATATAGCAATGGATGATTTAACTGAACTCGGTACTGATAGGATGTATTTTAGATTATAGGGTGATTGGATGCCGCTATACCAATCTGTTGAAACTAACTCAACTCTTTGAACCCGGCTAGAGTGAGAATTCAAGTGCCTCAAAAACAGGAGTAAATGTTTCATTCATGAAATCAGAATGAAATCCTCCCTTTCTCTACAGAAATTCCAGGAGGATGACACCCTCGGTTGTGCGATAATTTGTCAACAAAGAAAGGAACTAATTTTCTCCCGTAAAATTCACCCAGGCGCTTGAAACCGCCCGAGTCCGGCCTGTGTCGAATGAGGCGGAATAGGGCTCGCAGGGTTAATGCGAGCGATAATCTTGCATTTTAACACCATAGCACTAAACACCATAGCACTACTCCGTTTCCTGTTCTGTTTAGTATAGATGGAGGTGAACTGTATTGAAGAAGGAAATAAAAAATTAAACAACATTACATGAATGAGAAATTACATTGTGCATACTTACGCAGACAATTGACTACAGTAATAAATGCACAATGTCTGGAGTACCAGAATGCAATAAGATCAGTGGCGTGCCTGCGTCTTTTGCCGCCCGGGCCGAACTTTCATTATGCCGCCCTTCCTGTACAAGTTACATAAACCTCAACATAAAACAAAATTAATTCCAGAGGAAAAAATTGATTTAATAACGCAATTCGTCGTTTGATTCCTTTGAAATCTGCAGATAGGTTGTGAAATCGGTCTTCCACCACCGCACTTTCTTTTACATACCGTAAATTTACCGAAAACAGGGCGGAAAATATGAATTAATTACAATAGATATTTTTTATGTACACGATGATTGAACTAGTTTCGCTGCTCTTCTTACTTATAAAATTGTTTTCCTGCGTGTCTGATTTTGCTGCCCCTTTCCAAGTACCGCCCGGGGCGGACCGTCCCCCACGCCCCCATAGGTACGCCACTGAATAAGATTCACTCACTGCGTGATGTGCTGAATTTTTGAAATTTGGTACTCTAGTGTTTTCTCGGTGACAATACATTTATATATTTTCAATACTTAATAATTATCAGCTGCTCAGTAATTTATTTAAATTTCAATACCATACAATGACGCCGTTATTTTGAAATCAATTTTAAAATTAATTAATCTTTGAAGCTTGCTTTTAAATTTAAAAATGAAACTAAAGAAAATAAAACCTTATAAATCTGATTTTTTATTAAATCAGGTTTTGAAGATTTAATTGACAGGCAAATTTCAAAAAACGTTTTTAATAAATTTTATTCGCGTTCCTCAAAATCCCTCTAGTAATTATCAACTTTAAAAGTACTCTTCGTACAGTGGAAAAATTTGCCACTACGTTGTTACCCTTACACATGATGGCCATTCTCTTAGATTTAATAACACGATGAAATCCCTTCTAACGGAAGGAATTTCAGAGAGAAGTGTGCCCGTGTAATAAGATTAGACACTGCAAATTCAAGCTTCCTTTCCCATTTTCTACGGGGCAGTAAATGCTGAACTCGAGGTACTTTGGAGAATTTTACCTATGGGTGATAACGACACTGGAGCATTTTGGCCAATCACTTCATTCCCTGAGACTTAATAGAACCAAATAGAGATCTCGACCCAATCTGTTGCGTAAACGATCTAGTAAAAGTAATAAAACTCTCTAATCAAATGCCAACAAGGAGAAACGTTCACTCAGAAGTAAAGGACTTCCACTTCCCAATTTCTCTTTTATTTAGTATCGCATCAATTCCCGTCTTAGTTTTACGATAGAGATGGATCCCCCAAATCCACATCGTAAAGTATTATTAGCATCTTAGCTCTTACGACCTAGAATAAATGCTTTACAAAATTCTCGAAGAACGTTTTTTGGATCAAGTGATATCACGGATATAATTTAAGGAAAAGGGAATCATTTTTTTTACTTACAGATTTTCTCGCTAAATAAAACAGAGTTTTATTTGAAATGCCTTAAAATATTTAAAATTTTGCCATTCATTAACAATCATACACACTTGACTGTAAAATCTTTGATCGCATTTTTTGCCTCATAAATTATAAGAAGGTCCTAAGCATCTTGAACTTTTTAATGGATTAAATCATTTATTTAAAATCGCTTCGCTATTTTGGTTTTAAATTATTATACTTCTGTAAGAGTTTCATGAAATAAACCCAAGAAGCAAATTAAGCATTTTTATAATTGATTTGTTAGATTGTTGTTTCTTTTTAGAAGATAACGAGGGATATTTTAGGATGTAATTTTGACCCGTGTTCAGATGACAGGGATGACACCTGAGTTGGCCCGTTATCCGAAATGCATTTGTAATTGTTACGATTGAGTGTTAGTTTTATTAATACTAGATTCATTTAATATAATTCGTATTTTAACAAGACAAAGAAAATATCACAAATTAGCATAATACTTGATATTTACTCCATTAATAAATATCTCTTAAGGAAAACTGACTGTTTTGTGTAAACGATTAATATTCGTGTGATTGTAGGAATAATTTGCTAGATAAAAAATCATGTATTATGTGATGATAAGATAGTTAAAGTAAACATTTATATACCATATAATAATGAGATTCTTAAAGATTAATATTCATAATTAAGAAAAAGAAAATATAGGAGAAACAGAAGTAAACAGTAGTGATAACAATAAACCTTCTGCACGCAACGCAGCAGCATCCAGTGTTTGCATTAACAATATTGTTTATAATCAACTAACCAATTAAGATAGAATCAAACAACAAAAATAATGCTTCACTAAAAATTATAACACATTAAGATTAGACATAAAAAATGGAAGAGAACTCGAATGGGGACTTTTTCAAAGTGCCACTCGCCATCGGAGTTCTAATATGGATAACTTTTCTGTCAAGGGAATGGCTTAATAGTCAAATAATATTCCCTCTGAGGCTTGAATTTATCCAATAATTGAAATAATGTAGGAAAAAACCTTTCTTAAATAAGAAAAACTTCAGAAAGTCTTCTTTAACAAATCCAACAAAGAAATAGAAGATAAAATTAACATTAACTTCTGTCAAATATACCTATAAGAACAACGCCATCGTAGCAATTCAGGAACAAAGAATCTTAAGTCTATAAGCTAGCAAACCTAGCTCCATCTATTTTTACAAAAATTATTTATATAAATTATTGCATGGGAATATTCTTGAGACCATAAATGGAGGGATTAAAAAACTTCTTTATGATTTCCCCAATATTTAAAAAAGAATCAACAAAATATAGATTGAGATACAGATATGTTTATGTTTCACAGAATTTTATCCATTCTTGGGAAATTTACGAAAGTTTCTCTCTCTTTTGAACATGAAAACATATAGCAGAAAAATATGAATTAAACTTTTAAAACTGTTTCGAAATTTACGGCGTTAGAGAAGAGAGATTTAAAAGTATTTTTATTTGTAAGTTGAGAATATAAACATTAATTTAATATGCAGGGTGTACACAAATGAAGTGACACATTTCAAAAATTAATATAAAAAAAACTAAAATGTTGGAACTGCGATTTTTTAAAAATGAGAGCGCGTCTCAAAAAGATTTGTTTTTCAGATAGGTAAAATGCCATTTCGGTGGTCTAGGGGGTTGTAAATTACTGGAAATCAAAAATTTGTTTAGAGCCATTATCTGAGAAAATATTAAAACTGGTAGAAAAATAAAAGCATGTATTTGTAGGGAATTTTACGCTCTTTAATTTGTTAATTCGCATGCAGTGTAAAAACTGAATAGCTTTCGTCATATTCAAGAAAAACTAAAAAAAGAAACCAGAAAACACGCATTGGCTTCTGCTGATCTGTAGCCATTGCGTACGGAATTTTCTCGCTGTAACAAATTTAGAACGACGTAACACCGCGTTACCTATCCGAAAAAAAAAACCGTTTTGAGATGCGCTCTTATTTTAAAAAAAACCGTAGTTCCAACATTTTTTGGTATTTTTTATTAATTTTTGAAATGTGTTACTTCATTTGTGTACACCCTGTATAGGTGCTGAAGGGCTGGTGGCTTCACCTGGATTCGCTAGCAGATCCCGTTGTTAATCAGTGCTCTAATGAATGATGCTAATGTAAAAGTTCTGATGAATCAAAAATCAAATCAATGAATTGGCAATCTTTTTCTGTTTCTTTACAAGTAGATCGAAAGAGAGACTAATGATAAAAAGAACACACTCGTACATTTCTTAGTGTAGTATAAAGTAGATTTTTTTTGTAATTTTCTCTACTGTTTAGTTTTAAATTTATAGTTCGTTATTATAAAAATCATGGAATCTTGAAATTAATTTTTTCTCAAATTTTCCACCGTGTGGCGCTACTGGTATGAAATCCAAATTTAGCTAATCAATCTAATAACTGATAATTAAGATCTGAAATATTAAAATAAAGTATTTCCATCGAGAATACACAAGTGTACAAAATTTCAAAACTCTAGCATATCAGGAAGCAAGTGAAAAATTGATTACGAAATTCAGTCTTTACAAACATGAAAAATGCAAGTTAAATAAAAATGTTTAAAAATTTAATTCAGTATCTGCTGTGGTTGCTTAGTAACAGAGATTCAGAAACTGGAGGGTATTTTTTACAGTATGAAGACAGTGAAGTGTAATGTGCAAAGAACATATCGTCGCTTCACAAGCAACACCACCTATATCATTTCTTTGAAATTTCAAAACGGAAGGAAATGCTCAATTTTTCGCAACTAATAATGGATATATCTAATTGTTTTCACTTCTGATATGAACACAAGACAGATTTCCTACTGCGAGAGATTTCCACACGCAATGGCTACCAATCAGCAGAAGCCGATGCGCGTTTTCTGGTTGCCTTTTTTAGTTTAGTCAAAAACAGTAATTACAGCTGGCGCTCCCCGAATTCTAAGAAACCTCTCCCCTGTTCCCCAAACCTTTCTGAGTGAGCCACTCTAAAGAAGAAATCGCGCGCTGCCGGTGTGAAATCAATCGCACTGCGTCTGGTCTGAATCTCTTTTGGCACGTAGCCACGCCCACATTCCTGAGCGTTAGCGACTTCGCACGGCATTTATATTATAGATGACAGAAATATTCGTTATTGGTTGCGAAAAATTGAGTATTTCCTTCCTTTTTGAAATTTCAAAAAATTGAGGTAGGTGGTGTTGCTTGATAAGCGACGATATTATATTTTTATAATTCAATGAGTGATTTTTCGGTAGAAATTGTAACGTCTTGTGAACAATGATGATTTTCCTACCTATATTCCCGTAGAACTTCAAGAATGTATTATAAGTATTGTAACAAAAGGTATGTTCTTCCCTTAATTAACAGCAGTAAATAACCTCGAGATTGGTTGCGAAGTAAAAGGAAGAACGTACGACAGGCTGCGATCGAACCCATCCGGAAAGAAATAAAGCGCGTCACAAAAGATAAAGTAGTTGAGAATACACAGCTTAGGAAAGCGGATGAAGGAACGCTTTATTATATTTTTTCTCAACTGCACTTAAAGTGAAGAAATGTTTACTAAAGGCTTAAATCCAAAAGCTTTGGAAAACCGTCTTGAAATCGGGAAATAAATTAATATTGCGCTACTATCTGCTGCGATAAAATATTGCTCAGACGTTACTTTGGCATAGTAAATTCGGAATAGATTGTGAATCTTCTTTTTATTTGCACTGCCGGAATGCCACAACATATTCACTAAGTTTGGTTGAAGATTGGTGTTAATCTCATTTTTGAATACGTGATGTCGGGAAAGGAAGTGGTTTGGAGGATTGTAGCTCTTTAGTTTGAATGGAAGGTTGAAGAACTGGCATTTTACTTCAAAATAAAATAGAAAGCGAAAAAGCTCTAAAAATATCGTATCCCAAGTCACTTTTATAATCCATAATCTTCTTTCTTTCATAATGTCTCTTGCTCTTTCTATTTTTTTAAAGATGTAAAACTGGTAGCAAACCTCTAAATTTCAAGTTTCCTGTGTGAATTTCCTATTATAGTTGGGCTGCATTTTGATTCATAGTTGGAAAAAAATTGGAGTAATATAAATAATTGGTACGATTCCGAAGAAATTTAAACTTACACTTAATTACATAAAAATATAATTAAACTTACATAAAAAAATTGATTATTCTTAATGGCCTTTTTGCTAAATACATTAAGTTCATCTCGATACTTATCTCCGTCTAACCTGCTGTTTAATGTAAGCGGAAGATTGAGTGTAATTAAATTCACTCAAATTTTTAAATTTATAGTAAACACTTAATAAAAACCTTTTTCATAATATCTCATATAATAATATAATATATATTCTTCATAAAATATCGTTTAGTAATTGCATTTAAAAATTTTCAGTGCTCAAAAGTAAGGACAAAAGAATTGCAACAAAAGCATAGCAATAAAAGACCCAGTAAGATTTATCGGTAGGAATTTTCTGGGTAATAAGTTGTTGTTTTAGAAATTATAGCAATTTCTTAAACAAGTTAGAATCACTGAAACTCTGAAAAAATGCCTATAAAAATTATTAAAAGGAAAGAGATAATTTTTTTCTGCGCCTCATGAAATGCAAAAACTTCTACAAGTTCTTTGTTTACAAAATAATGCCTCCTGGATAATGCCTCTTGGGAAAAAAGCCAGGTTATTCTTCTGTTAACTTTAGCTCAAAATTGGTAATATTTTTTTATTTCTGTTTAACAGTTTCCTTTTTCTATTGTTTATTGGAAGCTTATTGTTTTTGTTTGTTATACTTTTGAAAATCTAAACATGTAAGATACTTATATGTATGGAATTGTAGATAGTATTCAATTTCTTTCTTTCTATATTAGTAGAAATAGGTTTCCAAGAATAAATTGTTTTTCCTTTCTTACTAGAGCAGCTGCATTAACCAGTAATATTAAAAGTAGAACTATATGGAACAAATAAGGTAGACTTTTAGATATAAACAGCACTTATTGAACACATATCAGTTTATGCATTCTAAATTTGAAAAATCCCTATAAAACTTGTAAAAGGATTTTGAAAGGCAAATGCAGATTTAAATGTTCACCAGAAGCTCGATTAGAAAATTTTATTCGGATCATTTCATTCGTTTAGAAGTTTATTAGTGGAAACTCCATTTGCATCCGAGTTTCTCAATACCATCCTCACGAATCCCATACGAATGCATTTGCTGAATATCACGCAAAACGTGCTGAATTTCCGTTTCACGAAGAGCACTGTTGTCACTTCGCCTATCCAGATGTTATCTCAGTCGTCTCAGTTACCCGCATTTGTTTCAGTGGCATCTGAAATATGCTAAAAGCTGTCTATTCAGTGTTGATCTAAGCGAGATTCCGTTTAACAGTTGCAATCCGGGATAAGTGAAGCGTTATTTGCAGTTCCCCCGTTCAACATTGTGCAAGATTAGTCATTCAGAATTGTTTGTCTCATTACGGCCTCATCGCTATCTGTTAATTACGCGGAATTAATGGGCGTCTGCTTGAGGGCAGGGGAATGCAAAGCAAGATTCAACAGGCCTTGCTTCCCTGAAAATGTGTAAACAGAACCGGGACATGTTGTGGGAACAGAGTAAATGCTCACATTGTAACGGGCTGCGTGTGAATTCAATTTCGGCAATACAGTCTCAAAAGGTATCTTCTGGTATTTACTAAATTGAAATTGAGACATGATCAGATATACATTGTATGAAAGCTGTCTCTGGAACTTTGATGGTCTAGGTTTGGACTTATTAGTCTGTAGGTCTCGATCCCAAATGGGTTTACAAAGAATTTTCAGGTTAGAAAACTTTCATGCACGCATTTCTATTGTATCGTTCTTAACTCTTTAGTCTACAGGTTTTAACTTCAAACGGGGTCACAGTAAAATAATTTGGGGTCTGAAATTTTTTTAAAGATGTGTTTTTTTCCGATTCTTCAGCCATTAGTAAGGAAAAACGTTATGGTTGCTATTTTTGATGGTTATGTTGAGTTACTTATTAGTTCAGCGTTAGGTAACTCATTAGTCTATAGGTCTCAACATTAAACGAAGTAAAAGTATTTTTGGGGTCGGAAATTATTTTATACATCTGTTTGTCTCTGATTCTTCAGCAATATTGAAGAAAAAAAGTTAAGGATGCTATTTGTGATGGTTAAGGTCTGGATTTATTATTCTATAGATCTCGACTACAAATGGGGTCACAAATAATAATTTTGAGGTTAGAAAACTTTCATTAACACATTTCTATTGGATTTTTCTGAACTCTTTACTCTATAGGTTTCAACCTCAAACGGGGTCACAGTAAAAAAAAATTGGGGTCGGAAATTTTTCATAGATGTGTTTCGCTCCGATTCTTCAGCATTAGTAAGGGACAACCTTAAGGTTGCTATTTTTGATGGTTTAGGTTGAGTTACTTATTAGTCTATATGTCAGCATTAGGTAACTCATTAGTCTATAGGTCTCAACATTAAACGAAGTAAAAGTAAAGTATTTTTGGGGTCGGAAATTATTTTATACACGCGCTTCTCTCTGATTCTTCAGTATTAGTAAAGAAAAAAAAGTCAAGGATGCCATTTGTGATGGTTAAAGTCTGGATTTATTATTGTAAAGGTTTCGACTCCAAATGGGGTCACAAAGAATAATTTTGAGGTTAGAAAACTTTCATGAACGCATTTCTATCAGATCTTTCTGAATTCTTTAGTCTATAGGTCTCAACCTCAAACGGGGTCACAGTAAAAAAATTTAGAGCCGGAAATTATTTTATACACGCGTTTCTCTGATTCTTCAGCCTTAGTCAAGAAAAAAAATCAAAGATGCCATTTTGATTTCAAACACGTTTCATTGATTTTTAAAAATAAATGTGGTAAATTGCTTTTTACGTATTATTCATTAATTGTATACTTTTGTTTTCCAATACATGTATCTAACTGAAACAACGAAAAATTATTTCTTTCGAAAATAGGGTAAAAATTTTCCTTTTCGTACTTAAAGGCGTTAAGGGGGATAAATTTAAGAAATTCTGATATAGCTCACGACATCTGAGGAAATGATGGTAACAATTTTTTTCTGTACAAGCGGCAGTTAAGTATTAAGAATCACTTTACGTAAATGCAGAACGTCACTCTTCTCCAGTAATTAGCTTTAACAATAAGCAACCTGTACGAAACGATGTTACTGTAACAAGAATGAATATAAATCTGAACCTTACACTAGTATTCCTTAAAAAAAATAAAATTTTTGAATAGAATTAACTGGCTGTACTCAAATCTTTCTCTGCTGCAAATGGTCTCAACCTCTAACGTGGTCGAAATCAATTATTTTGGAGTCAGATAACACTTCTTTTCTTTGAAGGCCACAGTGGCCTATTGGTAAGATCTCGGCTTTGGGGCCGGAGGGTTCCAGGTTCAAAACCAGATTCCACTGAAGATCCGACGTGTATTAGGCCTGTTGCACGATAAATCATACGAAGGAGACTAAACGTCCTCGGAAGTTTGGAGAGGGTGGTGCCAGTTCAGATGTCGTCTTTGTCATCTGACAGAGGTTCAAAATTACGAGATCCGTTCCAAAATAGCCCTCGTGTTGCTTCAAAGCGGAACGTTAATATAACTAAATTAAACAACATTTCTTTATTTGCTTCTGGATAAAGTTAAGGATACCATCTTTATTTGAAACATGTTTCATTAATTTTTTTAAAAATAACTATTGCAAATTGCTTTTCACGTAGTATTATTAATAAATTATCCACATTTATTCCCCAACACATGCATATATAAGGGAGAGCAGACAATTCTTTCGAGCAAAATTGGGCGTAACTAAGGAAACTGTGAAGTAACATTTTTTTTACTCGTGACAGTCAAATATTAAGATTTAATTTGCGTAAATACTGAGTACCCCTCTTTTTAGTTATTAACTTCAGCAATAAACACACTTTACACTCCGATGTTATTGTATAACAGGACTGAAAATAAACTTTAGCCTTAAACTAATATTCTTTGAAAAAAACGACTGAATTTTAGAGTAGAAATTTCTGGCTGCATTGAAATTTTATTATATTGCTTTATATTAATAAAAATATTTTTTCTCAAAACAGATACTTTCAGAAATTAATTTAACTATTCAAGTCCTAAATATAGTTTTTGATGGCTCTTCTTGATATAAAGTCTTCTTTGTTAACTAATTTCATGCCAGTTACTTTCTAATATGTTGTTCTCCTCTTCTAACTTGCAGTCAAAACATAATTCTTCGCTTAGAATTTCAACAAAATGTTAAAGAATATATCTAAGTTTTAATTACTTATTTTAAAGATCAACAGATACTAACTTCCTTGTTTTCATTTTATTAAAGGTTAGCGACATTTTCAAAATATTTCATTTAGTTTCTTAAAGCATCCCAGCGTTTTGACCTGAAATTAATTTGTCTCTTGTAAAGCGAGTTTGCAGTGTCTGTTTTTTGCTCCTTTCCCTCGAAAAAAAGGAAAAATGCAACAAATTAAAGCTTCCTCGCCATTCGTTTTCATTAAGCAGAAGAAAGTGAAATCAATTAAGATAATTTTTCTTTGAGAAGCTGGAGGTGTTTACCACACTGTAAGTCCACTAGCGAACTAAGGAGAAGAAAGTAAGCGTTAAAATAAACTCTGTTGCATATGAAAATATTTTTCCAGCTTGCAGTATTAATTTGTTCTTGAAAGTCAAGAGGCTTGAAATAGTTTAATGAACTCGTCTTATACAGGGTGACTTTTTAAAAACTGACAGTACTCACAGCCTTCTGTAGCTCATTCTATCAGCTGAAATGGCACCAAATTTGGTAGAAGACCTAATGACGACATGGGGAAAAAGATTCTGTAATAAAAAATAATAGTTCCGAAAGTCGCCGATAGGGGAAAAGGTGGCGCTGTTGTAGTCTACACAACTGAGAATAAGGCAAATGAAAAGCAAAGAAGAAATTTCAGTGCAAAAACGCTTTAATTCAGCAAATGTACTGCCCCAAAGGGTTACAGAGATGAAATTACAATGCACCAGACCTCATTCAGAGTGACCACCCTTCTCGTGGACCATACGTGGATTCTGTACGCAGCATTCTCGACGGCCGAAAGTAAAGTGTCACCAGGAATGCTCAGAACAGTCCGCAATATGTTGGAACCCCACCAAGATAGACCTTAGACTTCAAATAACCCACAGGAAAAGTCGCATGAGGTTAGATCCAGGGAGAATGGCCATGGAGAATGTTGTTTACAGGATGCAATATGTGGTCCACGAGAAGGGTGATCACATTGAATCACACTGAAGGGTCATTACATGCCCTCTCCGATGAAGTAATTTTTATGGAATAAAGAACTATGGTTGCACTGTAATTTCATCTCTGTAACCCTTTGGAGCAGTTCATTTGCTGTATTAAAGAGGTTTTGCATTTAAATTTCTTCTTTGTTATTCATTTGTCTAGTTCTCAGTTGTGCAGACTACAACAACGCCACATTTTCCCCTATTGGCGACTTTCGGAACTTTTTTATTACAGAATCTTTTTCCCCATGTCGTCATTAGTTCCCCCCTACCAAATTTGGTGGCATTTCAGTTGATAGATCGAACTACAGAAGGCTCAGAACTGTCAGTTTTTAAAATAATCACCCTGTATACAGTGTGCCCGCTAAAGTCTGTTGTCACCCCAATAATTTCTGAACAGCAAGAACTATAGTCATAAAAAGCGGGGTCTAGGTATAGTAAAGTTGCCATGTGCTACGCAAGAAACCGCTTACAGCGCCACCTGGCGGCAAAATTCGGAGTTAGCGTTCTTATCTCAAGAAAGGTACGATATACGGGAAAAAAGTCAATTACAAAGTTATTCAGCATCATCGATTTAGTATGAGAAGACACCTTCCGTACAGTAATGTTAAAAATAGAAAGCGTTAAATGCATATCTGCTTGGTTCGCAACTCCCAAAATTGTAACGCGACATAACGCGGAAGAAAAGAGAAAAAGAAGGACGTAATATCCGATTTTCTAGAGGATTTGCCATTGAGTGGCCTCCGGAATGTATGGTTCCAACATGACGGCGCCCCTCCGCACAAGGTATCAGGTGTCCAACACAACATTCGGGACACATTGCAGCAACAAGTCATCGGGTATGGTGGTTACGTAGAATGGCCTCCACGTTCACCTGCCCTGAACCCATTGGACTTTTTCCTGTGAGGATACATCAAAGAGCGAGTGTATGCAACCCCTCCACCAACATTGCAGGAACTTCGAAACCGTATTACGGATGCTTGTGCCAGCGTGTCACCTGCCATGTTGTACAATGTGCAGCGGGAAGTGCAGTCCCGTGTCCAGATGTGTATTGTTGCTGAAGGACACCATTTCGAGCATGACAGATAGATAAGCCTCATTTCCGGCAAGTGCAATTTTGTTCAACGCGATGAAACGAATGTACGTTTTGTGCTTTTCATTTGTATCATTTTTGTGCGCAAGATGTTTTTTTGTAATAAATCGATGATGCTGAACAACTTTGTAATTGACTTTTCCCCCGTATATCGTACCGTGTTTGAGATAAGAACGCTAACTCCGAATTTTGCCGCCAGGTGGCGCTGTAAGCGGCTTCCTTGTTAGCGCATTTCAACTTTTCTATACCTAGACCCCACTTTTATGACTATAGCTCTTGCCGTTTAGAAATTATTTTGGTGACAATGGACTTTAGCGGGCACACTCTATAGTCCGAGTACATTAAATGTATTTTTTATTGTCATTTACAAAACCAGACATGTCAATGTATATTATTATATTGCGAAATCTCATTATGGTTGAACAATAAAAGAGCAAGAAACTGCAGTATTTACTCTAGTCAAATGTGACACCAAGCTAATATGGCCTTTTGACCTTTGTACAGCAATTCTACATCGAAATTGGTTATTGCATATTGATCATTGAACGTGTTTCATCTGTGGTAGATCAAAGTACCAGTCTTCTGAAGATATACATCATTACTTTTCTATCATAGTGTTTCAAGGAATATTAGTAATTAGAATAATTTCTGCTTTTTTAAGTAACTTAAAGTAGAAATTTGCATTTTTAAAAATAAGAGGCAAATTCAAATTTTTCTTCAAAATTTGTAGTTTTAGTAATTAAAAATTATACAGTTTCTGACATCTTTTTTAAAATTAATTGAAGAAAAGTTCATGTTACCCTTTATTTCCAAGTTATAGGGAAAAAATTACATTTGCTTGGATTTAAATAAAACATTGAAAAAGTTCTTCTGTGTAAATTATTTTGAAAAATGAATAAATGTCATCTTTTTTTCTTAGAATATTTTATAAAATCCTAGTATTAGAAGGGAGTTCACTATTATTTTTTTATCTGAAACTTATACAATGTTTTATCCCAAATTAATTTGTTTAGGATTAAACGAGTTTATGTTTTCAAATTTTCTGTTCCTCACTTTTGTTAAAGGGAGAGAAACGTTATAAATTATAGGTTATTCGCCATTCATTTTCATTAAATAGAAAAAAAATCTAGAATTAATTAGGATTTTTTTTCTTTTAACGAAATTGGAGAAGTTTACCACGCTGAATGCCCCATGTTTGAGCTAGAGGGCAGAGGAGAAAGAAAAGGTAAGATAATTCCTGTTGCACAAGAAAATATTTTTCTTTATATAATAAAATAATGATCATTGTTCTGGAAAGTCGAGAAGCTGCCTGCCCTTTTATGAACGTCGAGTCTCCTCTTGCTCATATCCAATCTCTATTTTAATTTCTAATACTTGACGCTACATTAAGTTTAATGTTCCTTTTTTGCAATTTTTTATGCATTTTCTGCTTTCTCTTTCCTTAGCTGTAATTAGAAGATTAAAGGAAAGTGTGTTATAAGACGAGGAGTGTAAAGAAAAGAGGTTACCAGGTCGAAAAAGCGTTCGTTTTCCCCTGATGTTGGATATTGTGGAAAATGGTTTTAAAAATATCTGGGAAAAGCCAATCGGGATTCATGGAAGCATATGAAGTTTTAAATAATTAATGAAAAGGCTTAAATAAATCTCGATGCCCCTCACTATAAGTGACCTTACCTTTTCTAAATATTAAGTCTTCTTATGAGACTTGAAATGTTGCATAGTGGTGAGTGCTAAGATTTTTCTGGAAATCTTGGCCTTCTGTAAATCATACTGTTCACTTTAATAATTTGTACTTTTTGTAAATTACCTCGTGGTAAGCCTTTCGAAAAATGCTCTGTAAATTACTTTATGGAATCGGTTTTTACTTAAATTATGAGGTTCTCAGGTGTTTTTCATAATTGTAAACTCGAAATGGAAATAATAGTTTGATGCGTCTGAAATCATTCTTCTTCTTCTTCAGAATGTTGTGTTTCTATTTGAACGAAATTGGTGGATTGTTTTGAGCTTAAGCCTTATACTTATTACATTAACACTGTATCTTAAAGTAAAGTATCTACGCACTGCTTTAGAAATTACGTAATGAGATATATTGTTTGAATTATATGTGATTAATTTTGATCTTTACGCGAGTGAGACTATAAGCGATTGTCAATTATAGGATATGGAATAGAACAATAGTATGTAGGTCAAAGAATACGATACGGTATATACGATTGTCAATATAGGCTCTGAGCCGTCGTTCTTTCTGTCTATGGTACTTACGGTTGAGCGCCTTATCGAATATTAAATAAAATATAGTTGGATATTGATACATTAATTTCTCAGGTCATTGGAGAGAGATTATGTGGTAGTTATCAAACTGACTTTCATTACTCTTATAATATTTCAGTCCTTAAATTATGAATTCCACTTGAAGTATATTTCAGATATTCTGTGCATTGCAGGAAATATTAAATAAAAGTGGAGAACACGAAATAAATTTCTTTATTTTGAAATCATGATAAGCGGATCTTAAAGGCATATTTATTTCCATGAAAGCTAATCATAAAGGATATGATGATCGTGGCAGTTTCTTTTATGGATTTATGCAAAATGTTTTGTGGATCTTATGATGCTGAGTAAGGAAGAGTGGGGTAAAAACCGGGTAGAGGGGTAAAATCGGGTACCTTTGATTTTGGCGGTATTAGTTCTCCTTTCTACATGACAAATATTGGATTACATTCTACTAGTCAAGAAAAAGGAGCAGTCATAGTGGTCTGATGTTGCTGTTGAATTCACTGCGTCTGTGAAAGTTTGTTTTAAGACGTCAACTCTCTAATGTTCGTTTTATTTTAAACCATCCTTATTTAGTAATCATATCAGTTATATAAACTAGATTTAACGCAGCTTATTATACGTTTGTAAGGATTAATATCCTATCAAACAATAAAGATTTAGTCCAATATTTGCTCGGTTCTGTTTCGTTCTTTATAACTTCTGCATTCGAGGTAAAACCGGGTACTCCAAGTGGCTTAAGACCGGGATATTCAGTAATGATGATTCCTCCAATGAAGACGATAAAATATTGATTGTTTATATTTTAATTGTTTATATTTTAATTGTTTATATCTTAATTGTTTATATTTAATTGTTTATATTTTAATGATGTATTTTCTTATTTAAATAAAGGAGGTGGGTTAATCTAATGTAGAAACTGTCTCAGTAGGGCCCACGAATATTAGAGTGGTGCTAAGGAAGAAGACAACTGCTTTACGTGTGAATTTTGTAACTAATATTCTTAAATCCTCATACAAAATAAAAATATCTGCTACTTTTCCACTGAAAATCGAGTTTTCCTAGTTTCCCATAGAGTTAACATCTGTACCCGGTTTTACCCCACTAATAGGGTAAAACCGGGTGGTATGACTTTTTTTTATAAAAATATCATTAGTTAAAAAAGTAGCAAAACTATGACTTTTCTTGAAAGATATATTGTACTCTGATGAACAATGAATATTTTAATAAACTTTGACAAGCTCTGTGTCGAAAAGTTTAGCTCCAACAGGCCTTCGAGTCTTAGGTATTCGGTTTTACTCCACTTTCCCCTATCTGATTTTATTAAAACAAATATTTGGCCTTTCTAATAATAAAAAATTTGAAATAATAAACTGAATTTGATTGAAAAAGAATTCTTACTTTTCCATCTTTTCTCTGTACTGTAGGTTCCTATTTAGGAAAATGACCTAATTTTCCTGTTTTCTGCATAAATACGAGGTTGTTAAAAGAATAATGCTTGTTAAAACTTTTTGTTGTGAGCGCAGTTAATAAGATAATGCACGTTCAGAAAGATAGTTTTAATTCACTTTATTAGTGTTCAGCTCAGAAACTAAGCATTTAACATAAAACACTGGTATTGAAGTGTCCAAAGGGCTTTAAAATCTTCTTATCTTTTTATGAGTGTCTTTATATGCTTTAATAATCATCCTAAATAAATTTTGTAGGTGTTAATTTTAGTGATATAAACTTCAAAAACAACAATCAGAAGACCACAACATCAAGATTTTATTTAGGTTTTTTACATTCAGAAGGTTAAATTTACAACACTCATATCACAAAACAGAACAAAATGTACATTTTATGATGCAAAATATAGAAATAAATTGTATATTTTTAGGCTGTTGCGTTGTATATTTATAGAGAGCACTGATTAAAAAATATTAAAAACGATATAATGTGAAGTAAACCAAATTCGAATTAAATTACACTTGCATATTATTGATTCAAGTAAAACCTAGTTCTTTTTTAACTGGAAATTAATAATGAATCAAGATTTTCTATAAATGGGTAAATTTCTTTCGACTGCAGAAACATGATTTCAATAGTTTTTGCCTATTTGTGTATGAGAACTTAATGATTAAATTGCAATGAGATATCGAATGTTATTCGATTATTTATACATTTTAATGTATGTTGTAAATCTTGCTTCGACTAGTTTCCATCTTTTTCATTTCAGTCCTTTAAAATCTTAAAGCGAAATGACGTTGTAAAGAAAATAGCATAAACACCGTAATAATCGAAAATGAAATTTTAAGGGGACATATTACCCAAAAAATGGCGAAAATATCAATTTTTATTTTATTGCCTTATTTTGTTGATCTTATCTTTTTACTTATTGTATCAAAATTTCAAATTTGCACCTTTTATATTATAGAAGTTATTTAGTTTTTTATTTACGATGATCAATGATAAATATGTCCTTAAATAACAACTTTAATTGGCTTTTTCTCCATGTCAGAATTTTCTTCACTTTCAGTTTTCAAAATGTTATGGCTTTTTTTCCTTTTCTAGGATAGAGCTTTCAAATTTTTTGCTTTTGTTTATCATTATGCGTATAACTATGTAATAAAACTGTGCATGCAATAAGAATTCGGTTGCTTAGTTTTTCTATATACAAGATGTAAATTTGAGGTAGTGCTAAATTTTCTCATTTTTTACCACTTAAAACAGTAAAAAATCTATATTTAAGCGAATATTAGATGTACCTTAAAATCCATGCACAGTTTTATGTAATATATTTCAGTGAATCTGCAAATAAAATTTGAAGAAAAAATATTAATATTTGAAAAATTAGTAGGGAATTTTTAAAAATTGAATTTTTCTTTAAAGAATTTAAATTTCAACTTAACAAGCAGATCAGAATGAATTTTTCTCATTAAGGTGAATTTATATGTGTTGTTAAGTTTTAATAGTATGAAAACTTTTTCAATAATACTCCAAATAAAAAAAAATTGTTCAGAAGGTAATGTGTCCCCTTAAAATTCCACTTTTTCGTTTCAAGTTTCCTTTATTAATTTGGCTGTATCTTTTAAAAGAAAACTGAAAATTTTGTTGCATTAAAAAAATTTTTAACTAACGAATTTCGCAGCAGAAGGAGAAAATTTAGAGCGGTTGAAGAAAAGATGAGTGAAATTATTCTGATACCTTGGGAATAATTGAATTATTTTAAATTCGAAAAAAGGAAAAAAGATGAACTCGGAATAATAGTGCAGGAAAATTTAGGGAAATGTTATTTAGTAATACCTCATATTACAAATACAAAGAAAAATTAAGTAGAACATGGACATTTGAATCCATTTGCCACAATTGTGGATATCATCGCCCGTATTCTGTATTTTTAACCTTCCAGCGGGCGCGCTTTTGCAAGAGATACTTGAATTGTGCATCGTGTTACCTATCTATATGGTTATTTTATATATTTAAGTGCAATTTTATTTATAAAATCTTTGTTTACTACTAGGCTAATAAATACAGATAACATAAATAAAAGTTGCATTTATTTTTGTAAAACAACACGAGATATATATGTAATACGATGCACGATATGTCGTAAAATTTGCGTAAGCGCGCCCGCTGGAAGGTTAAACATGGACAGTGAAATACGTATAATAAATAATGCAGTGTCCTGCCATTATTCAATTCTGCTTCACAAAAGAGTTATAGCAGACAGTCTAAACACGAGTCGTTAAGTTTGCTACATTCTAATAATGTTTTTACAGCGATTTAGGGGTCGTGATGTTCTGAGGGTAACGTCTACTCTTCGGAGTCCATGGTTTGCAGGTTCGAGACCAGATTCCAACAAAAGTTCGTATGTGCATGTAGATCTAGTGCAGATTGAACCTTCCGTCAAAGGTCAAACTTCCTCGCATTGTTGTCGTTCTCGTAAGTTGACCACGGATCAAAATAATGCTGTCTATTCCTAAATACCTTTGTATAGCTTCAAGACGGGACACTAATATAACTTTATAACGATTTCAAGGTATTTACAGACGAAGAGGATATATATATCTAAAATCTTATTTCAGATTTTTTTTTTTATCTCTAGATGGGAAGATATTTTTATTTGCAATATAGGCTAAAAATATCTAGGAAAAAGATAAAAATAATTTAAAATCTAATTAAATCTTATTCATTCATTGAATCGTTCATTAGATGTCTCTATCACAGAGAAAATAAATTAGGATTGAAGCAAGGTAATTTATCAATCAATTTTCATTATGCATCGCGTTTCATGAAGTTAATGAGAAACAATGGATGAGTGAGCCTTGAATCTTAGTTTCGTTTCAATCTATTTTATTAAAACTAATTATTTGCTTTGATTTTCATATTCTTTTTTTATTGAAATGAATATTGAGAAATTTTAATCATTAGGAAGTTCTTGGAATATGTTATAATTATACATTATAGAACTTTGGAAAGAAAACCTTCCAAAAAATTGCTAAAAATAGGATTCCAATAAATAAATGAAATCTTGACATAATTGCTAGCATCAGTGCTCCCTACAACTCTAAGAACGACATACAAATTCCATTATATCACAATAAGTTGCTGCACATACACACAAAATACATCAATTTAGCACTGAAAATTTTCAGATTTTCAGCAAAAAACTTTTTATCGAATAATTTTTAAAAACAGAAAATCTTTACAACATTTTGACAGTCACTCTTCTGAAAATCTTTATACGAATACTTTTACTTCATGTAACGTTTGTACATTGATTAATTTGTTTTTAACTAAATGATGAATTTTTTTGATGGACCAATATGGGACTGAGTCCGACGCAAAATTCGGGCCTTGTGTAGACCTTTCTTCTAAAAGTTCTAAATTGAAAAGGCAATTTTCAGAACTTCAAATTTGGATTGTATTATATTTATTGTATTTTTATATTGAATTATACAAGTGTTTCAAATTTCACTATTAAAATTAGGCATTTTCTTAAATATTCTAATCTAATAAGAGCATAATTGCTATTTCCGGAAACTTCCTTTTATCCTTATATTTTTTACTATTTTACTGACGGAATCAATGCAAAAGATGAAACTGGATTCGAATAAAAGACTTAGACTTATATTCTTCGATAAAATTATGTAATTTAAGTGTGTTTCAATATTTATGAATATCTCTTTATTTCTTCAGATTAAAATTGAGAATTGTACCTCATAGATTTTGTTTTACAAAGTAAAAATTTATATCCGTCTTATTCATCAGAAAACAAGAAAAAGTAAAAGATTTTTATGCCAGCTTTTCGGACTTACGCGTCGAAATCAATACAGGTAAATGTTTCTTAATATTTAAAATAATTGGTGGAATTCAAATATAAGGTAGAGGTCCCAATATCGATCACTTAAGCCAGAGAGTTAATCAGAGGGTTAATTCATGTACAATTTGTCTTGTTGTTCCAATCTATTATCCGGACTGTCAACCAAATATATACTGAATTACAACTCGAACACATAAGCGTTAAATGCGCACCAAAACTTTTTTTGAGACTGCAGAATTTTTCCTTATAAAAATAAGTGTTCCTAATATCGCCTATGTCAAAATGGATTGAAATAAGTGTCACTTATGCCATGATCACGCTTTCTTTATTAAACATGAAAATTAAGGCAGAACAAAATTGAAAGTAATAGAAGACAGTTTTTTCTTGTACTTTTAGCAATATAATTAAAGTATTTTTTTAACACTTCTCTAAATAAAACATTGAAATAAAAAAGAACATAGGAGACTTGTTAGGTGATAGGACATCAACCATGTATTTTTAAAGATAATTTTTCTTTTAATATAGTGCTCCTCAAAGGGCTAGGCGATAATGGGAATACCCAAGTGGGCGATAATGGGAAAAATCAGGTGGGCGATATTGGAAACAATCGTACCCTCAAACATGGCGGCATCCCCCTTCGGAATCGGAACACCAACCAAAAAATAAACTGCATGAAAATGTAGCAATTATAGTCACTATCACTGCCTTAAATGGTATAAAATTATGACTTGAACTTTCATTGCTTTTAGTATAATCAGTAAACGATTATTAATTCATCTAACACGAAAATCAGCAAAAATTCCCAGAAAAAAGGAAAAATCTACACAGGTTCAAACGGTTTCCTCAAACAGCTACTGAAGGGGGGGGGCTTTGTAGTTCCGGTAGTGACCACCCTATACTACTTAAAATCAAGAAGGAACCTTGGTGGGCGATATTTGGACACCCTACCTTAAAATTCACTTATGTTAGTCTCTATAATTTGCCTGACACATTATTAATGAGTTTTTAAAGTCAGTGTTATCTAAAATCCAATCAATTTTATAAATTTTAGAAATATTACACCAGAAAAATATCCGAATTATTCCTTAAAAGCATGTACGGAATATTTTAAACACTTATTTAATTTGGCTTGTTTCATGTTTGTAAAGATGGAATTTTGTAATTGGTTTTTCACTCACATCCTTAGCATGGTAGAGGTTTGCAATTTTGTACACTTGCGTATTCTCGTTGACAATACACTATTTTAATATCTTCAGAACATAATTATTAGTTAGCATTAATTGAATTAAATTTTTATTTCATTGTAATGAGACACACAACTTGACAATGAGTTTGAGAATCAATAAATCTCAAAATTAAAAAGGTAGAAAATGAAATAAAAATTTAATAAAAAAATACCCCCTCCGCGCTGTTTAGTATACTAGTAAAAGCGTGTTTTAAAAACAGCTGTTAATGAAATTTATTTCTGAATGCAAATTTAACGATGATCTTCCCGATGTTGACAGTTCTTGAAAATAAAAGAATAATATACCTATATTTTAAATTTTGTATTAAAGTATCATGCAAAAATTATTATTTTTCAGTATTTATAAGAGTTCTGCTTTTTTAAAAGAAGCAGAAGGTCTACAAAAATAAAAACCTGTATGTTTTTTTAAAGATGCATTATTAAAGTTTGAGCAACAGCTTTTTCTCACTTTAGCTAATAATTTCATTATAAGCTTTTACAAGCAACGAGTTTCACAAAACCAGAATGGTTTATAATTTTTCTTCAAATTTTACATAAAGGAGTGTTATCATTTTTTATTGCTTATGAAAAAAACTGAACAGTGGAAACATTAAGATCAATATGTTGTAATGACAATAATTACTTACATCCTCAAAACATTTCAACAGATTTTTCAACAAACTAAAAACCATTTCTTTCAAACTTACCAAAGAGTATGAGACTCAAGTTCACAAACGTATTTAAAATTTTTTTTACCTGTTACTCTGATTGCTAATAATTGACACAAATTAAATTTTTTAAAATGGTAAATATGTTGGAATCTCAAACTATATTCGCAAAATTATCCTTCATCCAAGTATTGAGCTTATCATTCTATTTGCTATCCTATAACCACTTCCTCTTAACCATTCAATCCTAATCATAGCTAAGACAGACTTTCAAGCACGTTTCATGCATTCTAAAGCAATACTTGAGCACTTGACGTCGAAGTAAATAGAGAAAGCGTGATATTTGCGTGTGTGCACACGCATTATCGAAAATTGAGCACATTTGGTTACTCACTTAATTTGGTTTGACAACACAAATTGACGATTTACATGCAGAAGAATAGGATAGATCTAAACTTAATGACACGCATGTGGTAAGAGAATAATGTGCAATATACAATCATTCACAATAAAGCAGAAATATGTAAATTCAGAGATACACAACCATTATTAAATTACAGACACATTTCCAGGATATTGAACATTTCCGAAGGAATATTTACACACAAATATTTGAACATAACATTGAATCCTGATGCATACGAAAGTACAGTCATATTTGGTTGGACACGCAAAATGATGATCGAGTTCATATACAGTTTCGCGTATACATTATGACGACACGCGGTTTCGCGTGCGCTTACGCGCTGTATTCTCGAATAAACACAATCACATTTACATTACATAAACACAAATTTTACTGCATACATGGTAGGGACAAGGAAACTTACACAAGTTTCTTTTCTAACTGTGAATACTACACAATGAACAAGTAACTTCCATCAATAATAATACATTTCAAGTAATCTTTAACAAAGCTGATATAAACAAAAAAATAATAGTTTCTAATAAATAATATTTATGTGAATATCAGTTTCGAAGTATATTTTGTATTTCTGAAAAGGTAAAACATTTACAGAAATGTTTCATAGCATATTTAATGTATATATATATTGTAAAAATATACTATGCACAATTTATGCCATATGTTTTGTTTCAAATTAACTTATTTCAAATTATTGATTTCATGTATTCATTGGTATTTTGTTAAATGAATGAGGTTTGATAGCATGCTATAAATCCCGAAGTAATTTAAATTATTTTTCAAATATTCTTTGAAATAGTTAAATCAAAAAATTAAAATACACTTCTTTCTTTCTCAAAATGAAAGTAGTCAGATATTTTCCTTTCATAAATTAATTTTGAATTTATTGATTGATTAATAATCAATTATTTGATTAATTCAACTTCTTAGTTGCATATGAAAGCAATAAATTGAAATAGGAATGATATTTAATAATTATGACTCATTTTTAGGCCTTAAACATGTTTACATATAAACAGCCACGAAATTATTTTAAGGATTTCTGCAATGCAATTAAAAAGTGAAATAATTAATGAAAACTAAATGATCTATTTCTACCAACTTTAGTGGCTCACATGAATTTGTATAATTTATTTTTGAATAAGAAAGTATGATTTTTTGCATGATATTAATCAACATTACTATTTTCTCCGTCTAACTTCAGCATATTTTGCATTTACATTTCAATGTTTATATACTTTTGATTTGTAAATGTCTTATTTTTGCAGAGCAATTTGAGTTTTATAAAACATGCACTATAAATATCATAAATGTATATCATTATACAAAATTTTAGATTTTACCCGCAATAAAATTTCTACATTTCCTTTAATACATAATTTAAATTTTAAAAAAATCATAAATACTCACAACACGCATTTCAGTTTAACAAAATATATGTCTGTTCTTAAAGTTAAAGAGTTCTTACGGTCAGCATAGCTATTTGGGAATATTTAATTATTTCCTGCCTTTCGGATATTCGAAGCAAACACACGGATACAAGCGCATAACAAACATTACACCTCACATTTAGCAGCATCCTAACTTGATGTGAATAACTGCCACTTTTAATCGAGTAATGATAGCTAGTTGAACTTAAAGAGATTTTTGAAGTCCTCTAGAACTCAAGGTTTTAAGAAAATTTCTTTCCACCTCTAAAATAATTTGAAAATAACCAATCTAATGTTTAATTATTAATTGATACAATCATTACATGGAAATGTTTGAATACCTGTTTACATCACTAACATTTATAGCCGCTTCAAACGTTTACCAGCAAGGCAATTCGAGATATACAGGGTGTACACAAATGAAGTGTAACATTTCAAAAATTAATAAAAAATTTATAAAAATGATGGAACTATGGTTTTTTTAAAATAAGAGCGCATCTCATAAAGTTTTTTTTGAGAGAGGTAACGCGGCGTTACGCCGTTTTAAATTAGTTGAGCGAGAAAATTCCGTACGCAATGGTTACCGATTAGCAGAAGCCGATGCGTGTTTTCTGGTTTCATTTTTTAGTTTTTCTTGAATATCACGAAAACTCTTCAGTTTTCACACTACATGTGAATTAACAAATTAAAGACCGTAAAATTCCCTACAAATACATGATTTTATTTTTCTCCCAATTTTAATATTTTCTCAGATAATGGCTCTATTCATTTTCAGTAATTTACGACCCCGTACACCATCGAAATGGCATGTTACCTATCTGAAAAAAAAACTTTTTGAGATGCGCTCTCATTTAAAAAAAAATCGTAGTTCCAACATTTTTAGTTTTTTAAAATTAATTTTTGAAATGTGTCGCTTCATTTGTGTACACCCTGTACTATATTACTGAGCAGAATAACTTTCGTCTTTTACCATTCGATTGGTGCAGCATGATCAGATTGGGCCACTGTGGCATTTAATGCAAACAACAAGAACAGCTCCATTCGCCAAGTCACTCTTACGAATTTACTTTTTTCTTCAGAGAACAAATTAATTAGCGTTATTTCACATTTTTTATCGCCATTTCTTGATTAATAGTCGCAACCATTTGTAATCAATGACAATTTTTTCAAGGCGTTCATGACTTCTTTTTCATACGAGGTGCGATGTCATGATGCCTATTAATTATTTCCCTTCACAAAATCATTTGGATATTTGTAATAATGATGTGAATCTACTGCAAGATAATTTTCAAAAGCATCACAAAAAGTTTAGATGCCTTACTTCAAGTGGCTACACAGAGTTTTTCCTAAGCTTCATTACATCGCATTCACAATATTTATAAACGGCACACAGCTTACAATTAAAAATCGCTATTCTTTTTCTTCCTCCTTAAATTAAATCTTGAAAAGATGATCACTATTATTATTTCCTTACTCAAATTTCAGTACTTATTTGATGCTTTCAGCCGAAACTAGCTCATGTGCTCACACAAGATTTAACAACAGTTGAAATTACCAGTCACAACTTTACATCATGGAAACTGACTTCCGATTATCTGAAGCTCAAGGAATACTAAAGCTGGTCACTCACGAGAAGGCTAGCCATGCCATCTGTCCCAAGACAGTTTTTTTTCCACCCATTTTAATCAAAAAATAAGGCAAAGCTTTCACGGATGTTCCGAAGTTTGTTTTGAGGCAAGGTTCAAACTCGCAGAATTATACTTACCCACCCTCCTTTTCTCCCCACACGGGAGATTTCGAATTTCATTTCTAGCCTCTACGCGAGGTCCCAATGTAGGCAGATCCTTTCATATGACGCTACCCTCGCATCGAGATCTCAAATTGGAATCGGCGGATTGAGCTTTGGATTTTAAATTCTTTTGAATTCCACCACCTTTCATCATTTGCTCCAAATTTCATAGGTTTTCGACCTTGACGATAGGTTTTCTCTTCCCGTGTTCCAAAAATTCCATTTTGGAGGAGCGGTGAATGGCCTGCTTAATAGTACTCGGCCCCAGTTAACTCAGATTGTCGATACTCTTGCTTAATATTAATCTAATCAATGCACAATACAACAAAATGCAAGAAAAAGTTCTTTTATCGTCTTCAAGACAAGAGACTGGGAAAATTAAAGACTTTAAGCAGATTAAAAGGTTTGAAATTTCTCAATTTTTATCTACAGATAGAAATATTTTCCATAAAATTACGGGAATTTGCACTTGTCTGAAATATTTTAAAAGCAGAATATTTGGTTTAATATACATTCCCTCTAAGACAATCTGTTTAAATGGAACAAGTAATACTTATTGATTTTATTTAATATATGAAGAATAATTAAACGTGAATTCTTCTTCCGTTACTTTGATAATTTTGATATTCACCTCTATATAAGGTATGTTATTATTTATTTCAGAAATGAGTGCAGGTTATTTTAATTTTGACAGTTTCACAACAGTACGGCTAAATGATTAATTCTTTCATAGCAGGCATATTCTTATTTAGATAAGTCTTTTCCATAAAAACACCACACAATTTCATCAGTTTCATGGAATTACCTTACTTTTATAGATAATATGCAAATTTTACAATAATTTATACTATGAAGACAGTATTATCGAGTAGTACGAATTATTTTACAGCATTTATACTACTCGATAATTTTAACACATAAAACACTAGTCATCTATTTGTATTTTATATCACATACATTTCATATATATAAGAATAATAATTCAAACCACAAACAACGTAGGTTTTCTTAACTCAAAAGTTTTAAAGCATTAAACGTAACCAAAACATTATAATTAGATTTTAAACCCAGCATCTGCCTATTTCACGGCAAAATAAATTGTATGGCAACCTTCAAAAATATAAAAATTCATAAAATACTTAAAATTATACAGACAAAAATTATATTGAATTACTTTATAAATTCTATACCTTCGAAATTTAAATTGGAATTTAAATTCAGGATTAATAATACTTTCTAGTAACCTGATAAAATGTTCGTTTCAGGACAAAGAAATTGGTGGTATTTCTTATCTTCTTGTAACACATATTTCAATTAAATTCTTAAAGTAATATCATAGTACAAGAAAAAATATATTACTCTCAATTTAAAAGCAAAAATAGTTTAAAAATAATATCTAAAAATACACATGACTTAGAGTTCTCAAAAATACAAAAATAGAAGCATAATCAAGTAATAATTTATGAATAAATAAATGCATGTAACAGTGAAATAATAACAGTTATATGTTACACGTATGAGACAGAGCTTCGGATGTCCAGTGTCAATAACCCGATCTAATAGGAAAATATTTCCTTTGCGATCTAATAGGAAAAAATTTCTATGCTTATATTGTAATGTAAAAAGCAAGTAAGCGTAATCCAGATATGTTTCCTTAAGATAATTTTCAATATCATTAACATTTAATCGTTTTAAAACGCAGTACACGTTGAGAGATTTTCCAGTAGAATCGTTACTATAAATTACCTTAGACATGCTTATTAAATTTACCGAATTACAAATGCAGAGTTTGGTATGAAAACGAAAATCAAAACTCCAATAAAACAGAACCGAATCAACCTGGATTTCCGACACTCCTCTCCACATGCATATAAATAATATTCATCGATATTATAGTAAAAGTGTATTCAAACAAATTCGTTTTCTGTAGAAATCAATGAATTAAACAGTGTTATTCAAAAGTCATGTTTACTTGAACAACTTAAATTATTATAATTAGTTAAAAAACTGGGAATTTAAAATTCTAATATCTCTCTCTTTCATGCTTGAAATGCATCTTCAGCACATTATTAATTTGTTGATTATTCTTAGCACTTTCCAAGTCCAGTTGTCATCCACAAAGCTTTTAAATGCATGATCATCAATTTGATTTAATTCACTCCAGTGTTCTTCAAGTCTTAACTGTTCCTTACAGTTCATAAAATACACATTCATTTTTTCAGTTATCCGTCAGTCCACCACGTACTTATCGACAGACATGAGAATGAATGGAATACCATAAATATAATTAAACAGTTACATGATATGATTAATTACAGATGTGTTTTAGATGGAGCTTGCGTATCTAACAATAAATGTCTGATTAGCGCTTGATATACTTACAAATATTCATATAGGATTGGTTGAAACATTTTATGTACATACTTCTTTTCACAACTTGGCATTTGCAGCTTCCAAACTGAAAAAAAAAACTTTTTTTGCACCTTGTTAAATTTTTTTCCGATCAAAATATGTCTGACACATATCTGGCAATTTCTTTCAATTTGCAAAAGATATTTAGGACTTGTTTACATGTAAATTTCATTTACAATATTTTTGTTTAAAATTCAGCAAGTAAAGAAATTGCATTATATCAAAAGTTGGACTTTAAATTTATTTTGATTCATTTCATAATTTTATTTCTATTATGTTTAAAATTCTATGTAGAAGAGCATGATGAAAAACCATTATTTTACTGTAGAAAAGTATTTCATCGTAATGAATTAATTGTTTCCATAAATAAAATTACCCTTGTTTATCTGCAAAATCAACTGAACCAGCTAAAAAAGTTCAATTAAGAAAACTATTAGTCTTCAATGAACCTCTTGGTTAAAAAAGTAAAAATTGATCGGAAAAACTCTGCGCATATTTTCTTGATTATCAAAGGATATAAATAGCCATAATAATGCAGTAAGTACTGAAAAAATAAATTCCAAAAGTACAATTAACGTATTTTCTTTCAATGATTGTTTTTAAGTACAAAAATAATAATTTGTTAATAGTTCTTCAATATTCATCAACAGCTTGGAAAATGTGAAGAGCAACTAAGTGTTACAATATTGCTTAGCAAAGCAAAATCATTTTTAAAACCATTCCTACTATGTTATGTGAGCCCGACATACATAGTACATTTGGCATGTTACATACAGACTAAACATACGGGGACATGAACAAGCTTCTGTTTTAGCTGTTTAATGCATTTTCTGGAATCATAAAACCCATGTATCCAGTAGAAGTCTTTGAGCCAAAACATCTGAAAAAGAAAAAATACGAAATATTTAATAACGATTTGGTTTAAAAATGCAATCAACAGAAAAAAGATTTTACTTCTTACATATTTATTAATTCTTTAAATACTATAATTAAAGAGTTGGAGCGCTTAGTTACCTCGAAAATATAAATTTATCTGTTTATATACAGGTGAAAAGATTGCTCCCTTTCAAAAAATCATTCATGACCAAGAGAATATTGACTAAGTATGCAGATAATTCAAAATGACATTCAAAAATGAATAAATGCAGTTGTTCGAGAAATGGCATAGAAAGAGAAGTGAATACTATTTAATGAGGTCAGTTTCTGATGGATTTTGATTGTATTTTCTATCACATCTGTAATTCTGCCCAATTGTTATAATTATTGTTATACAAGCATTCTTCTGCATTTTTAAGAAGTCTCGCCAATGATCTTTTTCTATTGTACTAGCCGCTCTCACCGCCCTCTGGGCGGGTTCGCGGTCAACACCCGCTTCGTTCGTTGCTTCGAGGCTCTCAGTCACAACTTTTTTCTGTTTTAAATACTGCATGAAGATCAGTGGAACAGTCCATAAAACCATAGTTGATTTCATATTCTTTGTAGACAACAGACTCCTTTAAAATTGCAAAATATTTCAATAAACCCCATCTAGTTGTAATGTTTTGTATAACTTTCTCACGAATTTTCGGCATGAAAGTCTTCAGATCCATAAATACAGAATGATATCGCCCTAAATAAAGAGCCTCCATCACCTATAAGAGGTATTTTACAATATTTTTGACACGCCATTTTGATGGAACTGTTGGTATTATTGATGAAAACAAAAAGTCATCGCAATATTAAATTCTTTATTCGAGAAAAAACTTCATTCTCTCATTTAACAACGCTGCATTCCATAAAATTTTCTAACAACAACTAATTTTCTTGTTGCCAATCTAATAAAAATAAATTTAGAAAGGAAACAAAATCGTTTGCTATTGGTTTTAAATTAAATATTAACTAAAACAAAGATAATATTTATAGATATGTATATATTTATAGATCGTCTGCTATTAAAACCAAATTATAGAGATGTCTTAATAAAACATTCTTATTCGTTCGTTATTTAAAAGAAGTGACGTAATAAATTGACGAAATCACTCAAGTTTTTGAAGCTAAGGAACATGGTACTATTTTGCAAATAAATCTGAGTTATTTCCGTTAATATATTCCGTTTATTTTGCAATATCTCCCGAAAATTAAGGGTTCCGGGCGGCAGACGACCCTTGATGACATATCTAGACGTCATAAGCTTTCACACGAAAAAAAAAATTGTCGAAATCCGTCGGGTGGTTGTGGCTGGCGAACTGTCTAAAGGTTTTCCCCCATAGAGAATGTATGGTGGAGAAATGTTTTTTCGATTTCGTTCGAAAATGGGGTGGGATGGAGCAGGCGACTCTTGATGACATATCTAGACATCATAAGCCTTCATATGAAATAAAAATTGTGGAAATTGTGGTTGGCGAGCTGTCTAAAGGTTTTTACCACATCTTAAATATATAGATAATTAAAACTCCTGAAATATTTGGGATACATACAGTGATGTGGAGATGATGGTAAGAAAGAGCCAGAAAGAGGTGTTAAGAACGACAGCTATCATTAACAAAAAAGTATGAAGACAACTTTAAATGAGGACATTTGAGACGTTGAGAACCAGAGTGGACCAACTCGCAATTTTCGTTAAACTGAGCTAGGCATCATACTGAAAGCGAACTTTTTGACAAGTTCTGCTGTCTAGTATAAGGCAACTAAAACTCTTTTGTTTCATTCCGATTTTGAAAGAAAACATGTTTTACATTTCAAAATGATACGTAGAAAATTCTTGGTCGGACTCCTTTGGTCCTCAACGGCTCATATAAGGACAAAGAGACTGTCAGAGGAGCTGGTATAGTATATAGTACGTTGTTATTTACGTTATATCGCGTGATCCGCAGTAAAATGATCTATTAGGTCAATACCAGATTCTTTCGAGATAAGAATTGCACCCTTATAGTGCAAAATACCACCCATCAAGAGGCAGGGATCTCTGACAAGAATGATGGCCCAAATAAAGGACTTGATCAAAATGAAATTGTTGTCACAGCCGACGTTTGTCCTCGCGATGAGTCCCCTTCTAATGACCAGCGCGGACGTGTTTGGAAGCTCTCTGGAAATTCTTCGAATTCCACCCATAGCGTAAGCCACTGATAGCTTAACAACAGAGAATTGTGATCTTAGACAAGCTCATTCATTAAGCGGCTGTTTTGAGTAGTCTTCCTGGTATCTCCAAAATGTAGCTATGCTCTGCTCGAGTTTTACCCTGGCTTTGTTGTTCATTTAATTACGCTTACTCTACAGGAGGCAATACACGCTTATTAACCCACGTGTGGATTGTCTTCACACTCACAATGCATTTGCATGAAAAAGTCAGCTACGAAACCATCTCCTCTCTCCTTCTGACTACCCATCACCCATTGAAGAGCTAAAAAGAAAAACGCATGAGAGTTTTCTAAAGAAAACTTATTTCGCGTAAATAGTATAGGCATTCACTAGAAATGGAGCAGTATTAACTTCAGTTTCTCAAATTGGATACCTACTTCCTCTAATTGACGACCTGGTCTTTGGATACCTATTAAAGCTTTAGGAATGAAATTAAAAGCAGATTATAGTGATATCTTTTGTCTAAGTTCAGTTTTATGAATCTTTAATTATGAGATTTCTCCAGTTTCCAAACAACATATTACTTCGAAAATATACGCATACTTTTAGGGAGAATAATTTATTATAGCATTGCTTTAGGAACTAAAAGAAAATTAAAAATTAATTTACAAGTATATATGCAAATGATTAAAAAAGAAATGGTATTTAAAATTCATAATTTTTCTAGTGTAAGAAGGCCATATATTTTCAAAAAATAAATCAAAATGGCAAATTATTTTGAGAAAAGATATAAAGAATTTTTTTATCTTCTTTAAATCAGCTTTCCACCAAATAATTCAAAAATATGCGTTGAGATTTTTTTTAACCCTCTGAGTGGTCAGCTATTTTGATGCATTAGCTTTAAAGTCTTAAAAATTTGCTTTCAAAGGGAATGATTTGATTCTTATTGCATTTAATAAAATCTCTGAAATCTTAAACTATTGTGGATAAAATACGCTTAAGAAATTATACACATGAACATGAATTATCTGCTTTTCAATTCAATATGAGGAACGGAAAAATACGTGTGAAGAATCATGCGTTAATATTTTCTTTGCGTATCATTTATTTCTACCTCAAAATGATGGAATAAATTGTCTCATTTCAATTTTGTCTATTAAAGGATATTTTATCAATTATTATTCTAAGATAATAAAGTCTGAATACTGGTATTTTTCCCATACGTTTATTAGCGTTCGTGTAGAATTTAACTATGTTAATATTTGACCGAACTATTTCTGTCCCAAGTATTCATTGCGTCGGCATTTTAAATTCTTCGCTGCCTTTGAAACGAGCGAATTTTCTGCTGGAAAGCATCACCGGAAACGATTTCATGCATGGCAGGATTTTACAGATGTCGGTAAAAAAGAGATGTTGAATATTTCGATGTTATTTTGAAAGTAAGATGGCTGCAATAATTCAAGTGTCAGAATAGTTTCTAAAACTACTTTTTCTATTCTAAAACCACACGAGTTATATAATATTATATTTCTTAAATAGTACCATCAATGTCTTTTCCATTTCCTGTCCATCAATGTCTTTTCCACTTCTCCGAGATGGAAAAAAAGATTCTCTATAATTCGGGATTTTTCAAACTGTGTAGGAGGACAAGTTTATTTTTTAAGAAGTTCACATTCTGGAGAAGAATTTCTTTTCAGCTCTGGAATTTGTATTTTAAATAGTTTAAGAATTCAGAATGTGAATAAATGGAGTTACTATACAGTCAAAATGATGTTCTGCAATTGTTCAAAATAATCATTGAATGTTTATGTTGCAGTTTTAAAATTATTGTACGATCGCTCTAAAATTATGACAATTGTTATTCGGAAACTTGATGTCTAAATGTCAATACGACTTTGTTTCCTCTCTGTTTTCTTTCTCTTATAGACCTTTCAATTTTATAATCTTGTGGATAATATAAATTCATCTAGTCTGTCAGATGTCACATAATGTCTAAAAATTCAATTATAGAAATTGCGCATAATTATTAAATAAGTAATGAATATGTGCTGAAATATTCATAAAAATTCACTACAGTTTTTAACTGAGCAGTATTTTAATGAGTGATCTGAATTGAGTTTTTTGAAACATCAACTCGGTTCTGGAATCCCAGAAAATCCTTTTTTTGTGCAATAAAAATACATATTGAAAACCGACAATATAAAAGAAGTTTGAGCAATAGTCTGTTTTGTGTAAATTAAAACGTATTGGTACACACAAAGTTGCATTAGTTTAGTTTGAATGCTTTGATATCCTCCCGCTGGTGTGGTGCGGAAGTTTGGAGAGGGGGTGCCATCTCAGGCGTCGTCCTCGTCATCTGACCGTGGTTCAAAATTACGAGGTCCGTCTCAAAAATAGCTTTCGTGTTGCTTCAAAAACGGGACGTTAATATAATATAACCAAACCAAACTAATGCTTTGATAGAAATTTTTGGTAGAAAATTTGGGTAGAAAAAAGGAGTAATGCTATATGTAAGTGTATGCCAGTTTGAACTATTTTCATTAATTGTTACTGATATGACTGTATTGATAAATGAAGAGAATTGTTACAACAACGATTAATTAAATTAATTATTGACACAGTTAAGAAATAGGTGTGGGTGTCAGCCAACACTTAAAAATGGTGTATGATATTGCAAGGCAAACTATTTAAAACTCAGATGAATAAATCTGTTTAACAATCCTATTATTACAACCATTGATAAATATTTATTTGTAACAATCCTATTAGCACAAGATGCTCTACAATCGTCCTCAGATATTTTCAAGACACTGTACAGCATTCAGAATTTCGTAACAACATCGCAGAGATATCGTACAATATCTTGAAGAAAATTGCTCATATGAAATTATGTGTAATATTTAGAAAATTTTTAACAACTTTCTAAAACATTATTTTATAAACTTTTCTTGCTATGAGGTAATACTTTTGTAGGGTAAAATTTCCCCCTGATATAAGTTTGTCAAATTCATCACTAAAATAATGCAAGTGAGAAAAAATACTGAATGATTTACAACAGCCAGTACCAGATATCCTTCCTGATTTCGATATTCAGAAAGACATAATTATTGAATTCAGCGGAAAATTTTATAATGTTAAATACTGTTCAGCAACGGATTCCGAGACTACCACTTTTGGACGATTAGGGTGTCAGGCAATGAGTCATATGAGCGAATTTCCGGAGTTCTTTGTTAGATCACGCTCAGTAAAATGTAAACATCACCCTTCCATCCTTCACTTCATCCCTATTTTGAAGAAAATAACTCCGCTCGGCGCATGCGCAAAAGCGCGGAGGGTTTCCGAATCCTTTGCTAAACAATATGTTTATTGGGAAGAAAATCAAGGTTGTACAAAATCAAGAACGCTATTCATTTAATACTGTTGAAACTATTGCAAAAAAGTGCAATATATTTTCTAACCCTCAGCTTAACAACTAGGATTCGGAAAGGGAAATTGTGTATCATTATATGGGTAATGACAAAGAAAGTTAATACTTTGTCATAACCCATATAATACGAGGCAAAGAAAATTAATTCTTGGTTATCTTGCCCCTTTTTCTATCGGCGCTTTTTAAAGTAGGATTACATGATTATGACATGGAAAATAAATATTTAGTCTGAGTTTAAACAAGGTATAGTCTAAATTCAAACAAGGTTTAGACAAAATTTTGTTGAGATTTATAGGAGTATAATCGACTAATATTCACATGGATCAAAGCAAAAACACTAGCAGTATCGGATATTTCTGAAGGGGATTTTTCATGGAAATAACTTGTGTGGGAATGGTAAATTTGTAAATTGTAGAGGTGAATAAAATCTTACTACTGGTGAAAAAAAACACGGTTTCACGAATAAATAAATAAAATAAAATAATATGAGTGTACCGTTTTTACTCCAGCAAAACATACAAGTATCCATACCAGCAGTTTTCATCTCCAAAAAGGCAATGTTGTTTTCTATAGTCAATTTTCGTAAATTCTAAAACTTTTTTTCCAAAATAGCAAGGTGAAGGAAATAAAATAAATAAAAAATGAGTCAGACTAAACTCCACATTTGACCCTACCAGCTATGTATACACCTGTGGACAAATGCTGAGGACAATATTTAAGATGCGAATAATTAGGACTTAATATGGTTACAATGGTTCGCAATCAGTTGCAGAGAATCGTGGGACTTATCCGAACTCACAATTTACGGTAAAGATTTGGTCACGAGGGCATTTAGGGGGTCAACCAAAAAGTGAGGAAGATGAAAAGGTATTTTGGCCCACCCCATTTCATAGAACGCTGATAATGATTTGAAACTTTCATCAATGATTTTGTTTGATTTACATGCATTTTCGTAAAAGTAGCAAGAATATTCGAGGCGATATGAAGGTTTCTTGAAAAAATCCCAAATTTGTCTGCATATTTTTTGCTTATAGCATGCAGAGTTTACAAACAAATTAAACGAAACTTACAGAATAGTTGACAATATGTACAATAAGCCAAGTATCAAAATTTGAATTAAATAATTTGAATATTAGAGAAAATACGAATACTTGTAGTAAATAATTGTTTACTGCGCATGCGCGAAAGGTAAGACAATTTTTTCTTTTATAACTTCAGAGCCAAACATATAAAGCAACTTATATAAAAATTCCAGCTCAGTACACTTAATATTCAGAAAGATATCGGTATTGCAGCTAGGTGAATTTCGGTACACTCTAAGAGAAGCTAAATGATAAGGATCCATGCACAAACTGAAATTTATTGAATTGAATCTTCAAATAGTAATACTGAAAGTTGCGTATCTTGAGTACACATGATTACTAATAAATTAAATACATAATTTAAATTGCATTTTGATAACTATTCGAGGATTAAGTTTAATAAATTTCAGTCTGTGCACGGACTTTTATCATTTAACTTCTCTTAGAGTGTACGGAAATTCACATCGTTGCAATATCGATATCTTTCTGAATATTAATGGTATTGAGCTGGAATTTTTATATAAGTTGCTCTATATATGTGGCTTTGAAATTATAGAAGAAAAATTACGTTACCTTTCACGCATGTGCAGTAAAAAATATTTAGTACAGGTATTCATATTTTTTAATATTCAAATTATTTAATTCAAATTTTGATAAAATGATTCTTTTACATATTGGCAAATATTTTGTAGGTTTCGTACAATTTGATTTAAAACTCTGCATGTTATAAGTAAAAACCCATGAGGAAAAATATGGGATTTACAACAAAGCACTTTATATCTCCTCGAATATTCATACTGTTTTTACGAAAATACATATAAATATTATGGACATCAAACAAAATCCTCGATGAATGTTTCAACTCATTATCAATTTTCTGAAAAACAGGGTGGTCCAAAATAAATTTCGTCTTCATCAATTTGTGGACGGTCCCTAAATGCCCTCGTGATCGAATCTTCACTGTAAAATGTGAGTTCCGACGATTGTATGTACAACAATTCTCCACAACTGATTGCGAGACATTGTATTCCTATGAAGTCGAAATTTTTCGAAATCTCAAAAATGGTCCTGAGCATTTGTCCACCAGTGTATATCAATGATCTATACGAGCTGTTTCTACTAACTGAAGATAGTTCATCCAACGATTTTAATAAGACGATATTTTTAATTTATTAGATGCATAAAAAACTAAAAAATTGAGTGAAAATCGAAAGCCTAATAACTAGAAGGACTGTGAACAGTACATCTCGACCTCCCACAAAAATCTAACATATGCTTTTCATCGAGTCTAAAATTTTAGCCAATGTTTTCGTTGCGCAGCCTGTAGGAGATAAGATAGGGAGGACAGGCATGCTCTCTCATAGGGATGGGAAAAACCTTCCCGTTTAAACCGAAAACCGGTTTTTGTTTCGGTTAACCGGTTTCTTCGGTTATATTTTTGTCCCGGTTTTAACAGGTTATTTTTTTAAAAATCCAATAATCGGGTAAAAAAACCTGGTCGGAAGATAGGCTCGATGTTCAATTCGACTAGACTAAAATTTACGAAGTTATAAAGCTTTGAATTTCATCATCTCAGGCCATTTACCGACAACCGCTTCCTCGAGGCGTCTGTTGATTAGCGGATTACTGAAAGAGTCTTTATGAACAGATAAATATTGGCCAATGGATTGATTTCCTGCTAAAACAATACTAATAAAAAAATTTGTCTGCAAACGGCGTCTGTGTTTTGTAGCCAAAAGATATTTATCTTTAGTCGGAAATTCTGTGGCTTCCGAAAGATTATTATCTACGTTGAATGATGTTGTTTCCGATGAGAGGTGTCGACTCACGTATCAACACATTGCCGAAAGAGTCTTTATGAGCAGATTAGATGATAAATATTGGCCAATGAATTAATTTCCTCTGAAAACAATGTTAATAAAATTTTTTTGTCTATAATACTTATTGTAATAATTAGATACTCATTTAATATTATTACATATTGTATTAATCACTTATTTATAATCATTACTTATTACATTAATTATTTATTGTATAAATATTTACTTATTTCATATTATTAATAAAAATAATTGTCCACGAACGTTGTTTCTTTTTTGAAAAAAACGAAAACCGGTTATTTTGAGCGGTTTTAAACGCCATGTTAAAACCGGAGGTGAAAAAACCGGTTGTTTCTGCAATAACCGCCAATACAACAGGTTATATTGATGATTATTGTCGCAACAATAATCATCAATACAGCCGGTTGTAATACATTATTTCAATTTTTCTTTATCGACGCATCGAACAACACTAACAGCCCCGAATCTTGGAGCTGCAACTGTATGAAACAATGGAACTAAAGGAAACATTCTACCTTTTCATTTCACTCAGACAAACAGACGAAATGCCGAACGGTCGGGTTACAATAGGACCTCGCTTTGCTCGATCAATAAAATCTGAATAACAAGATTCATCCCGAATGAGTTTTGAAAAAAAAAAATGGGAAAAACGGAAGGGAAATTTTGAAACGTTTGTTTCAATCCGTTTTTTATAATACATTTCAACCAACTGTTACTCATTTAAAACGAGTGGCTGGTTTGCGTCTTTTGAAAATAACCGAAAAGCTCACCACTGACGAATGGCAGCAAAGTGTTTCACAACTTCTTCAGAAAACTGTCACATCTTACTCGTCTTTTCCAGCGAACTGTGAGGCGGAATTTCCACCCAATGGACTACAACGCTCAATCCCATCTACCTCGCCTGAAAGACGAACATATTGAACCTGAAGATTATGCACGACTGTACTGGCCGGACTGTACTGGCTCCCCCGAATATGAATGAGATAAAATATCGTTGAGAAGTGATTTCTCAAATATATTTTATCAGAATGGAGCTTAAGATTACGGGAGTTATTCAGAAACTCTCTATATTTGGCGTCATAATTATGCAGTGAGGTAAAAGCATTTTTTTTTATCCAGCCAATATTAGCACGTACAGGGTGTAAAAAAAATCATATTTTTTAAAATTTAAATATGAATTTTTGATTTAAATGTACAGGGTGTAAAAAATCATGATTTTTTAAAAAAAATAAAAAATCATGATTTTTTTAAAAAAATAAAAAAATCATGATTTTTTAAAAAAAATAAAAAATCAGATTTTTTTATTTAAATCTGATTTTTAAAAATTTAAATCAGACTTTTTCGACTAAAATCAGATTAAAAAAAACAAATTAAATCAAATTTTTTGAATAAGTTTAACTACTCTATATAGAGAGAGCTGGTAAATACCTAGTTGTTGATAGTATAAATCTGTAAATAAAATATTTCTTTGTTTGGCATGCAAATAACGAAATAAAATAACTATTCTAAAGTATTTTGTCCCAAGTGGATAACTGTGGGAGCATAACAGAATTGAATTGACAGATCATATAATGACTTACTTTACAAATTTTAAAACAAAGATTTTAGAAATAAGAAATAAAGCTTTACTGAAATGTTAATCACACGCAATAACAATAATATTATTTATTTATTTAAAGATTTGAACAAAATGCCAGTTTGGCGGTCTTTTCCACCCATAATTGATTTCTTAATTTACTGTGTACGAAACCAAAGTTTGAAAACATCCTTTCAACCTTTGCAGCCATAAGTTGCTCTATTACTAACAGGGTGTAAAAAATGATTTTTTTAAAATAATCAATTGATTTAAATCATGATTAAACTCACTGATTTAAATAATTTACACCTTGAGCACGTATGACAGATTTTTGAAGATCGAATTAATTTTGGTATGTCTAAAGATTGGTAGTACCAAGTCGAACAATACGAAAATTATGAAAAATACCTAGGGTTACCATAATATTTTTAGTTGAAATCCGGACACACCGCAGAGGAGTGTGAAGGATCTTGGAGGGGGGGGGCGGTCAAAGCATAGTATAAAATTCTAAATGGTGCCTACGATATTCTTTCAAAACACTTGCACAGAGTTTGATTAAGTGAAAAAATTTAAGACGTCAGAATGAAAAGAATATACAATTTTTATTAATGTTGGGTTATTCAAAATAATAGTAATGAAATGCAGAGTTGAAACAGAACTGCCAAAGCTTTTGATTTTCAGTTTGTACTAGGGTCTGGATAAGGAGGCTCATCCACTTTTTCATAAACAATGGATGTAAACAGTGTAAACAATGAATTTTCTTTCATTGACAGAATGAAGTCAGCTTTTTAGAATATGTCAGATTTTCTCTATTACAACAAAATATATCTCTCGTCGCATTCACTGACATAAACCCGGACATTTTGAAGATCCTGACACTAGTCCGGACGTGAGCTTGAAACCTGGACTGTCTGGACGAAATCCGGACGTGTGGTAATCCTAGAAATACCTGAACTATGGCAATTTTTGTTTCTGAAAGTTAATTATGCTGAGAAATTCGATTTTTAGTTTGGTTTTTGAGTCATCTCAGGACATTGGAGGTTCACAAGAAATGGAATTACTATGGTTTGGAAACTATTACTTTTTCATAAGACAAATGTCCCATGAATACCTGAAAAGACATTTCTCTAGTTTGAGCTCAATTTGAAAAATTCATTACATTTTCCACATTTCATGGCAATTTCTGCTAAAATCTGTGCTTTCCTCTTCTTCGTCTTTAGAATTCAATTACTTTCATCACTAACTAGTAAAAGACGAGCACTGTTTTTCTTCTTCAATTCTGACAAGGAACAAGGGTAAGGAAATCTCAAGAGGGACTTATTCTCTTTATCTCATTAACCTCGCTGCCTGGAAGATATATATTAATTTATTATGAACTATTTGATGATTTCTTTTTTCCGGTGAATAAAAAATCATCCAAGCATGCATAATTTTTTTTATCTAGGAATTAGGAAGCTAATCCATCAGATTTGAGTAAAAAATAAAGTAGTTGAATATCTAGATTAATTTATCAACTTTTGATGCAGATTCACTACATTTTGTCTTTAAACTACATTTTTTGCGATGTCACAGCTCAAATGTATATTCGAAAAACAATCCAGTAATTGAAAAATTTCTGGCTTTTATAGTTTTATACATCATAATAATGGCTGTAAATATTGATAAAACTATTTCAACACATAAATTAACTTATGCATGTTAATATAATTTGGAAAATCAAATAATCTATTCAGTCTCCAAATCTATGAAATCTAAATCTTTGTTGTTTATCCCATGTTCTTTTACAACTTTATGCCGGCTAACAAATTTCTAGCAATCACAATGTTCTATTTTTGTTTCTCAATATTTACTTTACTTTACTTTGGGCTCTAAGAACAAAAGCAGGAAAAGTGTTGAGTACAAAGAAAATGTTAGTATAAAGGAAACGAAATCAATTAATTGAGTTGCCTGCAAATGTCTGATTAAAATAACATTTGCTTCCAAGTGTCAAAGTAAAAAAGACAAAAAAAAAATACTTCGATATAATGATTTTTTTGTATTTTTTATATGTACTTGTTTATATTTATTTATTTTATTTATTCAAAAATTCAAAAAACAACCCTCGTTAAAATTTCCAATTATTTCCCTAATTATGTTTAAACTATTCCAAAAATTAACGAATACAATTCAAAGAAATACGCTAAGGAAAGAAAGATATTGCGTAATACTTGGGTATAAGAACCTCATGGTGAGGAACAAACAGAATGGCTTGTAATGTCCAGGATTATTATTAGAGTATGTTTGTTCTTCAGCGATAATTTCTACTACGATGCCATCGGATAGTTTATATGCATTTGAAGTCACTATTTCTATTTTTCTGTCATCGAAATCACTGACATGATAGTTTAGTCCACCATTGGCGCATGGACATGAATCGAAGTAAAAGGCTATGGATTATATCCTCTGGCTTTGCTCTTAGGTAGCATTATCTCTTTCACCGATGTGCGCTTTTGCAACGAATTGCTGATGGTTTGGTTTCCTCAAAGTGAAACACGAATGTGAGCCAGTTTCCCTTCGAAGTCATCTAGGAATGCACCTACTCCTGTATATTGGAATTAAGTCAAACTACTACCGAGGTGCTACAAGACCTCTTTAACTGAGAGAACATACCACAATTCCCCATTATCAAGAATCCTTGACTTATGGACTTGGATTTAAATACAAGTGGGATTAAAGCCATTACACGTTACGTCACACTCGCATGACAAGAGTCGTATATCATTCAACTTCTAAGCCACGTTATTTTACTCCGCATTGTGACGCAACGTCCTTTTTCCTCCAGCAAGATGTGCAGCTGATTCATAATTAAATTGGCGAGACACGTTTGACGTGTATCATGTGAACTTGAATTTACTTCATTGTATTAGTATTAAAAATAAACATGAAACTTACCATGCATTATAGTAAATTGCCTGAGAAGTGAAAAAAAATGGGAAAGAAATCCAGCTAATAAGCATTTGCATTAAAAGAAAAATTAAAAATATATGCAGAGAAGTGCTTTTTAATCGAGAGCAAAATTTCAAAGAAGAACGAAAATTAAATTTTCCGTTTTCCTGTCAGCTCTGAAATTTTGAGAAGTATCGGTGAACGTTAAGTTGAAAGGCATTAATGAGAAAAGTATTCAACGAATTAGAGATGCTGGAACAGTAATTGGTAAATGGAGGCAATCTAATTAACTTTCATAATAACCGAGCAAAAATTGATTAGATTGTTCCTCCTAAAGCAGGCCGATATCATTAATTATAGAGATTAAAATATTTTCTAACTTCAGACGAATATCTTTTAATTCGAGGAAAGATAAATCTCTTCAACACCTTTGCTGCGCATTTGATGGTATAACTTATCTAAGTGATGTGATACAATCAATTATTTTTCTTAAAATGAATTACGAAGTAAAGACGCAGTAACTGTAAATGAGTGAAGGAATTGGTTATTGCTATTTTTCCTGTAAATGATCTCAGTTGCTTAGATAAGCACAAAAATTAACGCCTTATTTTCAAGAAAATTGCAATGCTTTTAAAAAGTTGCAAGATTAGTTTTTTGATAAAATTTAAGCTGCTGTCAAATAAAAGTTCAAATTATCAAAAGGACAGAATAACATAGATGTGGATACATGCAAGTTTGTTTTATAAAGATTTGTACATGAAGTTTCTGGAATTTTATTGGGTAAAAAGATTTACCGAGGCAAAATCATTTTTAAAGGATTTCTTTAAAATAAAATTACATAATGAATAGGATAAAACTATCTAAATGTTTCTGAAACACAAGAAGATAGAAGTGATGTAAAAGTTTGAAGAAAAAAATCCGGATTCCATTCAAATGACTCTTGGAAGAATTTATGAAGAAGTTAAAAGAAATAAACCCTCTGGGAAAGAAGTAAGATCTGTATTTCCAAAACACGGTTTCAATACATTTATCAAATGGACTTAAAGAAAATACTCGAAAAGATATGTATAACTGAAGCACGCTTCCTTAAAAGCCTTTTGAGATCAATCCGGTTTGAAATAAATTTGGGAGAAAGTTATCATTAATATGATTTTAATGAATACGAGTTCTTCCCTAAAGAAAATGTCATTCACTTTAAAACTAGGGTACACTTATCTAAAGAAAAGAGGCGTAATGTTTTGATATGAAATACGTATTCGTAATCTAACTCTATAAAGTAGTCTGAAATCGTAGCTTTAACCCTCTTAGCGGTGGAGACGGCTTCTTGACGTTCAATTCGAAAGTAGATTTTTATTTATATGAATATTTTCTTAATCATCCATGGACAAAGTAATCTTAAGATTTCAAAAATATGATTAAATGCAAAAAAGTTCAGTTCTTTTACTTTGAAAGCCAAGTTTTCTAACCTGAAAGCTATACAATCAAAATAATCGGGCACTCGGTTGGTTAAGAAATGTGGAAAAAATTGGTTAACTCTCCAGCGGGCGCGCGTTTTCAAGAGATATTTGCATTGTGAATCGTATTACGTATTTATATCGTTCTTTTACAAATTTAAGTGCAATTTTCATTTATAAAATCTTTGTTCACTATTAAGCTAATAAATACTGATAATTTAAATAAAATCTGGATTTATTTTTGTAAAACAACATAATATATTTATGTAATACGATGCACGATATGTCGTAAAATTTTTGCAGGCGAGCCGCTGGAAGGTTAAAAATGAAAGTAAATGAATAAATCAACGCAAAGTATGAAAATTAGTTCAAACAAACAGTTTGCACTGAATTTTTTAATGCTTTTTCTTAGATTTTAATATTCTGAGAAATTTACGCAACTGTTATTATTATTTTTACTTAACTGTTACACAACTTTCAGAGGAAAATGATATTAATAAATTTGAGACAAATCTAATTGCGATTCGAAGGATGCTCAAATTATTTATAAGATAAGGTTGTGGTTAAGCTTTTCCGGTTCAGTGGTTGCAAAAGAGGACACCAACTTTGAAATTTTCTAAAAAAATCCATTTCCACTTTGAAACCCGGAAAATTGCAGAAAAAGGCAGCTGATAGTTCTTTTAGAATGTAGATGGCAGCACAGTGAAATTTCGTTTTCATTTTCGAAAAATTATAGATTTAAAATGCCCAAATTTCTTGACTCAGAGATAGGAATTTTTTTAAGTTCTTGCCTTTTACAATTTTAGCAAATTTACTTGACAATTTTCCTCCAATATTTTAGAAGTTTCATGATTTTGTGTAAAATTTAACATTATTTTTTGAGCGTATCAAGATGGCTGTGTCCAAAGGGGTCCTCATATGAGGTGTCCCCAAAGAGGGACAACCCCTCCACAGGAAGAGGTGTTTTTTTTTGTAAATTCTATGTCTAAACAATAAACTAAGCCCATTCATGATGTTTTTTCATCGTATTTAAAAAAATTAATGCCTTGCGCCGGAAAGGGTTAATGATATAACAATGTAATATTAAATAAAAATTTTAAACATAATTTTATATTATGATTTCTGCAAAGTGTAAAAGAATATTATTAAATTATTAGACTATCTCAGTTCAAATCTATAAAACTTTATTTCAAAACGAAGGATTTAAACACTTTGGAAGCGGGAAACGTAAAAATATGCTTTTCTCAAATTACCAAACATCGAAATTTTAATTCAAGAATTTGATTTGCGTGCTAGCTTAGATAAGTTGGATACGTTAATTGATGTCCTCAAAATACGTTAACTTTTTCTTTTGATAATATATACACTGTCTAGAGTAAGCTAAGTTACGATTTGTATTTTCATCTGAGTAGAGATGGCGGTTATTGCGAAAATAACCGGTTTCCGGTTATTCAGGTTTTTATCACCTTCGGTTTAACCTGGACGCTATAACCACTCAAAATAACCGGTATTTGAAATAACCGGTTTTCGGTTATTCAGGTTTTTATCACCTCCGGTTTAACCTGTCCGCTATAACCACTCAAAATAATCGGTATTTGAAATAACCGGTTTTCGGGTTTTTTTTAATAAAAAAACAAACGCCGTTTGTAGATAAAATTTTTTATTAATATTGTTTATACGGGAAATAAATCCATTGGCCAATATTTATCTGTTGATAAAGACTCTTTCAGTAATCCGCCAACCAACAAACGCCTCGAGGAAGCTATTGTCATTGATTGGCCTAACATGATGAAATTCAAAGTTTCATAACTTGATCAATTTTAGTCCAATTGAACCTAAAATCGAGCCTATCTTCCAATCCGGTTTTTTCACCCGGTTATTGGATTTAAAAAAATAACCGGTTATAACTGGGACAAAAAAATAACGGAACAAACCGGTTAACCAAAACAAAAGAAAAACAATTTTTGGTTAAAACCTGTAGGTTTTTCCCATCCCTAATTAAAATCTGAGCTTGCATTTAGTTCGTATCCTGCACACAATGTGCTAACGAGATGAGATATGAAAATAACAATAAAAGAGTTGTTTCGCTTTTACATCGTGAAATGCGTTTTCAAAAGCTGACTTATTAAAAATCTGCTATTGAGAATATTTTCATGTTATTGACTGCAAGAAAAATAATAAATCATAATATCTCATAATTATGGCTGACTTTGTTTTTCGCGATGAACTGAAAAGGACTGATGCAGATGCAGCACAACCAAATCGAGTGACTTTGGTATAAAACCTACAGAAACTTGAAAATAACTAAATCAAAATATCAATAAAAGAACTAAGATCAGGAAAATTGTGTATGTATGTTTAAAAAGCTATAATAGAAATAATTATACTTTAAACAGCATTTAAAACACACTTTTATTAGTTAATTAAAAAGATTTTTTAATACTACCTCTGTCCATATTAATAGTAGCAAGTGAATATTTAAACGGGAATTATTGACGAATGCAGCTGTAAGTTCTGTTGTAGCGCAAAATTCCGAAGCCTTCAGTCAAAATCAATGTTTCATGAGATCTGTCATTTGTTTTCACACATCTTTCAATTTTTAAGTTAACCTAATTATTACGAATAATAATTATTTTCTAATTTCAACCGCTGATCAAAATCAATTATTTTATTTCAGTTGAATATCAACCCATTGTAAAAGTAAGATGAAAAAAGAGAGTTGCGATTGTCCAGTTCTTGATGCATCAAAAGAAAAACGAAAAGTTGCAGAAAGGCGCAATTATGTTAGCTACAAAACAAAATGCAGTAACGAAATTATTGAAAAATCCAGAAACTATCTGTACACTCAAAATAAAAATTAGGAGTAATATTTTTAATTTATTGTTTAATTTAATCTAGTTTTTTGATAATAAACGTTGCGTTCCATATTTATTTTCTTTTGCTACTATTATTATGGGACATATTAAATTCATCAACTACTGCTATTATTATGGGACAAATTAAATTCATCAACTGCTACTATTATTATGGGACAGAGGTAGTATTAATTATTTTTTACTTTTTAGTCTCTAATTCATTATTATAATATTGTGGAATCTGTCAATAATTTTTTTTTATCCAAATCACTGCCAGGAGGGGACAAGCGCGTGGAATTAAAATTTTATTATAATAATCGATTTACTAATAATAGAATTCCGAAAATAGTAAAATATTGCATTGTCATCGATAGCACATCAGGAAGTGAGTGAATTCACGTAGCGACTATTTTTTTGCCAGGTTGTGTATTTTGTCACTGAATGGAAACTTGTAATGTAGTTTACTGAAAAAGAGTTTGGATGAAATTATTAAGGAAACGCGCATGGTAGCCAGCATTTATACCAAGTCAAAATCGCAGAGTATTTATTGTTTCAGGAATTATTAACGACACGTGTTACGAATGGACCGTTTCTGCGATTTTAAATTGCTGAAAAATGTTGGAATAAAATAGCAGAAGCAAGTTAACTTTCTCATTTATCGGATTTATAAATTAGAATTTTTTTTTCTAGAAACTACATTTTTACATACCACTGAATTTAAAATATGGACTTGTTGAGCAGAATGTAACGATTTATGAAAAAAGTTATAGGAATCATAATGTGTAACAAAACAGTATTACGTCTGTAACTGATGATGGCATTCTTTCATATTCAGTGAAATAGCAGATTTATTTTCTTGAATAGATATGATTTGGATTATCTCATAAAAATATAGACTTGGAGAACAAGACTTAAAAAATATGCTTATTCCTTGGCGGATAGATGAAGATATGATTTGGATGATCTCATAAAAAGATAGACTTGGAGAACAAGACTTAACCCCTTATGTCTCGCGCCGGTGATATTCACGCGCATCGAATTATCGCATTTTTAGGCTTATAAACTAAAATTTAATCAATAATTAACTTTATAATTTGACACAAAAATTACGTAGAATCCATAAAACGACAGCCCTTTTCCGAAACAGGAGGGGTCATCTTATTAGATAGCAAAAAAAAAAGAGAAACGAAAATGAAATCCTTAAGGGGTTAAAAAGAATATATCGGTTCCTTTACGGTTTTGTGTTGTTGTTTTTTTCGCTGTCCAAGATTATCACATTCGGATTTCTTCTGCATGGAAAGATTATACAATACCCTTTATGGAATGATCTAATCATCATTATGGAATCGTCTTTTTGGAACGAACTATACTGTGTCTAAATTGGAATTAGGGGATGACAGCCTTTGTTGCTTCAAATCCCATAACTCTTTAATTCAAATTCAATGATATAGTTCATCAAGAAGTTAAGAATAAATATTTGTTTATGTATCCCCTGTCATTGAGATTTGAATGACACGCGGAAACTTTCCAGAAGTATAGTTGTATACATTGCTTGAATTCCTCTTGAATGAATTGTCCAGATTCTGGCAAGGTGCCATAGAATAGGGCATGGCACCATACTTACCAGCTAGTTCTGCGCTGTGTCCTCATTGATGAATGGAGCCAGTGACGGAGAGTGAATAAGATTAGGGATAAGCCAAAGGCCAACAAATGATTGAGCTGAAGATAAATAAAGAAATGAAAACAAAAACATGGGAGTAAAGCAAAATCTTCATCCTAAATAAGAAAGGTTTGTTAAGTGCAAAAATGAAAGACATATCAAACGCTGATATCATATCTTGAAGAATCATGCTGTCGGTAATTAAAATAAAAATTAGGAATAAATAGCTCTAAGGTTTAATAAAGATAGGTTTATCTGGGATTCATTTTCCCGCTGTTTATTGTGATTTCACTTGATCATGTACACTATCTGATCAAAAGTATCCCGACACTTCCGGATTTTCACATTTTTTAGAATTTGTCTTGAAAGGTTAAGCTGACTGCCTTTGAACTTCGACCATGTAAAGAATAGACTCTAACTTCCATTTTACAGTGAAGATTCGGTTCTGAGGGCAATTAGGGGACTGTCTACAAATTGATGAAGACGAAAATTATTTTGGCCCACCCCGATTCAAAGAAAGCTTATAACGAGATTAATATAAAACAAAAAATTAAAAAAGGAAAAATATATAGAAGAAACAGAAGAGGTAAACAATAATGATAACAATACACCTTTTACCTTTTCGCGCGCCCAACGCAGCAGCCTCAAGTGATTGCATCAGCAAAATTTTCTGCATTTAACCAACAAATCTCTATAGAATTAGACAACAAAAATTCTCTGATAATTAAAATAATTAAAACACATAAAAGAAAAATTAGAAAGTGAAAAAATACAATCAAAATGGAAGAAATGGACGAGAACTCGAATGGCGAACTTCTTCAGAGAAGCCACTCACCATCGGAGTTCTAATATGGACAAATTTTCTGTCGAAGGAATGACCAATAGTCAAAATTTATTCCTTCTGTGGCCTGAATCTGTCCATTAACTGCAATATAGTAAAAAGAAAAACGTAACAAAATCCCTTAAAACAAAACCAATAGAGAGACAAAAGAAACGGAAATAATTACCCTCTTCCAAAATTAGAAGCAAGAATGAAAAACGCTATAAAACGAGATGAAAACGTCTTATAACGATACGAAATTTTCATAAATGGTTATGTCTCAGTATTTACGCATGCGCAGTAAAATATTATTTACTAGAACTACTCATATTTCCACTAATATTCAAAAACTTTTTCTAAATTTTTGCACAATGCTTCTGTAACATATTGTCATTTTTTCTGTAAGTTTCGTGTAATATAACAGAAAACTCTGCTTGATATAAGCAAAAAACAGGAGGGAAAATTTGGGAGCTTTTAAGAAAACCTTTATATCTTCCCGAATATTTGTGCTAAGTTTACGAAAATGCATGTAAATATTATGCACATCAAACATAACCATTTCTGAAAGTTTCACCTCATTATAAGCTTTCTTTGAAGCGGGATGGGGAAAAATAAATTTCCCTTTTATCAATTTGTAGACGGTCCCTTAATTGCTCTCAGGACCAAATCTTCACTGCAAAATATGAGTTAGAGTCTATTCTTTACATGGTCAAATTTCAAGGGCAGTCAGCTTAGCCTGTCAGGAATAATTCTAAAAAATGTGAAAATCCGAAAGTGTCCGGATACTTTTGACCAGATAGTGTATCTGGTCTTCGATGAATCGGCAACATAAATGTATAACATGCCATCGACTTCCAAACAGGTTCGGGACATTGTGACCCACTGGTGAGTCACGATGTCAATACTTCGTTACCATGGTAGAATTTTTCATGCTGTGAAAGCGTTAAATTATTCATTTCGTTTCCAGATGGGATCTAGTAGAAGAATTTTGGGGTCGCAAAAATTTCGATATTAGATTTTACTATAAAATTCTTCCGAGTAATAATATTTCATTACAATTCCTAAGATGAGGGAATTATTTATTTTCTATTTATTTATTAATAGCACACAGCATTCACTTATTTTATTCATCAACATATGAGGCATTGCGGATACGAAGGGCGAACTCAACATCGGGTCAATTTTCTTTCCTTTCGCCATCCGATTCGAGACCCTTCAGAGAATCTACAGGCATATTTTTCATGTTGAGTTCACCCTTCTTTCTCTTTCAAAATTCACAGAGAATGATACCAAACTGGCTGGAAACTGCCTTAAGAGGGTGGATACGAAAGGCGAACTCAACACTCCCACTCCTCCTCTAGATGATGCAATCCTTTATTTAGTTTGCTTATGACGCTTGTCCCGTGCATTGTTTTTTTTGCGTTATCGCGATCTTACTGTGTGAAGTGATGGATACTGATGATAATAATGCATTTCCTGGATCCTCCAGAAAACGAATGAAGAAGGAGCTGACCTGGAAGAAGATGGAGGCAAAAAAGAAAAAGAACTCTGGCGAAGAATACGTATATAGTCACACGAATGCAGTGGTACCAGCTCGTCAAATCGGTGAGCCATGTAGCTGTCAATGTTTCTCAAAAATAGGCCAAAATGATGTTTAACAGATTTTTAATGCTTTTTGGGAACTGGGTAATTGCGACCTACAAAATTCGCACTTATCAAAGTCGGTGATTAGCAACGATGTTAAAAGGTTCTATATAAGAGGAAGACCGAGTCGTACTTTACGGTGTCTTGACCACACTGTAGTAATAAACAATGAGAAATATAGTGTGTTCCGTAAAGCATTTTACAGGATGCATGGCGTATCAGAAGAACGAGTGCGTGCTGCTATTAATAAAACTACTTCGACTGGAACTGTTGTTTCTGACCAAAGGGGGGAAAAGGAATCAGGTCGTAAAGTGCAAGATAACAAAAATTCGCTAAGTGAGACATCCCGCTACGAAAACACCGTGAATACCTTTGTGGCTGAATTCGAATTTATGGGAAACTTTTCAAATGCGTTTTTCTGAAAACCACCATTTGTTGAGTTCGCTCTTCGTATCTGCAACGCCCCATATATATTATTTAAAGTCTCTACAAAACTGCAGATAAAAATGGGATCGCGAAGGGTCTTTTGTGTTGAAAATGGAAAAATCTACAAAGTTTGGACCTATACTGAGATGTAAGTGATGTATGTGTGTGTGTGTGAACAATTTTATGTAAAGATTAACTAGAGATCATTTGAAAATTTTAGAGTCACTTATTTACTTATTGTGATTTTATCTCTATAGTAACAATGAATGAATTTTTATATAGGGGAGAGTGGGGTACAACCGGGTACCCATGATACAGGCGTTATTATTTTTCCTATATAGCAGACAGATACTGAATTACACTCTACTAGTCGAGAAAAAGGAACAGTCATAATGGCGTGTTGTAGGTGTTGAATGCACTGCATCTGTGAAGATTTATTTGTTTTAAGACGCCAACTTTGTAATGTTCGTTTGATTTTAAACTGTCCTTACTTAAAAATTACAGTTATAAAAACTATATTTAATACAGCTTATTATACGTTTACTAAGGATTCATACCCTATTAAACAATAAGGATTTACTCCAATAATTGCGCAGTTCTATATCGTTTAATTGCGCAGTTCTGTATGCACTCGGGGTAAAACCAGGTACTCCAAATGGCGTAAGACCGAGGCAGTCAGTATTGATGATTCCTCCGATTAAGACTATAAAAACACATCAGATGTTGGTTGCTTATATTTTAAATGATGTATAGTCTAATTTAAATGAAGAAGTGTTAATCCATTGTAAAAACTGTCTTAGCTGTGCCCACAAAAGCTGTAGTGGCGCGGAGGAAGAAGACAACTGCTTTACATGTGAATTTTGTAACTAATATTCTTAAATTGTCATATAAAGTAAAAATGATTGCAACTTTTCCGCTGAAAATCGGGTTTTCCTAATTTCCCATAACGTTAACATGTGTACCCGGTTTTACCCCAAACTGGGTAAAACTTGGTGGTAAACTGGGTACACATGTTAAATGTGCGCACAATGATAAACAAAATCATTGATAAAAAAGTGATAAAACTATGATCTTTCTGGAAAGATAAAATGTACTCCGATAAACAATGAATTTTTAATAAAATGTGACAAACTCTATGCGGAATATTTTTGCTTCAACAGGCCTTCGAACCTTAGCTACCCGGTTTTTCCCCACTTTCCCCTACTTCTTGTACAATAGATAGTGAAACTCAAGATTGCTGATTTGGGGTATTACAGTTTTATATACAGTTTTATTTTAGGAAAAAAGGAGATATTCTGATGTCAATGCCAAAGAAATATACGACCAACACAGACAATTGTATTATCGTGAATGCATTTGAGTTTGCGACTTACTCAACATCAACCTGATCCTTTTCCGCCTTGAAAGTTCATCGCACTTTTTCTTACAAAAAGTTCAAAAAAATTTTGTTTGAAATAGTAGTAATCGAATAGTTTTTCTTAAAAGTAAGAACCGAGGAAAAGCCTGTTGAATAGATAAAAAAAAAACTGCATTATTATAATTGGAAGTTTTGAAATAATTATAGTTCACACAAATAACCCCAGATGACCTAAGTTTCAAAGGCAAACTTTAAATGTAATATTTATATAGCTTTGAATAGTCTGTATATGAGTATACTTTCCACCAAGTGATGTGCGAAAGCAAAAATTGGATTTGGAAGGGAAAAGGAAATATTAGTTACCATTTTCTATTATCTCCCGTGTCAGCATACAACTGACTAAAGTGTCTCTAGTTTAAGTAATTATAGCTTTGTTAGTTATTTGCTTCGTAATACTGTTAAACAAATGCTATTATTTGCATTTAAAAGGCTCAAGCATCGTATAGTTTCCAAAGTGTATTTAGATATATCAATGTCAGTGTTGCGATCTGATAAATTAGAAATAAATTTGATAGTGAAAAAGGTTTTCCGCATAAAGCAAACTTTAAGAAATTTTATGAATAATTCAGTATGCTGAAACATGGATGAAACAAAACACAATAGTATAATTGCATTTATAAACAAGTATATATGTATGCAGATAATTTTAAATTAAAAGACAGTAGTAAAATTGCATCCATAAATAAGTTAATTTTCATGAAGATTATCTCATATTAAACTGGACTTGAGATTTTTGGAAGCTTTGCGAAAAACATGTTGCAAGAAAATTACAAATTTTACATTAAAAAAATTAATTGGTTGCAGCTCGTTACGTCATTTATAAAGCCAACAAACTGTTGAATCTCTTTTCAAAAAGGCCTGGAATGTGCAAACAATTTTTTTCAGAATTTTTTCTTTTAATAGCAAGCGAGCAATTTTTATCCTTAACAAGTTAATCTTTCGTATTAACTCACAAAGTATTTCACCCAATTACTTTACTGGTATTATGGATTTTTTTTAAAACCTCCAGCGTCAGAAACTGAGGTATACTAAGGATTAATCTATTTTCTTTCTTACACTTTTAAATAAAAATGACTTATTAATCAGATTTTAAATCGACCTAAGGTATTAAACATTTTCGAAGTCTTTCAGCAAGAAAGAAAAAGTTAAACTTTATTTAAGACTATTCCAGTTAATTAATAAGCACACAATTCTTAAGCAAAACCGATTATAATTTTCTTTTCTCTTGATAAACAAATCTGCCGTCTTGAAGAAAAACCTAAAAATGGTGAAAAGCAAATTGCTTTTGCATGTTTAAGTTGCAATTTTAAAATGATTCTTTTCAAATTTTCTTCAGCCTTCCAATCTTAAGAAGCAAGTTTTCTATTTGCAATAACAACAGACTGTTATAAATGAAGAAAAGTTCTGATTCAGTTGTATACTTTATGAATTCAAAGTTAGTTTGAAATTAATCATGTTGTGTTAAGCGAAGTTCCATTGTTTAAAAATTTCAAAATGAAATTTATCTGAACTCCATAAACGTTATCAAATAAATTATATCAGAAATATATTTAAGTTTAATAAAAAGACATTATTTGGGTAAATAAAGCAACAAAGAAGAAAATCAAAGAGCAAAGAATGTATCTGTCATATAGTCATCGCGAAATTCTCTTTCGGTTAAGGTTCATATAAACAAGCTTTTCCCACAAGCGTAGATATTCAGGAAAAGAAATAGGCAGCCTTTCTTCTTTCATAGAGTTTATCGAAACTTGATTCCATTGACAGAAGTCAATTTCCTTTTAGAGGTCAAATAAGAGATTCGCAGACTCCAATTTTTCGGAGTCAAGAATACTGATTGTCAGAGTTGTCACGAAGACGAGAATGAAAACTACGAATTGTTTAAAAATTTTATGTATGGCATTAAAATATAAAATATAGCATTAAAACACATGCGTGCAGTGTTACCAAATATACAGCCAGGTAAATTATAATAAGATATTTTTAAAGTTTCATAGCAAATGATCTGAAGTCCTATTTTATTCATTTCAGTTTTATTCATTGTCTATTATTTTTAATACTTTTCTGTACATTTTAAAGAAACTAGGAATGCATACGCATGCTTTATATCAAATAAACACTGGAAATTAGGTTAAAAGCGACCAAAAATGAAAAAAGCGAACCCCCCCTAAGACTTACAAGACAAGAAAACATGCATTGAATGAATATTTAAACTATATGTAGGAAAAGCATTTATGTTTACATTATATATAGTGTTACACAACTTCAAGACTTTATCATTTATAAATAAAAAAGAGAAAAAGAATTCATCAAATCAGAATTATAGAAATCGACAGCTGTGGGACTGTATATGTAGAGTCTTCTGGAGACAAAAAAAACACTCTCACATTTGTCGGCAGAGAATATTTCTTCGAAAAAAAGGCGAATATTAATCCAATAACGTGAAAAATGTAAGAGATACGATTTAAATAATGATATGATTAGAATTCCCATTTTTGTGTTTAAAAGTTACGAGTTATATGAAGTAAGGAGAATATTTTAAAACGATCGACAAAACACTTGTTTATTAGGAAATTAGCATTATATATACATTTTTAGCCTTCTGTTATATTTTAGATACTGAACAGTGCTTTAAACTGTGAAAAGGAGTTAGTACTTCGTGAAAAGCTAAGCCGAAGAGGTTAAGACTGCTGAATGCTTCACGTATTGTTCAGCTAACAGTTCAGATGAAGAAATCTTATATTTCTAAGATCCGAGTTCTGTACTTGAAGGAATAAAGAGTCATGTTATCCTGTGATATTGAAAATCATTGTTCCCCGTTCATTCTAAAAATTTATCCGTATTCGAAATACCACAACTATCAGTGTGATGTTTTAATGCACAAAGCCTAAATTGCCATGAACTGCTTTTGGAATTTGGCGATGATGCTGTTTCCTGTCAGGATGCAGCACGATAGATTAAGGTATCTGCCTACTTTGAAAACACTGATTTTGGACCATATTTGGCGAAAAATCTTTTTGACATTTTTTTGTAAGTTGAGACTGTCCTTTTACAAAACCGTTTAACTTTTCTTCCTAAGGGAATTAGGAAAAAGTTATAAAGCTTATAAAACATTTTGTCTGAAGCAAAATCAACTGGAAGTTGTACAGTTTTCTCAGAACTTAGTTTTTCATAAAAATGTCCCACCGTTAGCATGATAACTCAAAAACTAAAAGAGATACTTGCACGTAAGTTTTCGAATATGTTTAAAATAATATGGACAATGAAATTAGGCGAAAATCCCTGTTGGTGTAATACTTTTTATATTTATAGGCGTTTTTAGAAAAAAGTTGTAAATTAACGAAAAAAATGCATATTCACCCATATTTTACCCCTAATTTACTTAAATTTCAAATTTTTTCGAAGATTTTGGGTGATTTTAAGGATCAACATAATCTATATGTTGTGTGCGAAGAAAATTAGGATTGATAAAATACAATTTTTATAGAGTATTAACCGTTTTGACTAAATATAATTAAAATTTACTACAAATTCCCCTGTTTCTCAAAAAAAAATATTTACAAAAAGATCTTTATGTTTTTTATGCTTATAATTGACATTGCACCTAAAATTGCATCTAAATTGTTTATAATTGGCAATGCATCTAAAAACAATATAAAGTTATTAAAAAATACAGTTTTTCAAAAACTTTGTTCCGAACGTAGGCGGTCACCAATAAATACTACCGAGTTAATCTGGAAAAAGTTGTTCTCCAGAAATATATAGAATTGATAGAATTTTTATTACGCTTCAGTATCCCTTTAGCCATCAGCAACTCTACTATGATTGTAATATTATGTTGAATAAATGCCAAAAGGAATATGATGTATTTAACCTAAGAGAAATGCAACTTGCTACTACGCAAGATTAATCAATAATTTGACCGCGTAACAATCTTAAATCATTCAAAAATAGGAATGTTCAAAATATTGGCAATGAGTAATGATATCAAATTATTACATAATTGATCAATACTTAATTTTCTAAAAATCATACATTTGACATAAAATACTATAATTATATTTCCTAAACCAAATAAAGACAAAAGTTCCAAAGCCCCATAAAATGAGATTCATAGTTTCATTCTATTAATATTTAAAATGTTTCACTAAAATAAATTAGTCTACCAGAAGAAATATCCTGGAGAAGTAACAATTTTTATTTTCATTCTGCAAAACTAGATGAACAAATTCTTTCTCATCTATTCTCACAAAATAAAGAAAAAACACTTTTATTCAGAAATACTCTTTTCTTCTAGAAAATGAATTCGCCTGAAATAACTATTTCGTTTAAAGAAGGTGCTCTTCAAATATGAAATAATAAGAAGAAAAAACAAAAACGACATAAGAAAGAACTGAGCCGAAGAATTGGATGAAAAATTACTAATAACATAAAAGACGGGATACAAGACCATTCGAGAGTAAAATTCAAATTTAAAATAGTTACTAACATTCTTAAGACAGTAGATTATTGATACGCCATATCAAATTCTGTTATATCGAGCAATAATTTTCCAGACAGCCCCAAAAATTGTCTCGGGTTGTCTTATTTTATACCAAAACGAATATCTCCCATTCTTGAAGGATTACCTGAAACGTTTCGTAATAGCTAGTAAGCCAGTGGAAGTATTTTTTCCGCTTTACAACATAACATTAAAGGAAAAGACCAAACGACGCCGCTCTACTGCTTAACTGTTTCCTTTCTTGGCAGCAGACCCAATTTTTTACGCTCTACTTATTCATCACAAACAAAATAAAAACAGCCACCGAAACAATTTAGTTCCATGTTTCCAAGTGCTATCCTGAAAGGACTCGCAGAATGGAAAAATCATTTTACCGAAAAGTTATGGAAGAAGTCGTTCGTTGATTAAAGAAGACAGAAGGACACGTTTTACTCCTTTTTGACCCTTCCGAACCTGGAAAAATGAATTGTTTCCAGTGACTTTATATGTATAAAAATAATTAATAAAAGCGTGAAAAATTGTATTTTATTTAATGGCATGTTTGAACATTTTTAGAAAAATGTTATTCCATGCTTAAAAAATTGCAGCACTAAACCTTTAAGGGAGTTAGATCATGAGATTATTTTTTAAATAAATAACTCACATATATAAATTGAATTAAATCGTTTAATAGGTTTAAGATGGAAAAATCATTTTACCGAAAAGTTATGGAATAAGTCGTTCGTTGATTAAAGAAGACAGAAGGACACGTTTTACTTATTCCTTTTTAACTCTTTCGAACTCAGAAAAATGATTTGTTTCCAGTGACTTTTATTTATAAAAATAATAAATAAAAGCAAGAAAAATTGTATTTTAAATAATGACATGTTTGTACATTTTTAGAAAAACCGAATTGCATACTTGAAAATTTACACCACTAAACCTGAAAGGGAGTTAGATCATGAGGTTTTTTTTAAGAATAAATTACTCACATATATAAACAGAATTAAATTGTTTAATAGGATAAGAATGGAAAAATCATTTTACCGAAAAGTTATGAAGGAAGTCGTTCGTTGATTAAAGAAGGCAGGACACATTTTATTCCTTTTGGACTCTTCCGAACTCGGAAAAATGAATTGTTTCCAGTGACTTATATATAAAAATAATTGATAAAAGTTCGAAAAAACAGTAATTCTGCAGTTTCAAACATACAAAATATAGCATGCTTAGACTTTTCTAGAAAATATAATTTCATGTTTGAAAAATTTCAACATTAAACGTGCAAGGGAGTTACTTAGATCACTTTTAAATAAGGAACTTACATAAATAAAATAAATAATATGATTTTATAAGTTGACTGCAGATATAACTTAATAGAGCTGCAAACGCTGTGAAATACATATAGATGTGTGTTACTTATATCTGTATTTTCTCATGAGAAATGAAGGTTAGAGTGCATGAATTTTCATTTAATTTGCACAATGTACAATGATGCCTCGATTTCTAACTTAAAATAAGTTGGTTAAAACACGTGTTAGAACTTCTTGTAAAGCCGATCATTTTGCTTTTGTTCTTTCAATACAGCTTAAATAAAAACCGTTCTAACACATCTTCTGAAAGATCGGTTTATTTTAAACTATTCAGACAACTTTAATATAATATGCTGCAAATTAACAAGTACTTCGGAAAATTCAAAATTTGTAACCAGTCGATAATCCAAATGTAATTCACCTAAATGGTAAAGTTTCATTTTTCTTACAAATAATTTAGATAATAATTTATTTAATAAAGTACGATAACTAAATAACAGTACTTTCCATAAAAAAGAAAATATTCCTTTTTTATTTGGTTAAACATTACTGAGAAATGCCTCCCTAAAGATTACTGATTATAATAGTTTAACGTGCTTATGACAAAAAAAAAAGAAAAGCGCTTCTCTGGAAAGTTTATTCCCATGGTTTTATAGGAATACGCATATCTCGATTAATTTAATATTAGTTAAGAAATAAATCCAAAAAATAACCATGCTATGGATTTCCGAAGATTATTCTCTATTTTTGTAAAAAAAATTCGATTTAATCAGCAGTTAGGAAATAGTGAATTAATAAAACAAGAAATGAAATCCTCATGTGTATGACCAAAATGCGTATTCATTGCAAATGAAAATTTTTAATAAATGTGATCTAAATTATCCATTCTATTTACAGATATATGTATTAAAAATAAGTTTGATGAATAAATGAGTAAGTTAATTAGTTAGCGTTAATAGTTTCCGCAATTGACTTTAATTCTTACATCCCAGAAGAGAAGAGCTTAATTTATAACCATAATTCATAGATATTTTTGAAATTATACGCTGCATTTCATTACTTTTAAGTTTTATGCAATATAAAATAACAATAACTAACCTAACTATAACTAATCATGTACCAAACTCTTCCCGTTTTCAGTGAAAATTATTTAAGTTTAAAACATTTGTTAAATGTTTACAATAAAAGTATCATTTCTACAATTTAATAATTAACCATCAGAATTCTTTTAAAGCATAGAAGTTCAAAAAGGAGTAGGCATGTTCTAACAGATATTTTAAAATCTCTTTCTAAGTGAATCAGAGGTTTCCATCTATAAACAGAAATAAATTCTTAAAAAGTGGTTAAAGATGAACAATACTTTCAAAGCGGCATATTTTTATGCGGGATAAAAATAAAAGAAAAATTACTTTGGTACTTCCTTCACAAAGTGTATCAACCTCAGCGAAGCGAACCTCAAAAGCATGGGAATGAAATATTCATGAGAAAATGATACCGCTTTTGGGAGAGTTTTCAATGAATCACAGGCCGATCATTAATTATTTAGACACACGGAAATGATCAAAGGATTTGTCCGGACTTTGAAGGAAAAAAGTAATCTAAGCTTGATACGGAAGAAAGAAGTTTTATTCAACTTAAGCAACGATTCGTAAATATTTATGGTTTCTTCCTAAGACAAAACAATGTTCTACATAATCCTGCAACAAATTCTTCAGCAAATAAATCACTACATTTCGATACGTTATCACCTCTTACAATGGACACCTTAAATGCACAAATGCATTTCTTCTAAAATAAGATAAAGCTCTAAGATTACGAGACAATCGTTACTTTTCAACGAGAAACGTTTTTTGAATTTTCGTCGCTGGACGGGAAACGAGCATGATTGTGAAACGCTTTTAGATTTAAAACAGTAAGTAAATTTTTAAGATGTTTCGCGACATTATATGTCATTAACCCTTGTATGGGGATGTGGATTCATAGTGATTCCAATTCCATCTGAGATTCGCCCCTTCAGGGAGAAGAATCCCTCCCTATGAGCACAAGATATTTTACAATAACTCTACGATATTGTTCCGATATTCTGCATGCCGTACAATATCGTGAAAATATCATAGCAATATTGTAGAGCATCTTGTGTTAATAGGGCTCCTAGCTATGCAATCTGGGAACACTTAATCTTTGTAGAGTCTGCCGTATGCAGTTTAGGGGGCATTTTTTCCAAATCCTACGAGTCAAACTGACTCATCATGCGAGTCCAGTTGAACCACAGGACCTAGGCAGTCATCAGCAGATTTTTTTTGTCAACAAATTGGTTGACACAATAAAAAAAAGTCAAACAGGAATGTCACATTTAATGACTAGTTTACGAGGGTTTCCATTATGTTGTAGCTTTCATAAGATGGAGCAACCCCTATTGAAATTCAACATTGAAAGAATGACATTTGGGACACTTTTTTGCTTTTTAAGAATTAAAAATTGTTCTTGCATAGTTTCCATGTTTAAAAATACCTCAAACTTTCGAAATAGATTAACTTTTGAGGAGGAGTGGAACTGAATCTATGTTTCGTTTGGAAGGTCACAGAATTGACGTTTCCATTCCAGGATTAAAAACACTTTGGCTTGCCGTGTAATGAGTTTTTTCAAGAAGTTTGTTTGGTGAAGTCTGAATAACATTCTTCAAGAAGTTTGTTTGGTGAAGTCTGAATAACATTCTTCAAGAAGTTTGTTTGGCGAAGTCTGAATAACATTCTTCAAAAAGTCTGAGAAAAATTGGTCAATTTCCGAAGGTTTCAAGATCTACTGATGACCATTTCTTCAAAGCCATTTGCGAATCATGAATATCGCAATGCAGATTTCGCGAGAAAGTAACTTCACTTTATACAACAGAATTTCTCTTGATCGACAACGAGGATACTTCTGTGACTCTAAATAAGAGCATACATTGCATATAAATTCCGACAGTTTAAGTTTACCCTGTTATTTAAAAAAAATTCTACATGTGAATTTAGTTGGTACACGTCTCAATAAACTACTGTGGATAAACCCTATTCACAAAAGTTGTGAAAAGAAACATGAAAATAGAAACCTGTAGCTTAATATGCAACAGATCTTGATACTCAATAGGTATTCGACGGAATCGAGACTTAGTTGCCATCCTTCGATCATAAATCCAAGATTGTGGTAACAGGCCAAGGCCTCTCCAAAACACAGAACTAAATAATGACTCCCATTATTATTTTTGTTTACAAACTATAACGAGTATTTATTTCCCCATACTTAGTAATTCAATTTATATTACTATTTAACCATTACTATATATTACTTAAAGTAGCATTATTGTTTTGATGTACTTTTTCTAAGTTCCGTTTATATCTTCACTGTGAGTTTTATTACTACATTTTTATCTTACATTTGCTACGTGAAGTTTTAAGAATTATAAATAACTGCAGTAAATTCCTAATTAATCTCGGAAATGGGTGTACAGCCAACCGCTGATAATCTACAAAATTTCCGAAAAGGACACAAATCAAATCGAAAGTATTTTTGGACATTTTTTATTTATAGTAGGAGGCCTACTCTTACATTTATGACAAAATAAATAGTAGATTTCTGTACTTACAGGTTTGTCTGTTTACTTCTTTATAAGAAAATCGATAATTTATTTTTGTTCTCTTGTCTTAAAACACCTCTTTATTTATTTACGATTGAAGTTTCTTAACATAATTTTGGGGTTAACAATCGCGGTTAATTCAGCCGAGGATAATCGAAAATTAACTGTATCTGGAATTTCACTTGAGCAGCTTTATCTTATTATGAATTAGTTATTATGTGCAAAATATATGACTTACCAGACGTATGCCATTTGGTTTTCTGTTTGTAGGACCATAGTAAAACATGCATGTTGTGCATTTCGGCCCAGATCAGCCTACAAATTAACTAATCCTGACAATAATTATAATACCGAATAAAAAAGACTATCATATAGTAACATATACAAGGTGTACACAAATAAAGTGACACATTTCAAAAATTAATAGTAAAAACTAAAAATGTTGGAACTACGAATTTTTTTTAAGTGAGAGAGCATCTCAAAAAGTTTTTTTCAGACAGGTAACATGACATTTCGGTGGTCTAGAGGGTCGTAAATTACTGGAAATCAAAAATTTTTTTAGAGCCATTATCTGAGAAAATATTAAAACTGGAAGAAAAATAAAAGCATGCATTTGTAGGGAATTTCACGGTCTTTAATTCGTTAATTCACATGTGTGAAAACTGAAGAGTTTTCGTGATATTTAAGAAAAACTGAAAAAAGAAACCAGAAAGCACGCATCGGCTTCTGCTAATCAGTAGCCATTGCGTGCGGAATTTTCTCGCTGTAAGAAATTTAGAACGACGTATCTATATTTTACCTATCAGAAAAAAACTTTTTGAGATGTGCTCTTATTTAAAAAAATCGTAGTTCCAACATTTTTAGTTTTTTATTAATATTTGAGATGTGTCACTTCATTTGTGTACACCCTGTATATTTTCAACTGTAAAATATTCATTTCTGTTGAACACGAAGGTGATAAAGCTGTCTTTACAAAACGGCTGAAAATTTATTTGAAATGGGCGAGGAGAGTTTAAAATAGGGCAATGACAGTTGTTGTTTTCGCTTTTCATTTTTCATTCCTAACTTAATGATTCTTGAAAAAAGTGTCAGTCTTGAAAACGATATCGCCTCCGTACAATAGACTCCTAAAATTCAATAAAGAGATTTCCTGAAAAAAGAGATAGAACTGGAAGATTATGTAGCAATCAATACTTTTCTATTAGGCCGATCGAAGGAAACTTGAGAACTTCTGTCTCCGTATTATGCCGAATGCAGTTTCTAGGCACACAAAGAAAGTTGCTGATTTCTCCTGCCTAACTGAAAAATAAAAGTACGCTCGACTATTTGAAACGAGAGCAAATGACAATCTTCTTGTCGCGGTAAAAAATTCGAAGCAGAGAAGGAAGAATCAAATCATAGAATGAATGATGTTGGAAACTGTGATTTTTCTACCGAAGAAAAATACCAGTTTTTGATTTTGTTTTCGTTCATCTTTTTGCAATTCTCAGCGGCTCTTGGATTACTTTGGTTCTTTTTACGGGGTTGTCATAAAAATTCAAAGACTAGTGCAGATAAAATTGCTGTTTTCGGAAAAATGAGAGACTTGCATTGATTTGGCGAATGAAGGTTTTCTTTAAAAAAAATTATCAGTTTGGAACTCGAAAACTAAGTGTTCTCATTCAGGAAAAAAGAATGAGGAATTTTTCATGACATATGTGAATTCTTATTACGTAAGAAGATTGTCAGCAAAAAGATTCGCGAAAACCGAATTGCAGACTAGTTTAAATTGATGAGTTTTTCAAAGGATCATCCGAGTTCCGTAAAGAAGAAGAAATTAATGTTGATTAACTTAAATTTATTTATTGAGGAAATTTCAGCTCAAGACGAAAATGAAAAATAATCAGGGTTTTATTTCAGCCATATATGCGTGTGTGATAAAATATTACTTTAACTAGCAATCTTACTAGCTAGTAAGTGAATATTTTATGTCTGTTTTATTTTATTTCATCATCTTCACTATTTTTTTATTCATATAACTGACATGAAGTCCAAATAATTCTTCATAGAACCTGAAGTGGGAAAAAAGCATTTCCTAATTTCGAAGATACTTTGATCGTCGTCAGTGCAAAGCTTCTGTATGGTGTTGATGCACTCGAATAATAACATTTCCATTTATGCAAAATTTTGATTTAGTTTTTTTCGGAGTTGGCGGTGCCCTGGTGGTAAGATATCGACTTCGGGACCGGAAGGTTCCATTTTCGAAACGTGATTCCACCAACGGCAGTTCTGTGTGGTAACATTTTGAAAAAGGGGTGTAAGCTCTGATGTCTTCTTCGTCATCTGACTATGGTACAAAATTACGAGGTCCGACCCAAATTTAGTCCTCATGTCGCTTCAAAAATGGGACGTTAATGCAATTAAACTGGCCTTTGTCTTTTTCATAACAACATTTGTGAGGACAGAAGTATCGTATTGATCTATCATTTGGCTTGGTGTTTTATTGGATGCATATGTAAAGTTCATGGATTGTTGATTGTAATGTCATAATGTGAGAACGAGTCACTTGATTTTATTTTGTGAAGAAATGAAAACCTTGGGGTACCTACGTCATATGGACCCTCAGCAACGATCACATAGTAAAAATCTCTTGTTGAATAGCATCTACATAAGTATCTACAAATATATGCAACGATCCTGTATTTGTTTCTATCATTTTGAACATCTACTTAAGTATGGGACATTTTTTTTTCTTTCCACATTCAGTTGTTTAAAATATATAGTAGTATTTTTACAAATATAATGTTTCCTCCTTTGCCCTTAGTTTTTCGGTACAATAGAGCAGTATTTTTACTAGTGTAACTTTTCTTCTTTTGCCTTTAATTTTTAAGTACAATACGAATTGTAAATTATGTTGACGTTCTTTGTAAAATTCACGCCTGTGAAGACTAGCTTTACGAATCAAAAATCTATATTCGTAGATTCATTAGAGAGTAAGATAGGCCAAACTTCGATTTTTCGCCTTTTCAATATTTTACTGAACATATGCATGAGGCGTAATGGACAAAATTAGACGCATGAAACGGTCTGTAGTGTGATATGCTTCGATCACCAAAATGGTTGAATTTTTAATCAAAAATATCATTACAGAATAGATTTAGAAGGTAACCAACTACGGGCATCTTTCCATTTACGCTTTAGAATCCGTAAAAAAAAGGTTATGTACTTTTCCTAAAACACAGTCAAAATTAACCTAAATACATGCAGATTCACTTACATGATGAACCTCAAACAAAAGAGAGATTATTGAAAAAATAGAATCTACTTTGAATTATCATACTATTTTCTTAAGTAAGAAAATCTCTGAAACGTAAAATATATTTGCTTTTCTTTATTCCTTATAGCCTATTTAAGTTATAACTGAAGTTTTACTACAGGTATATATAAAATATACAAAATTTTAAAGGTTTATTTTAATTTATCTAGTTTAACTTGTGGTTATAATTTAATTCAATTTAGGACACGAAACACATTTTAAATTGCCGACAAAATTCTTTTTTCAGGCATCTGCTTAAAAATAACAGAATAGTTTTACGAATCTTTTATCTTTCACATTTCTCATCCGCTTGCTCACATTTTTTACCTTAAGCAGTTTCTGTCATGTATAGCGCAACAAAGTGAATTTTAATTGATTGAAGATTGTTCTTATAAAATTAACGGAATGGAAATTTAAATTTAGATAGATCTTAAAAGGGATTTTTGGTTAGGAGAAATGAGTGTTCCTACCAAAATAACTAGAGAAAAGTCCAAAGGAAAAATGAGAAATTCTGAAAAGTGTTACTTTTCCTGCCTTTAAGAAACATTTCAAAGAAGCTTAATAAAGTTTCTAAAGAATATTAAGCAGCGCAAGAAATTTAAAAGTAGGAAAATTTAAAGGCAATGTAACAAATATGGATTTAGTAATTATTACTGGAACTAGCACAATTCATTAATAAGAAATGATAACGCAATCGGCACAGTTTTGTTCTAATTTTTAATTTTTCATTGTATTACTTTCCAAAGCAGAAAAATTTCCGAATATAATTCCTTGTTTGTATGATTTTGGAACTTTTTTGGCAAAAATTCAGTGTTGATCAGCGTTATTATTGATTACAGCTTATAATTTCTAGGTACGTACTGAATATGCCTCTTCGTTGGAACGAATGAGAGATTATATCGTTTTATTTCAAAAGGAATTCTTTAAAATTCACTTTGCGCAAATAAGGTTTTTCCGTGAGGTTTTGCTTTGATATTTCATGTATGCATTGCGTCCTGCTTCATGCGTATATACTTCAGTTCGAATAAATGGTAGTTACATTTGTCTAATTACATAAGAGATGGAGAGTCGAGGAGTCGGCCTTTTTTGGAGGAGTCAGAGACAGTTAAAAATAATGCTGTAGTCAGAGTCGGTTTGAATTCCATGTTTTAATTTATAAACTTTGGAAGTATAATTGTTCATTTTAGATTTCTATTAATAATTATACGTTTTATTGTTTAAAATTTTAAAATAAAATTTCTTTTTCCAAATCTCTCGTGTTGTCAATCAAGCCATACTGTTTTAAGGTAATAAAAAGACTTGATTTGAAAGCTTAAATCAACAATATAGGATTCAAAGGCGATTTTTCTAGAAAATAAATTGTAGAAAAATAAAACTGGTGGTGGGCATATGAAAAAATATGGATGTGGATTCCGAGCATACTAAAGTCAGACAAAAAATAATTTCGGAATCGGATAGACCATTCATTTCTGCAGAACACGGTATAATTTTTTACATTTTTTTTTACAAAATAAGGATTTTTTTATTTTTTGCGATTTTTTAAAAATAAGTCTATTTCGACGCGTTTTCACGGACGGAATGTTTGAACTGCTCTTTTCTCCTTATTTATTTAGGAGAGATTTTTTGGCATGTGTACGTGACCTCACTTCTCTCCGCCAGAGAATGACGCATTATTCGAGATAGTCCGTGCAACACCGGGCCATGCAGTGATCTCGATTTTCGCCGAGTTATTTTCTTCTTTCCGTACAAAAGTCAGACAAAAAAATTCCCGAATCAGATAGACCAGACATACCTAACCTGTGGTACGCATATCCCTGGGGTTGCGCAAAGGACCATTTGGGGGTACGTGAAATAAAAGTTGTCAATGGCGAAACAAGAAAACATAAGGGATTAAAAAAGTTAGAGCATTTTGTTTCTCCAACTGAGTGCTTGGTATTTAATAACTATACCACGTGAATAGTTGATTAATACGGAATGTAATTTTTAGCCATCCTAATAAGTTAATGCGAAATTATTACAATACTGATTTCATTTGTTTCCGCATTGAACTACTATTGTAACTAATACTATTGTAAATATGCAATAAAAAGTAAAATAAGTCCAGCAAATGTTAAAAATGTTATTAATTCAGTCATTTGACTCTTAAGCTAACCTAAACCCTTAACATTATTGATAAAATCGTCTTTGCATAGACGGATGGTTGTTTTTGGTGGGGGAGTTTATGTTAATAGGGATATGCGAAAATATAAAAATTAATCAAGGGGTACGCGAGCAAATAAAGGTTAGGAAGGCTATCCTGAGATAGATCATTCATTTTGCCAGGACACTGTATATATATACATTTTTACAAAATAACTTTTTTGTATTTTTTAAAAATAATCGATTTTGACTCGTTTTCGCGGGCGGAATGTGGAAGAACCGCTCTTTTCTCCTTATTTACTTAGGGGAGAATGTTGGTCATATGTCACGTTACCTCACTTATTTCTGACATGGAATGTCGCATTATTCGAGATAGCCCGTGCAACGCCGGGCCACGCAGCTAGTTATAAATTTAAATTCTGAAAGTAATATTGTTAAAAAGAAGATAATTTTGATTGCTTTCAACAGAAACGAATGACTGTATCACCGTTTCAGCTATTGTGTCATTTTTTAATCACTTAAGGACCGAATCATTTTGAATTGACTTTCAAACCTATGGTACTTAGAGCGAATTAACTCGGGTTATGTCCTTTAAGTGGTTGCTTCAGTCTCGTATGAAATATGACAAAATCTAGAGTGGTGTGTTTATACTGACCACTTCAGTATTTATTTCGTTAATGCTAGATTCTTCTTCGCAATACAACCGATGTAAGACCATTTGAAATTGTTGCAATGTTATTTATTTATTTGTCTGTGCCTATTCAGAAGGTGCGAAGCAATGGTTAGGATGCGGGAATTTGAATTTATAAATACAATTTAACCAGCACTGTATTAGACAATATACAAGAAACATAGCATAGCACACACATATATAAAACAAATTCAAAAGTCATAACTTTTATCTAAAATAGAAGTAAACAGACTACAAGTCATCACTTAGATCTCTTAGTACATAATATCTAAAATTTCAGAATTCCTAATGAGTCTTTTTCAATGGGCTCTTTTCATCAAAACGCACGTTGCCATTGTACCCAGAAACACTAAAAATTCTTTTCAGTTTCAGTAAACCACTTTTTGTGTTCTGCAACAATTTAAGCAATGCAATTTTGCTTTCCTCAGTTGGTCTGTTTGAATAAAAGCTTCTAGTTAAAAGGCACTTAACCCTTTAACTGTGATGGTTTCTTTTCTATCTAATCAAATGACAATTTCTGGTTTGGAAACGTGTTGTCGTATTGATTCAATTAATAGTCCATAGAACACTTGAGATATTAATAAATTATTTTGTATTGAATTATAACGTCTGTAAATGACTTAATTTAGATTATAAATTTAAAAATGCAAACAATACTCGTTCACCACAGTTAAGGAGTCAAAGACAAAACGATTCACATCAGCTTGTGAACATTTACAATTTGGTTTGTTAGCTAATTTAAAACCAAACAAGTAAGAAAAAATTCGTTAAAAATAAATTACCTACTTTTCAGTCATGATTAAATTAAGACGCACAGGCTTAATGAAATTCCTTACTCGGATTCCTACTTCTGTAAAGATAATTTATTTTACAAATCTTTCAAGGTGCCTGCAATTTCTGCACTTATATTTATTATTATTTTTATTTTTTACTTTTTTACCTGCACAATTTTTATTCTTATTTATTAATAGCGTAAAGGGAAAATTATGAAATTTAATTATAATTATTTAGCTACTTTATACTATATCTCGAATAATTTTTAACTAAGCTGACTATTTTGTAACATCTTGTGCGTTCAAATATTACCTGAAAAGACTCGAAGTTTTTTCTTTAAATGTAGAGAAAGCATTTCGCATATACTTTGCTAATTTATGCATCGATTATAGTTTATGACAGGTTGTTTAACTTAGTAATGTATTTATTATTAACTTCAATAGCTTTTTCCACCGTTTAAATTTCTATATCTTCTTCTAAAATATTATAGATAATTCTCAACTAAATTCGAATTTTTTTATTTATTGTTATGTTAACTATAAAATGCGTTCTCCCGCTAGACATTTTTTGGTTTAATTAACGGTAAATTTAGTAGAAAAAGTATAACATCTACTCTTTTTTCAAATGCTGCAGTTCCATATTATTCAACACAATGCTAGAGGAAACATAAATACCAATTAAAACTGTGTGGCTTAGTTTGCGCGTGACTCGATAATTGAGTTAAGCTGTAGAAGATTAAAAATACATTTATTATTTTAGGTATAAGAATAGCCCACGGAAAAATTGGCTTCTGTTGTTACGAAAAAAGGTATTTGTGTTGTAAGCTTCAGAGAAAGTAATTAATAATGTCCAAAAAATTAAAAGTTAAGCGTTTTTGATAAGACTCAGAACAACGACAACATCTTTATTCTCTAGCTAGTGTTAATTAAAAACTACAGTTGCTTATAAGCAAAAATTGCGAAAGGAAGTTTATGAGAAGCACCATGTGAAAATTAAAATTTTAATAAATACAATTCTATTTTCAGTTGTGAAAATAGAAGGATAGTATTCCTTACACACTATTATCATTGAAATATGTGAACTTGTGTTTTGATTTTTATTTACATTGCTCATGTTTCGTTTCTTCATTATTATTGTTCGGAATTTAAATGCGCTTCCATTTTCAAGAATTTAATACCAGATAGCACGTCAGTTTGCAGCAAGTTTGATTTTGACTTGATATTACCTTGCCATAGCAAATTTGAGGTGTCAAACTTGAAGCGAACTTGTAGCAAATTCGTCGTGACAACTAGCGCCACCTTCTTTGCATTGCAAGCCTGCTGCAAGTTCGTCCCATGGTGACTTCGAAGCTTGCGTTAACTTGTTGCAAACTTGTTTCACACTTGCACTCTTGTCGTGTCAAATTTGCTGTAAGCTTGCAGATTTGCAGTGCAAGTCTGCTGCAAATTTGCTGCAAACTAAAATTGCTATCTGGGATAATTCTAGATAAAAATTGATGTACGAGTCGTAACTAATAAGAAAGTAATAATTAACCGAAATTCGCCTAAATGTTTTGAAAAAGCAGCATGTAAAGTAATAATTTAAAACTAAGCTTCGTACTGCTTTTATAATAATTATTTGAGATTAATATATTCTTCCTGCGAAAAAATATAGAACTACCAGAAATAAATGTTTTTATAGAATGAAGTCATTGCTCTCATATTTATTTAAGTCTCCTTTTTATATAATTATGATGAACATAACACAAAATAGGTTTAAATCCTTGAGATACATTGTGACCATTTAAGAATGAAAAGGATTGCAACTAAGCAGAGGATTAAGCCCCTGCTACGGAAATGATACTTCATTTTTTTCACTAAAATCAAATATCGCTAATTATTTTCGCATTTATAATAGTATTTCTTATTAATTTCACATATTTGTAGATTACTTTAATTCTATTAACAACAGTTCAACAAATTGGGATGAAAATTTGGATAACAATATACATACCCTTAAATTTGTAGGTCTGAAAACAGAAGCAATTGATCAGTATATTTGCCTCAATGTACCATCTTTTTGGAAAAACCTTGTTACAGTAGTTTTTTTACATGTTTGTGTCAGGAAACTCACTTCTTTGTACAATTTTTTGGAAAACTTCTCTTCTGTTCAAATAGTCGGCATCATAGAAAAAAGTTCAGGATTGTCCATTTCTTACTTTGAAGGCGATATCTCTAACTAATATAGAAATAATATAATTTTTTTTATATTTTTCGAATTCTTACTTCAAAATAAAAACAGCCGAAATGTATTTCGTTGGCAGGAGATTTAGAACAGTAATAGCTAGATTAAAGCGCCAGAAATGGACGTTTTCATATCCAAGGGCCATTCGCTTCGGATATCACCTCAGTTTTTTTTCTAACTCTTAAACTGCGTTGCAAAAAACTTCCTTCCTAGATTTTATTTTATTTATTTTTGAAATATTTTTCAAACGTTTCTTGTAAACTGACCAGCTGAGAACTCTTAAAAAGACTCTGGGTTATATAATCCAACATAATGGGAGTGCCATTCTTAATCAAGAAGGTAGCTGTAACTTTAAGATACACTGAAAAAATATGTGGCTTTTTTTCTCTTCAAAATTATAAAAAAATGTAAAGAGCAAAAGAATTTATAAGATTTTTTATTTACTTCTTCCAATATAGCTTACGTTTTTTACTCGTCGAGGAATGTTTTATTCGTAGAAAAACAACAGTTTTTATGCTCAATTATTCTATGAGTGCAGTTAGATATGCGAGAACATAAAAAGAAGAAGAAAAAACTTAGTAAAATTCTTAATGAATCGAGTGGATTTTGTTTAATTTTAAATAAATAATTAAGAAAGCGAAAAAAAGTATTTTTAATAATGAAAACGGAGAACATTTTTCGATCTCACTTTTCAATGCAGAATATTTAAACAAATAAAACCAAGAACAAAAGCAAGTTTTTTTTTCTTTATTGCTGAGATGCACCTCAAATTCTGCTATGATAACTTTTTTCTTAATTTCAACTATCAACTTTTTCTTATCTCTGAATGTTTAAATTGCTCTGGTTCTCATCACAGTTTTTTGCAGAAATGACACATTTGAATAATTTATGTACATACTGGAATACAAACCTGTCAACTGCAGCCGAAATAAGAGTGAAAAAGAATGATGCAGTGTGGTGGAACGATCTTTTAAAATGGCGCTGTTTAATGTAAAAGAATTAAATTCTGTCGCTCTCCTGTACATAAAACCAGTATTTTTGTCTGTTCTAGTTTTATAACAAAACATGTTATATATGAAAAAAAATAACATTTGAATTGAACTTCAACATTATCTATGTGTAATTTCTGAAGAAAATGTTTAGGAAACACAAATCCTCGACAAAATAGCTTACGTTTAAGGATTAATTGAGATAATTTTTTTGGAACAAGTTTTTCTAATTTTTAAAAAGTTAAACATTATTTCAAAGATATTGTTTATCTAGGTTAACATTTTTATTCCTTTGTTCGTTGGCTGAGACTAACAGCAAAAATTTTGTCTTAAGATAAATTCATTCTTCTTATAATTTTCATTTTATGACATTGTTATCTGTGTTGAAAAAATTCAATAAATTTATACAGAAGAAAGAATTAAATCAAAATGCAAATTCAAAACATCTCATATTTCATTCCTTTATAGTTTATTTAGCACTTGTTTGTGAAGAAACTAGATCAAGTAAATGTGTTCAAAAAATCACACTGAAGCTAAAATGCAACAAATGAAACATTTACTTATTTAAAGCCTCCAGGCACACATAGGATATTTATAGGACGTTATGCATGAAACGATGCAGGATATGCAAACTTTTGCATTATGCATGTTCTCATTTTTTTCCGTTTTCAAGATCACAAATTTAGTTTACTGATTATGTAAAATCATATGTTATCACACTCTCTTTGGTGCCTTGTTGCTTTTCATTTTGTTGTACACAAATACCCTTAAATTTGGTTAGTTTGCTTTTTAGAATTGCAAGTAGAGAAGAGGATAATCATATATGTAGGAATATTAAATGAGTTTTAACTTCTACTTCCATTAATGAAAGGGAGGGAATTCTTTCCTTGAGGTGTGTTTTGAGGGAACGGGTTCATTTTTATTTTACCCACAATGAGAAGATAGAAAACGCGGTGCAACCAACGGACTGAAGTGTGGTTAATTTTTGCTAAGTGCACATTTGGTCTACCAATTTTCTAAATGACGCTAGTTAGTGTATGTATGTTTCGTTTCCATAATAGCCTTGCCACTTTTTAGGTGGCGTATGATTCCTAGTTGTTAGTAAAATTTCAATTATTATTCTTTAAGTTTTTAGAGTGCTCTTGCTCATTTTTAATGATAAATTAGACATTTGTATGCCTTTTTCTTCTTTCCTTTTTAAAAATCTTTGAAGCTCTTGTTATAGTTCTGGATGCATTTATTTGATACTTTCGATGTTTAAACAATGTTTTATTCCCAAATAATGAATATGTGTAAATAAAGTACGTTTCATAACTGAAAGAAAGACAGAGATATGAAATTTGATTTAATCCTATAATACCACCTTTCTGTGTCAGAAAAAGTCCATAAAATTTACTGTTTACATAACTCTTTCAAAAATATAAAAGCTTTCACATGGACAAATACTCAAACCTCCTCACTTTTTCAATTTTTATATCTTATTAACACCTAATCTATATATTTAAAATAATATTGTAAAACCCTCAGACAGTTCGTCAGCCCCAACCACCAGACTGATTTCGACAATTTTTATTTTATACGAAAGATGAGGTCTAGATATGTCATCAAGGTTGGCCTGCCCCTACAACCCCCCATTTTTGAACGAAATCGAAAAAACATATAGAGAATGTATGGTGGAGAAAAGTTTTTTCGATTTCTTCATTAATGCGTGTGGTGAGGGCAGAAGACGCTTGATGACATATCTAGATGTCATAATCTTTAATATGAAATAAAAGTTATGGAAGTCCGTATAGTGGTTGAGGCTGGCGAACTGTCTGAATGTTTGACCATATTATTTTAAATATATAGATCCCAACAGTTCCATCAAAATGGCGTGTCAAAAATATTGTAAAATACCTCTTGTAGGTGATGGAAGCTGTTTATTAGGACGATATAATTCTGTATTTATGGATATGAAGACTTTCATGCAGAAAATTCGTGAGAAAGTTATACAAAACATTACAACTAGATGAGGTTTATTGAAAGATTTTACAATTTTAAAGGAATCTGTTGTCTACAAAGAATATGAAATCTACTATGGTTTTATGGTTTGTTCCACTGATCTTCATGCAGTATTTAAAACTGAAAAAAGTAGTAGCTGAGAGCCTCGAAGCAGCGAAGCTGCAGGGGCAGTGCTGAGTAAAGTGGGTGCTGGCCTGTAACCCGCCCGGAGGTTGGCAAGATCGGCTAGTATCCGATTAAAATGAGTTTCTGTATATCATGGTATTCCACAAGATTCTTCTTTTTCTTTTATTACAGCTAACATTTTTTTTTAACTTTTTGAGAAAAATTATACTCTTATTCATCCTCAGGCTTTCAGATATGTGGATGATCTTATTGTGTTTAATCATGGAACTTTTAATAATACGTGGCAAAATATTTATTCTTCAGCAGTAGTGGCTGAGAGCCTCGAAGCAGCGAGGTGGCGGGGGCATTGCTGAGTAAAGTGGATGCTGGCCGCGAACGCGCCCGGTGGTCGGCAAGAGCGGCTAGTAAATAAATAAAATTAAAGAGAAGAAAACGTTCTTACTATGGGCTACATAAGCGTAAAAGACCCAATACCACAAATGCAGTTTTTAATTATTTTCATAACTGGAAATTGTCAGGGTAAGCAAAAATTCTTTTTTAAAGCTTGCCATCCAGTAATTTGTAATTTATATGTAAAGTCATCAAAAACTCTGAGGAAACATGCCTTATGATGAGCTTTTCGGATTGTATCAGCTTTACAGCTGTTTTATTTTAAAACCTATGTTCTTGAAAGAGATCTTTCCAAAGTAGCTGCCGAGAGAAAATGATGGTCTTGTTACGTAAAGATGATAGAAAAGCATTTTAAGCAACTTCATTAAAAGGCTATCCAAAAGTTAATTAACTGAAATTTCATGGACATCGTGTATCGTGATTGAATTTGAAACTTCAGCGAGAAATTGACGTAAGGAGTCAAATAAGTGAGGAAAAAATCCTTTCTCATAAAGAAATTCCAAGATAGTGTCAAAATCATCAGCTTAATTAATTTATTATACGGTGGAGCTTCTAATGACTAGACTCCATCATGGAAAACTTTTCTAACGATATTATTTTAATGATCACATGATCATGATAGTCGGAAACGGTAAAGACATTCAATTTTATTTTATATTTCTTGGTTACTAATAGGATTTTATTAGCAATCTAATTAAATATATGAACTCATAAAATTACTGATCTTTTAAATTTTATGGAGTTTTAGCGTCTACGTTATTTATTCAGTCAGTTTCCCAATCTTCTGGAAATGAAATTTTTTAAATAATAGTTAAATTTCAGGTTTTAGCATTAAAGCCATGAAATTATCTTTCATTATGGAATATGTTAACATAGATTGCTGGCATATTTCAGACGACCAACAAGCACAAGATGACAAAAGCGTATTTTATAATTAGCAGTTTAAAACAGCATGTATGACATACAAGCACAGAATGCTCAACATGTGTTCGTTCTTATGACTGAGACAAAAATAGCGACACTTTTTTTTCTGCCTAATTTTGCTCCCTTTTCTGGGGGGAAGGGTTCTTTATATTTTGTGTAAGTATATGAGGCAATATGCTCCCTAAAAGACTGAATAATGAGATATAACATTTGCCTTATATATGTATACATTCCTTCATTGATTTATTGGAATAACGCACCATTTTGAAGATATTCCATGGATATTTTTAGATAGACCTCATAGCTTTGAATTGTGGTAAACTAGAAGGACGGAACAAGAGTTGGCATCCACCTAAGCAAACTTCCATACTACATGAGAGAAAAGATGTTTGATATCGTCAGGTTTAATGCTCATCAGACCCAACTACATGGCGGTTCGTTGGTGGAATCGGGGCACGGACCCGAGGCCCTCTTTTGTGGAAGCTGAGACTCTCCACCTGGCCACCGCAACCCGGTGTTTGTTCCTTGATTAGCTCAAGATCGTCCAGAGATCTTCGAAAAGAGATAACAAACAAGATCTTCAAAAATAAACCTTCAATTTTGATATTATGTAGGCTTTCTTTTAACAGATGAAAGCAATATTTTGTGTTTAACTCATTCACTGCCATCTACGAGATGTCTCGTAATATATTCGTAGAATCTGCCTGTGCTCCAAATGTTGCTGGCAGTGAATGGGTTAATTCAGCAGTTTTTAATAAACAGCCTATATAGCCGTCAAAAGCTTGTGAAACAAACTGGCATTACACTGACGCCAGAAGAAATAATGCTTTTTGAAAGCCGAATAAAATTTCACGTTGAAAACTACTTCTATTGCACCAAAGGTAAAAATCGCGACCTTTAATGCGCCTGATGTATTTTCCGGAAATTGGCGTATTTTTACAAAACGCTCTAGCGAGTTTTAGGTCCATTTAACCCATTTCGCGAGAGTTAAAGTTTCCGTTGTAGTTTCATTATAGAAATAGTTTAAGCTCTATTCCAGATACGTGAAAAGGATAATAGAAATGTTATTTTTATATGTCGCCAAATACAAAATTGCCAAACGATCTTAGGGAAGGCCTTTGATAAACGCATGTCTGTGTAAGTGCTAGGGATAAATAGATTAACTAACTGTATTCTTTAATCAAGTGTAAATGTTTACAGGCATGAGAAGTATTTTACAGGAAATGAGACTATAACTACTGGCATTTTTTCCCCTTTCCTACAATTCAATCTGTTCTGTTAGAACAGCGGGAGAAGCAATACGAATACGTAGATAGAGAAGTAAAAATTCAAAGCTGAAGTTCTCATTATCTTATCGTCATAGTTAGACGGATCAGGTTAAAAAAATATTGCAAACGGGTTATACTGTATGCTGTATAGTTGTTGATGCTGTATTGTCCCACTAAGTGTATCCAGAGGTATGAAGCCCATTTTGCATAGAGCTAGATCTTATGAAGCGTGATGGTAGGTCTTCATTGTAATAACCAAACTGGCCTATGTCGATGTCTTTCTTTTGGTTTGCCACACAACTAGGTTGTGCGTTTGCGCACATTTTATTGCGGTCGGAAAAATTCCACTATAATTTTTGCTACCAATACCGTATTGATTAAATTGATTTGTTAGATTAGAGCTGCGATTAGCGAATCTAAAGTGACTATAATGAACTAGAAGTGAAGTACGGTAGACCGGGGCTAGTTGGGCCATTTTTTCTTCTAAGAATTTTTTAAAAAAGGGAATTCAAAATTTTTAAAAACTGTTTAAGCTGAGCCTATTAGTGAACCTTCAAAAATAATTGCCCATAGTAAAATTTGAATATATTATCTATCAGTATTAATTTAAAACCTCAAACTGACACCTAGATGCTTGGCCCAACCTGCCCGGGCTGCGGGGTAAGTTGAGTCACTACTAACATGAAGCTACTATCATAAAACATTATTTTATATTATTATTATTAATTTAAGCTAATTAGTTGTGTTATTATACACATTATGTGTATTGTATACAAATTTTGTGCATTTCTATTCAATAGAAACTGAGATACACATTTTATGGTAATCATCAAATAGTATTGTGTAATTAAAATCAAAATTGAGTCCGCATGGTTTTTCATAACAAGTATCTTGCATAATAAATCTGGTACGATTCCATCCCACATATTCAGAGATATTTCTATAACAAACATCCTGATAAACCCTGTGTAGCAGCACGGGCTAACGTACCCCATGCGAAATGGCCCAACTAGTCTCATATTGCCATTTTTGTTTCTCAGGAGTGTAGGGATTTATTCTGAAAGCATTTCGATAAGCAAACAAGTCCTAAAGTAACAATGAAGAATTATCTTTATGAATATTATTTGTAAAAATGGAAATTATAATTTATAAGCAAAGAAAAAAACGATTATTCATAAGTGAGGAAATTTACTCAGCTTAGCAAAAATTAGAAAATTCTGGCTGGTTCTTTAATGAACGCTACTTCTTCAATGACGCTGATGTGGAAGAAGGAAGGTGGGATAATACACACTTGTCTGGAATGGCAGTGTTACCGTGAAAGACCGAAATCTGGAGAATGTCGACTTCACCGGTGAATGTCAACATTCACATAGTAATGTCACCGGTGAAAGTCGACATTCTCCAGTTTCGGTCTTTCACAGTAACAGCAGCGTTAAATACCTAAAAGTATTAAAAATATCGCGACTGGCCCAACGTGCCCCTATGACCAACTAGCCCCGGTCTACCCTAATTCTAAGCTACAGAGAGATTGAAAAATAACATCCGATCCGGCGCCAAACTTAATAAATTCGACATGAAGGCATTGGACATTCACAGAATTAACACAAATGTGCAGCTTGCACACGACAGACTTTAAATTTCGATTTCCGGTCATTTCGAAACTAAAAACTTTTGGGTGGAGGGCGAAACCGCCCTCCACCCAAAAAGTTGAGACCACACTGTCATAGCGTCCCCCGATAGTACTGAATATCTGATTGGAGACATCCAATTTATATGTTTCTTCTGTAGCTTCCGATATTTTATACACTATACAACAAACCTCAAAAGAGTTTAAAATCGGATTACCATAAGAAGAATCCATCTAATTGCATTTTAAGAAGTAAGATTCAGATTCTGTCAAGCGGTATTTTTGACTAATTTCGAAACTGCGCCGGCTGCCATTCGAGATAATTTAAAATCTATCTCTTTAAAGATTTAATTAAGTCAATGCAGTACACCTCGAAGTAAAACAAGTTCAAATCAATCTTCGTCTTTCGTAGCCTGACAGAAGCCACCTGAAACACGCAAGATTCCGCTGTTTGTGCAGAAGGGAAGTTTGATAACGTGTATTCCATATTGCTTTTCTCTCTCCCAAATTACCTCTTTTCTCACAGACGTCATATTTTCCGGTCCTTTAACCGCCCTGTGCTTACCGAAGAATAACAAGGAATGTTAATTTTGAAAGTTAATAGCAGTCAGGTTTCAGATGTCGCAAGCCCTCTCCTCCGACATCTTAAAATATTTGTTTCTAATATAGCGTCGGAAAAATTCAATATGTACTTTTCCCTCCTTGTTGGAAGGATTAATGAGCAGAGGAACGTGGTTTGTCTTGAGGCATTGCGAAAGTTCTCCAAGATATTTGCTTAGAAAGAGGACGAGGTGTAAATAGTTGTCTTAGAAGGCTTTTCATAACATATTTTTAGATAAGTGCTCCTTAAAAGGCACTTTCAGGGTCGTCATTCTTTTGGATGTGGCTTGTAATGTTCGGTACGTGAAGTTCTTCGACTTTATAAATCCTTTCGGCTGATGGAACCCAATAGGATTTGCTCAGGCTTAACAGGAAAATTACGTCTTTCGTTTACAGCGGTTTAATATAAATGTTTGTCATGAAATCTTTTGCTTAACGCTGTTAGTATTTGCTTGAATTATGCTTGTATCTATCTTTCTATTTGGTTTCACTTTTAAGAAATTAACCAGAAAGAAGGCTCAACCTAGGTCACTGATTCTGGTATTTTTTTTTACCTTGTATAAAAAGAGAAAGTATTACTATAGTCAAAAAATTCAATCTTAAGATTTCGATGAAGTTTCACATCTTAAGTCTCCATCAGTAAAAAATGCTGTTTTTGAAATCACGCCTATTTATCTATAAACGCGATAACAAAACGTAATAAGCAGACATATAAAAAATTGAGGATTTCTTTCAAATTTTGGATATTCGTCAACAGGAGAGACGTCTCTCAGCCTACCTATTCATTGCGTATGTAAAAGCGTAATACAAAAACGCAAAAAACTAGATGGGTGAATTTTAGTATATGATCTTTACATCAATATCGTAGGCCTGTGCCTTATTTTTTTAGACTAAATCCATCGCCGGGTAGACTGTTTATCTGATTTTCTGCCCGTATATATATGAACACTAAAACTCAAAAGCAGAACAAGCAAAACAAACTTTATTTAGCATGTGGTCTTGACATGAAAACTATAGATCTGTATCAAATTTTGGACTCAACTGGTTAATGGGAACAGATGCAAAATACGCGCTTGATTCTCTTCTGTTATATCTCTCTATATTACGAAGCTGAACACAAAACATATCGAACTCTGTACGTATACGAGAAAGTCAAGGGGAGAATACTCCTTTCGCTTTCTTGTATTGCCATGACGCGAACTTTGCCCCGAACATGCACATAAAATATTACAATTCAGTACGCTCTTTTTCCCTTTTTGCTTTGATTTCTATTGAATATAATATATTCCATTTATTTATTTATTTAATACCCACTCTGACCCAGCCTACCGGGAAGCGTGCAAAGCCAGAGGGGACAAATAATTGTCTAACCACGCTCTGCTAGACAATTATTTGTCCCCTTCGCCCCGTGTAAAGGTCCCCCTCCAGCCTATGTAAAGCACTTACACCCTACTGGGTAGGCTAGGTCGGAGTGGATGTTAATTAAATAAATGGAATATATTATAAATTGTGTTTTTCTAATGCCTAAATAAACCATTTTTAAAAATGTGTCCATGGTTTCCACTTAATTTATTACTAAATGTAATATAAAAGCAACGGTTAAAATAATTTAATTCAGGCTTCTCTTTGAATTTCAATGAAAACAAATTTGGATTTAAAAATGATAACAGGGACAAAAAAAAGTAAATCAGACTATGATAATAAAAATATTGTTAAAAGTTCGAATTGATGGGTTTGTCACACTTCCGAATGCTTTTATTTGCGAGAACTATATACCGAAATCTTTTTTTCTGATCAATATGGCGTCATATCTGATTTTGGTCAATAAATATCTATAAAAATCCCCAATTGTAAACTTATACTAATTAAATGTCTATATTATTTAAAAAAAATTTCATCACTGTAGCTTTTCTCTCTGAGTATACTAAATATGGGAATATTTTGAAATGATGAATATTTTGTTGTCGTTTTTCCTTGTGTCATAAAAGCGGCTGTAAATTAATAGAGCATTTGAAAAAGCGAAAGCAAATTTTAATGAAATTTATCAATAAACCAAGAATTAAAATTCATGCGCAATAAAAACTGACTGATATTTGTTAGAATTTTTCGGATAACAAAATTTTTGCACCTTTAATTAATTTTTAATTAAGCAGCTTTTTTTCACAAAATATAAGAAGTACATAAAATATATTTTTGAACATAAATTTTGGTATTTATCAGTACACTTTTTACCTCCTCAAACATAAATTTAATAAACGCTAAAGTTATAATGAAAGATAAATAAAAAAGTATTAAGTTTTTCGCAAATTGTCTGGTTTGGTTCCTAAATATCAAGATTGACTTAGAGACTTCTTGCCTTTGCTTATAACTGAGTCTCAAGATGCTCCATTGTTGAGAGAAGAAAAAACACGTTTATTCTGAGCAACAGCTTGTATACAGTCATCTGTAAAATCTTATCCTATTTTTTGTGCTGCTTTTTCATATTTAGGCGATTTAGTCAACCTGAATTATCTTATAACTAGAACGCTACCTAACCTGGTTTAATGTTAACACTAACTAACAGAAACGATAATATTTACTGGATTGATGTTTTTTAAAAATGATATGAAATATACGATCGAAAAGTTGAAATTTTTAAGGTCTGTCACTGAGCTGTAACGGATTTGTTGACCCGCGTTCTTCTTGTAAAGGCCAAGATATTTTCTTGGAGCAAAAAATTAGAAAGCATGGAATCATTCTATGTACTGTACTATCATTTTGAATGCTTCTAGTTAATTATATTAGAGCACAAGCATGTGAAAAAACAAATCTTAACAAGGGCCAAATAAACAAAATCTAAGTTTGTGTATGTCGCAAAGGAAAAAAACTCTTCAAGTTTTATAGAAATATATTTGTATCTCAGAGGTAAACTATCGTAAATCCAGTTTTGCTGGTTTTGATGTTTTTAGCATTATGCCGACGACATTTTCAAACAGTTGGGTAAAGTGCCGTAGCTGTTATTTGAAAAGAACAAAAGATAACCAATCGCAAAACAATAAACTGCGTATTGCAATAAATTGCGCTCTGGAGGTATTTTTTTGGCCCTTCTGTAAAATTTTAAAATTGTTTCTTTCGATTATTTACCCCTGACGCACACGTATGTAATGCATATAATTCTATTATATAGTTTTCTTGTCATATTTCAAGCATCCATTCATTATGTTTCACCACCGTTATCCATTAATATAAATAAATAGATTCATTATTTATGCATATCTGCTTTATTTTTAAAAAAGCTAGACGCAAAGAAAAACCACCCTTTGTGAACACTGAAAAACGAACATACAATTATCTGGTAAAGCCCAGAGATATCCACCATTAGGTATACCATTATCCGTGACTCATCTTTCTGCTCCATATGTTTACAGGGGTTATAACAGATATTTTTCCTTCTATCCTCTTGGTAGGCCGCGATGGCCTAGTTTTAAGGTGTTGGCCTCTGAGCCGAAGGGTTCAAGGTTCAAAACCCGATTCCACTGAAGATCCGTTGTGTATTGGGTCTGTTGAACGTTAAATCATACATAGGGGGCCAAATATCCTCCATCTGGTGTGGTGCGGAAGTTTGGAGAGGGGTTGCCAGCTGAGGTGCCGTCCATGTTATCTGACCACAGTTCAAAATTGTGATATCCGTCCCAAAATAGTGTTGCTTCAAAATAGGACGTTAATTTAACTGAACTAGAGCTTCGATCCTCCTCATCTTTCAGATTATAACTCTGCCAGGAGCAGATCATGAAGATCACGAAACAGAAAACACATAAAAGACGTTTCTCCACACACAATTTTCAAGTAAATCAATTTTCAGACAATTATCCAACATGAACATTTTTCAATAAATTCAATAATGCCATTGACCAACTATTGGCAGTCTAGTTTCTTTCTCAAATTCCATCTAACGGTATATGTTTCGGATTATTACAGATACACAGCGTAAAAGCAACTGTCTACAGAACAGTTTCTTCACGGTAATTCGGTAATTTCTAGTGGCTTAAAATCATGTTAAGAACTCGTGTTATCATCCTTTTATTTTTATCTCTCAAAACCCTTAGATAACAGTTTTTTTCCTAAGATCATCACACAAACATCGTGTTAAATAGTAAAGAATGCCCAATAAAATAATAACGGAAATGTTAACTTTATAAATAAAACAGTGATCTTTGATTCGCACCGATAGAACATACGTCCCAGTCTGTTTCAAATGAAAGAATAAAGTTGGAAAGATCTTACAATTAAACAAATTCCATGCGCTTTCTTTCCACAACCGGACAAATCAAATTTTTGTTCATTAACTTTTTATCCTGAAAGATTTCTAGATAAATACAAAAGTTTTATTTTCAGTGTTATAGATCATGTAGGTGAGAACTAAAGAAAAGTTATGTCTATTCTGTAAATAATCGAAGGTAGTTCATACGATGGTAAAAAACTCAATGTAAACGATGTATCATAGCTCTTAACTTTAAGTCTATGAAGATAAAAACATTGCACAGACCTGCGAAATTTCAGGGTTATAAAATTTCGCGAACAAAGAACATGGAAGCAAAATAATGAGCTTCATGTTATAAAGCCTCGCTAGATATCCATCTCAATACAAATATAACGAAGTACAGAAAATAAATGAATTCTTTTGGCAGCTTATGCTTTTTATATACAATGTATTCCTGTAAAAGTCAGCTAATACCCTCATTTTCAGATAAAATTTTCAAACAGACACAAGCACAAAGGACTATGAAAAAGAATATAAGATGAATTTATGAGATAAGAATCATTTCTTGGAAGTGTAAGATGGATAAACGTCTTTTGAGACAAACAAAAGCTTTAGAAATGCCGTCTATGATCTTTAAGTCGTTTGCAGGTATCAGCTTGTTTTTTACTGTTTACATGTTTGTGAAGATTGAATTGTTTGATCAATTTTTTTACTCACTTCCAGATTAGCTAGAGTTTTGAAATATTGTATCGTCGTGTGATCTCGATGAAAATACATTATTTTAATATTTTTAGAACTTATATATCGATTAATTTAATTAATTTTTTATTCCCTACTCGTGGAGCTACCTGGTAATGAATTTGAGAAAAGAAATGATTTCAAAATTTTGTAATATATATAAAAATGAATTTTAAATTAAAGACTATAATGTAGAAAATAATTAAAATACAATTATTTAGTTTTATTAAATACAAATTTTGATTGCTCATAAAAATGTGTTATTATCAACTTATTTTATTATATTTATTACAATTGTAGAGATTTTTTGGTTAGGGTTTGAAGAAGTTTATTTGATGTGGAAACATTACCCAACCCTCCCAATAAGTTACTCGTAGCATTTTTTTGCTTAAATGATTTGCATCATTTCCCAATGCCCATATCAGAATAACCTGCGTTTTGTAGGAATTATCATTAACACATATACACTTTTACGCGGAAACATCGTTTAACATGTGCAATAAATTTTTCATCGTGTTGGAACCACCGGTGTTTAATAACAAGAATCTTTATAAACACATTTACACTTTCATGCAGAAACACCGTTCAACATGCGCAATTAATTTTCTATTGTATTTTTGTTAAAAGTTTTTGCATAATCATAAATTTTATTTATGTAATATTTTTCATATATCTTGTTTGTAACCCAGACGAGAACTTTCATGTGTTCAGTTTTTTTCACAGAGTCAATAATAATATGACTGGTTGCAGTGATATACTAAACTGTATGCATTTTTGCAGCACCTGCCAGAAATCTTAGAGACAATAGCTTATTTCAGAATGTGTCTGTGAAATTTAATTATGTGGATAAATTCTCGTTATATAAATTTTACAAAGTTCAGAAATTTAGGAAAGGAACTTGATATTTTTAAAATGTCTTTTGGTGGTCTTAAGATAAAATCGAAAATAAAAATTAAAAAAAAAATTAAATCGAAATATTTACAGCTTTTAAATACATGATGCGTTTTATTTTGCCCTTTTACAACTTTTTAGATTTTTATGCGTTTTGATTTTCCGTGTTCTTATGTATTCGACCATTTTTTAAAATGTTTTGTATAGGTTTTAATTTTTGTACTCTGTTTTTGGCGCTGTGTTGCAATTTATTTTTATCTCAAGTGTTCTTTTTGTCTTCAAACGTTTAAATTCCTGGTGTGTTTTTAGAGGATCCGGTGCTTGTGTGTTTTGACTTTTTAACCCTTGCCTTTTGGAAATGGTCTTTCAGTTTTTAAAAAAATACGACTTTTAGGATCATAGTGTGTTTTAATGTTTTTGTGATTATGTGTTTTCGTTTTTAATTATATATGAGTTTGGAAAATTGTTACGATTCTGTGTATTCTCTGTGTTCAACTTTTTATTTTCTAGCGCATTTTTTTTATTTACTCATTGTGGCTTTTGTTCTTTTTGTGTTTGTTGTTTATAGCACTCTGTAAAAGGAGTTTTATCTGTATTGTTCTTTTTTTTAAATAAATAAATAAAATGTTGACAACTCTTAAATTCTTAATATGTTTTTAATATTTTTAAGATGATTATATATAAAATTTAAATTCCTAATAAGTTTGTTAATGTTTTTAAGATTCAGTTATTCTTTGTGTGTTTGATGTTCATTTTATGCCATGCACTCTGTAACTGGAGGTTTTCTTTTGAATAAACAAATCATTTCTGTTCATACATATCAGAACCACCTGCGTGGAATAATAAGAATTAATATAATCACCTTTACCGATCTAAATCAATTGTATTAACACTTCCGAAAAATGTACGGATGACAGTTTATGCTCCACTTACATCTGTCTTCAGAGTAATCTCTTTTGTCAGATCACCAATAATCAATATCATAGATCATTGGAGGCCAAAGAGAAGAAAATATTTCACCTGCTAAACCATTGTTTCTCCCACGTATTTAAGAAGTTCTTATCATTTCTGTCGATATTGAGTATGACATTTGTATCCATCAGTGTTAATAAATAAATCTTAGTTTATACCAATTTATATAGGTCAATTAGCTTACTGTAAAAACTTTAAAGACACTATAGACATTATTTAATGCAAGTCAGTCAAGAGAAATGATTGAACGTACAGCCACGTATTTCTTGTCAAAGAAAAAAGATGTTCTTTGAATAAATATTTCAAGATGTTAAAATGCCATTATGTATGTTAAGTACATTTATGAAGATTTTCTATGGCAGCTGCTTTATATTATATCAGCATGCCGGGATTTATTACATTTTTGTTCCTCACATTGAGGATATTCACCGAATATATGGTTTTTTGAGTTTCGGTAATTAATTGTTGACAATAGTTTCATTTTTGTTTTGTTATACTAGGTGTACAGGCTAAAAATGTGGATTTTGGTTGGAAAGAAAACACGATAAATGGAAGAGAAGCAAAAGCAATGCTTTACTCAAAGTAATGGCCATTTCTAGCTACACATTTTCCCCATCTGTTAGGGAAGTTTTTCCGCAGGAATCCACCTCCTTTAGGCGGATACGGGTGTCTCAAGCCCGCGATACCTAGGGATCTTTCTCTCTAAAAAGGTTTTCCTTCTGAGATGTGTTGAGATCACCTATGGTGATATGGAGTAAAGTCAGATATGAGGTGATGTTGGTTGTAGTGGTGTATTCCTTATGTTGTGAGGTTAGTTGCTTGAGATGAAGTTGAGAAGTTGTTCATTAATCCGTTAATCCATTTATCGTAGGCCATGATTTGTGTCTGTGTAGTTATCGAGATGTGCTGAAATTTTCACGTTGGGTGGCGTGAAGATATTCCCTTTGTTGTGACGTTATTTTTGGGGATGAAGTTAAGTGAGATAATCACGATGGGTGGCGTGATGATGTTACTCATGATGTTGACGTTTTGGAGAAAAGTTATCCCTTTGTTCATTTCTCGTGGAATCCTCCCTTTTGTTCCCAGAGTTTGTGGAGTTTCAGTTTTCTTTTGTCTTTTTGGATGAATTTAATTCCATGTTGGTTGACGTAACAATACTTTGTATGAAGTAGTTGTTGAGGTGGTGAAGTAGTTCCCAATTAGTTAAAGAGCAGTTTAAGAGATGAAGTCAGTGGTGTTTCCCATTCTATGTAGAGTTTACCCTTTCCTTCCTGCGTTGTGGTGTTGTCGTTTTGGTATGTAGAGGTAGAAGATCACGTTTGGTGATATGGTGTTATAGAAAGTTGTGATGAAATAGGGGTCGGTGATGATATTTTGGCCCAAGTGGGGGTCGGTGAAGGTGTCAGAGGATGATGATTACAGGCATGTGATTGTTTCAAGATTGCGTGTCCCTATGGTCAAAAGAAAGGGGTTGGAGGTCTACAACGAAGGTGTCAGGCCTGTGAGAGTGGTTGTGGCGTAGCGAGTTATAGTAGTAGTATACATGGTAGTAGTATGTAGTTATACATGGACCCCACCACGAATCCTGCCGATGCGCTTGTTCACGGTAGCAGGGGTGGGTGTCCGTAACCAATGTCAGGTAAGTTTGGATACCGTCCGTATAAAACTTTGCTTGCTTGGAGGCAAACCAGTGAGTGCTCCACCGGGCCACATCGTCGTACGTTCGAAAGTGCTGTTGAGACAGTGAGTGGGCCATCGACCAGAATAAGTGAAATTAGGACAGCACAAGGCCTGGTGAATAAGGCGGGTGGGTTAATATTTCCCAGACAAAATCTTTTTAACGTGTTTATTCACTAGTTTGAGCGTATGGGGTGTTGCTTTGTCAGGAGGTAAAATCGCACGTATGACACATTGCGGTCGTTTGACGATCGGTGTATGACTCAAATTGGCAATTTTTTTTCGTAACGAGCACTATTGACGGTTTTTACTAGATTTCAGAAACTCATGATACACTACACTCTCCAGATCCTACCAAATGCACAAAATTCTCTTCTTTCTATAGCAGTTCCCTAAACCGCATAAATCAGCATTCACACGTGCTTTGCGATGGTGCATTTTTCACCACACGCATCCCGCAGTATATGGTAGCATTCAAATGCACCTTTTTCACAATAAAGTAAAGAAGTAAAATTTTCCGCAAATGCCCTTTTGTGGCACGAACGTCGCGAACGAATATCAGTTCTGCGGACACCTTTAGAACATTTCACGGCTGCAGTTGTGAAGCTTGTTTTCACTACGATCACATGGCATGCGTTACACTTCGCAACTACACTTCGCTCCTGCCATGCCACCCCTCAAGACCGGCTCCAGAGGTGTGCAGCTTGTTCCGCGGCCTATGGGCGCCAATTCCTAATCAAAATTTGAAAATTCCAGCGCGTTATATGGCTATCAACTGGAACACAATAGAAAGGAAAGTCAATGGAAAGCTAACCGAAATCTTAATTATTATAGTTAAATATTTTAGCATATGTACAGTCGCGGAAAAAAATGAACACCCAGCATTATTCTGCCATCGTTCATCGGAAATTAAAACAAAAGGTACCCAATTTCAGGAAATAACGTCTACTAAACGATTCCATATCTTAAAATTTCATAAGGAGTCGTCTACATATTTATAATTTCACTCACTTCAATATTTCCAATGGCAACACCCATTTTGATGACATAAATAAATTTCTCATCACAAAATACCCCAAGATATCAATTTTGGTTAATTGACCATTAAAAGATCGGAATATATTCGACATTTTGTGTTCGCGATATAAAAGGATCATCTCCATATTTCGATAGTGAAGCTCGCTGCTTGCGTTAAAATATCGGTGGCAGAATTTTAACTTATTTTGCTCTTTAAACGTCATGTTAAAAGTTACAATGTATTTTTTTACAATCGATAAATACTAGATGCATTACAAAATTGTGCAAAAAGGAAATTTTCTCCAAAAGAAATGATTTTTATCCAGATTGCATTAATAAATGAAAGAAAGATGTTGCGTTTTTTAAATATATGGACGCCCCCTCCCCCCCCCAAGTACATCGTTTTACAGAGAAAATAGAAAATTTAATGTAACTTAAAAACCACTTTTTCGAATAAGCTGAAATTTTGCATGGGCTTATTAAATAGCCTTCTGCATCGATTACTGCTAAAATTTGGGGTGTTGCCACTCAAAAAAGTTTTAAACATCAAATTTGATAAAATATTTCCTGTGTTCAAAATTATTTTAAAATCAAAAGTATAAGTGCAGAATGTGTATACTACTTTATACTATTACATCGAAAATGTTCTAGGTCAATATCTATATTATATCTCAAGATATCAAAAAAAATTCAAAATTTTACTTTAACATTAGAGACTCAAAATTTCATTTGCTTAAAATTTCGAAACAAATAGAGTTTGAATGATACAATTTGATATCCAAGCATAACTTTCGATTCAGTTTTGAAATCCATTGAAAAAAATGTGTGTTGCAATTGGAAATTTTGAAGTTAGTGCAATTATAAATATGTAGACGACCCCTTATAAAATTTTTAGATATGGACTCATTTAGTAGACGTTATTTCCTGAAATTTGGTATCTTTCGTTTTAATTTCCGATGAAAGATGGCAGATTAATGCTGGGTGATTCGTTTTTTTCCCAGCGACTATACCAATATACCAAATTTTGGGGGGCGTCACAATAACTTCGCACAGGGCGCCGAATACTCTGGAGGCCACCCATGGAAGAAAATCCGTATTATTAACCGGTACACTTAGTAGATAGAAATGCTGTTTACATTCTGTAGTTTACAAAAAAGTTTTGAATATCAGTATAATTTAAAGATAAAAAAAATCAGAAAATATTTTGAATGGGCTGATCTTTTTTAATCGAAATATAGGCGGTCGAATGAAATTTAGTGATCGATACTTCATCACTCATTGAGAATATTACAGTTTCATCCAGATAAACTGCTAGGTGTGATAATTATATTCATGAAATTTTAGCTTGAATGGTTCATGTTCTGCTGGGTGATGGAGAATTCTCGCAATGACTGCTAAACCCATTAAATTAGAAAGAATTCTAGCAATTATGTTTCCCTAATCTAATAAAACAAAGTTAAGAGAAGCTTTATCGTGTTTCGAAGCATTCTAAAATTTTAAATTAATAAAATTTGCTACTGAATGGAAAATAAAATTTGCTAACAATGATCCGTTTTAACAGAATTGTGACGGTATATGACTGACTATATAAAACGTTATAATATTTGGGCGTGTGTTCTCTCGAAAATATACTGATACATAATAAATATACTGACTTTTTCCTCAGATAGTGTTTTAAGGCAAAATTATTGATATAAATTAGTAATATTAGGTAGCTGTATAAAACGGCGGGTTTCTTTGTTCCCCATCGACAATGAGTTAGGAAGTTAAAATACATGATTATATATACACACTATACCAGTGGTTCCCAACCCATGGGCCGTGGATAGAGTATTAGTGGGCCACGGAACGCTAGTCAAGAGTCGAATTCAGGGGAGCTTCGAGAGTCTTCACTCGTTTATTGCTTTATAAATCCGTGTATTTTTATTACTTTTACAGTAAGCTTTACAAATTACTGATATATACATGTATATAATATACATATTAATATATATGTTTATATTTTTTACTTGTATATTTAGTTAGTGGGCCTCAACGTACTTTTTTACACAACAAGTGGTCCGCATAAACAAAATAGTTGGGAACCACTGCACTATACAATCAAAAGTATCCCGGCACTTTTGTATTTGCACATTTTTTCAAATTTCTCCAGAAAGGCTGACGAACTGCTCTTGAACTTCCATTCTGTATGCTTGAAATCACATTTTATAATAAAGATTAAGTCCCGAGGGCATTAGGGATAACCGTTAAGATATCGCTGAAGAATAAAATGATTTGAGGTCATCCCGTTCCATAGGAAGCAGATAATGGTTTGAAACTTTTATAAATGGTATTGTTTGTTGTTCACAATGCTTAGGTGCATTTACATAAAAAATAGCACTTCTATTTGAGAACATATTAATACTGATAAGAGATATTTTTTAAAAAATCCCAAATTTTTCCACAAATATTTATTGGTTTATAATATATAGAGTTTTCAATCAAATTGTACGAAACTTTGAGAAAAAGTGACAATATGTTTACACAGTCTTATATTTAAATTCAAAGCAAATACTTTGAATATTCGAGAAAATATGAATATTTGTAGTAAATAATTTTTAACTGCGCATATGCAAAACATAGCACAATTTTTATATCATAAGTTAAAAGCTAGATTTACAGGGCAACTTATATAAAAATTTCATTTGGATATATTTAAGTGTCGGAGAGATACTAGCACCACAGCGTGCTGAATTTCTATTGTTTTCTAAGAGAAGATATATGGTGAGGGGTTTTCCACAAATTGATGATTTTTAAACTTGAATCTTCGAATAGCTTTATTGAATTGTATATATGCTGAATACACATGCATGCTTATAAATTAAGTACACAATTTAAATTGAAGTTTGACGAATACTATTTGAAGATTCAAGTTTAAATAATATCAATTTATGGAAAACCTCTCATCATTTATTTTCTCTCAGAGGAACTAAAATTGAGCTCGCTGTAATGCCAATATCTTTCTAAATCTAAACGGTATTCAGCTGTAATGTTTATATAAGTTGCCTTACATACCTGGGTTTTAATTTATGAACGAAAAATTATGCTACGTTTTGCACATACGCAGTCACCATATTCACCATTTCCATTCATCGTCTGTAACCTTGTAAGGCTTGGTGGGTGAAAAACACCACCCAAACATTTTTAACTTTTTAAAGGCTATTGGTTTTCATGCATGCATTTAACATTTTAAGCTTGTTTGTCTCATTATGGTACATTTTACTCAATTTTATAACTTTGCGTTTCATCTTGTTTTACCATTTTTTATTTACCATTTGATTTGAGAATTTTACCATTTGATTGGCGCAGTTTAGCCAGGATTGGCTCTTGCGCCATTAAATCTCAACCAACCATCTCTTGCACATACGCAGTTAAAAGGTATTTACTACAAGTAATTCATATTTCCTTGAATATTCAAGGTATTTAATTTGTATTTTAATACAATACTTCAATAGTATATTGCCATGTTTTTTGTAAGTTTCACATAATTCGGTTGACAACTCTACATGTTATAAGCAAAACATGCGGAAAAATTTGGGATTTTTTTTAAAAAAAAGCCTTTATATCTTCCCTAAGTGCTATTTTTACAAAAATGCATGTTGTAGACAGCATACAAAACCATCGACGAAGATACAAATCATTATCTGTTTTCTGAGAAACGGGGTGAGCCGAAATCCTTTTTTCTTTTTCAATTTAGGGACGGTTTCCTAAATGCTCGTAGGATCAAATATTCACTGTAAACCCTATTAGCACAAGATGCTCTACAATATCCATACGATATCTTTACGATGTTGTGCGGCATTCAAATTATCGTATCTGCATCATGGAGATGTCGTAAAATATCTTATGCTAATGGGGAAGTGTCAGTTCAAGAATATTCTTTGCATGTTCGAAGTTCAAGGGCAGTTCGTCCCTATTTTCTGGAGATTGTCGAAAAAATCTGAAAATCCCAAAATGGACGGATACTTTTGATCATATACTGTATATAATTTGTAATAAGATATCTCAATCAAAAATCTTAAATGGCAACACATAAACATTATTAGAGCTCTATACTTGCCAAAAATAAAATAAAGAATATAAAAGAATAAAATATATTAATGTAATCTTAAAGGTTAAAATGTAATAATTGTAACCCAAAATCTATTTTTGCAAATACCCAAATTCAGTTGAAGAAATGAAAAATTACCTTCTGTAAACCCCTAAATAATAAATAAACCCCCTAAATAATAAATGAAATTAATATAAAAGGAAAAGCAAGATCAGAAATGAATGTCCAAGGCAGTAAGGATTGTGTCCATCGTATTAGAGCGATAGAATAGAATTAAAGGAAAATAATTAATTGTTTACGGTACCAACATTCCTCTTATGCTACATGCAGGAAAACTGCAAAAGCAAAATAACGTAAAATGTTCCAAAAAGAAAAAAAAAATCGAGAGAGAGAAAGAAAATCCAAATCTAACTCTTAACAAGCTCAGTGGAAATAATATAAAACAAAACACACTTACATCATCTAAGTTTTTGTACAGAAGAAAACTCTCAAGAGATATCTAGAAGAATTCATTTGCGTACGTTCTAAATTAAATATTTTTTCGATGAGTAAGAAAGCGCCAACAATCACGAAATCATGGCGTATTAATACTAATTAAGATAATTAAACCCACATCTAAAAAGATGCGAAACATTTATCACATAGTAGACATTTAAATAAATTTCTCATTCACTTTTTTAGCTGCCGATAAGCTTAAGTAAGTCTGTAAAAGTTCGTAAAAACGCCATTATGTAATCGAAATTTATTTTCTCGTTTGTTTAATTACGAGATGTGGAAGTAAGGCAAAGAAGATTTACATTTAATAGAAAGACTTAAAGAAACTTTTTGAAACTATATTTATGCAGCAAACATCTAATTATCTGCTTAAGCAAGAAAGGTGCTAAAGAATAATTACGTTAAGTTTTATTCGGATCATTTAAAAATTAGTACCATCATACTTTTTCGTGAGTTTCTGAAATCTGAGCGATTCTAATTATGTGGAACCGAGTAAATATTTGAATTCCAGACGAAGTTTACTGTTTTAGCTGCTTAAGAAAGTTATTAATTAAGATTTCGGTTGTTCTAATTTTTAAGTTTTATTCGTTTTACCTTTCCAGGAACTACTTTTTTTCAATGGTTGTAATATACAATTTTTTTGATTTTATTATTTTTATTTTATATCAGCAATAATTCAGTGAAGCAGAAAAAAATTTATTCTTTTGAATTTTTATAGAACAGATTTTCATTTTTTCACTTAGAATAATTTTAATTTAAAGAAAAACAAAACTTAAACATATATGGAGAGTTAAGAGGTTAAAAGTAGTTTGTTTTTCTTTGAGATGAAAATATTCCACGCATTTTTACTGAAAGCAACGTTTGGTTAACTTTCACACCTAAAACCTTAAGGTTGAGTCGCTCTCCTGGGTATTGAATGAATGAACCAACACACTTACGTGGAGTGGTGGATAAAATTATTAAAATAACCGTTGCGAAAATGTTTGAAAAAAAAATGAAAAATGAATGAAATAAAACTATTTTACAATTCGACAAGAAAAATATTCAATACATTGAAAAATATATGTAAAAGCTATGTAATTTGTATGCAATATAAAAATAATTCAAATAAATGCTTATTTAACTAAAAGAAAAAAAGCATTGAGAAAATTGGCATTGAAAAAATTACAGTTTATACTTTGTAGAGACATAATCTTTTGTCTCTGATTATAAAAGCATATGGGGCAAATACCTATATTTCACTCACTGACTAAGATCACTGACGTTTCATGTAAAACCACTTGAAATTATCATTCATTTCATATACATTTACTGGTATTTTTTTTTTGCCCTATAATATAAGAATAGATATATTTCAAAGAACAGAGCTTGTTCTAGGAAGTTTTAGGTTAGGTGACAAAAAGTGATTAAAAGAAACTCCATTTCTTGTTATTTTGTTGTACAAAGAAGCAATCATAACCGCTCAGCTCATTCGCTGTGAAATCCTTTGGAAAGATTCAAATGCACTATTGACCCTTTCCAGATCACTAAATGTTTCGTTTTGAACTAACTTTATTTCAAAAATGAGTATTAGACATGTAGCTGGTCGTAAATATGTAAAGGAAAAAAAGAATTTCAACATTTTTTATTTTCAAGAAATTTGTTGTTTCACGGTGAAACCAATGAACGGTAACGGGCTATTTTCCCTCCGAATAAGTTATCATCGTAATGCAATTTAAATTATGTATTTAATTTATAAGTATACTTGAATACTCAGGATATTCATCCTTCATAAAATTCAATATTACTTTCGAAGATTCAATTTTAAAAAATATCAATTTGTGCAAGAATACTCACAATTTTGTTTCTCTTAGAGATAAAAAGCAATTTAGCTCTTGCAATGCCGATATCTTTGTGAATACTAACGGTTTTGAACTGGAATTTTTATATAAGTTGGCCTATATATCTCACTCTGAAGTTTTGAAAGAAAAATGACGCTACGTTTCGCACATGCTTAGGAAAAAAAAATGCTCTATGTGAGGTTTCACTGCGAAACCAATGAACACGAAAGGGTTAAGTTCGAAGTCCATTAAAGAAAATAAGTCTTCCCATATCTGTATTCTCAAGCAATCCTGTATCGTCATATCATTACAAGCTTGCGTTTGTGCGAAGGTTTCCTCCAGAACTTCTGCGTGTTTTGCAATTCTTTTAAAGTCAAAAAAAAAAATTCCCTTCCTCCTTTAACGAAATCAGAGTAAATTCGATTCCGAACGAAAACAAATTTTTCATTCAGTCTCATTAACTTTATTCAAATGATCCTTACTAAAAGCGAGCTCGTTTCAATTGATTGCTATACTTATTTAATGATTTCTTGCCATTGAATAAACGTTATCATACATTTTCCTGTTCAATTTTGAGATAAATGACTACGTTTAAGTCATCCATTATCGTTATTGTATATTTAGTGAAAAAGGTTTTGCAATTCTTTTGAGTAAAATGACTACTTATTGTGTTTTGTTACACATCAACTTGAGTGGGCTAAACCCAGGGCGAGATGGGTTTTTAAACAGAACAACATGAGTTTGAAATAATTTTCTCTTGATTACTTAGATTAAATAACGTATATTTTAATAATCGTTAGCGACATAAATGCAAATAAATTTGACTAAAAATAAGCATTACCATAATAAGCATTTCCGAAAAAACCCCAGAAGATTTAAGAGTATAAATGTTTTTAAGTATTTCTACATTGGCTAATCATATTATGTGTTTACAGTGGAAAAATCACATCGCATTATTTCTTGAAACATATTTGAAACGCTTTTAGACCTGGACATCTGGATGGAATGTTAGCCGTTTACAGGCCAATGTTCCCAACTGGTAACACTGAATTGAAAATTAATTTAAAAATAAAATTCCATTTATATTGATTTGAAAAATATGTTTATGTATAATTGAAAAATACTTGATTTTTTGATACAGAAATTATGTTTCAGACATAAGATGGGCAAGGTACAGAAATTCATAAAAATGGTCTTTTTTAACATTTTAAACATTTTAAGTACAAAATAAAAATTCATATAAAATTGAAAAATGTTCCAAAATTTCTAAAAATAGGCAGACATAGTTTGAAAGGTCCTCGTTACTAATAACGTATGCGATATGATAATATAAATAAGAAATACATTTGTTATAATTCATTAAACTTCCATGTTCCCAAATGGGAACATTGGACATTTGCCGCTATTCTGTGAAAGAAAGAATTTATCTTTTAGTGAGTTTCCGCTGAAAATAAAAAGAAAAAAGGGGAATCCTCTTGTATTTCAGGAATGAGAACTTCATTTAGTTGAAAAAAGGGAAATCCTTCAACTTCGGTGAAAAAAATTTATTTTCATATGTTATCTGGGAAATTTGAATATAGATTAGATGGATTAGCATTCATGTGCAGCTGGAATAATTCTGTAGCGATTGTTTTTCGAATTATTACTTTTATTTTTCAATCCAGTTAACTAAAAAATATTCTCAAGCACAAAAGAAAAAAAGTGTGTGTGGAGCAAAAAAATTTGATTCATAAATATAATTCTGCGTTGGCTGAACCGTCATAGCTTCTCAATCTATATTTATAAAAGACAATGTTTGTGTGTATGTGTGTGTGTCTGCGATGTCCAGACGAATCTATCGCACTTACAGCCATGAAATTGGGCACACAGGTTGTCGTAATGGTGACTGAATGCACCTCGAAGCTGGAATTTTATAATTTAATCTATTATTTTTTTATTTAATATTTTGTTTTGGGTGATTTTTCGCACGTTTTTCGCCTATCCATGAAAAATAATGATCGGAAATAAACAATCGATGCGCCACCGAATAGATCAAACAATTATCGTTTTATTGATGTTTGTTTTGAAAGTCTAACGTAATTCCTGAATTTTGAGGAATTTTTAAATAATAGTCAGTTTTCGCATGAAATTTTAAGATCTCAAAATCAAATGACTCCATCTCATGTTCTACCTTCGTTATCTTTTTGAAAATTGTTTGAGCTAATAAACTAAACGTTTCTCCTTCATTTAAAACAAGAACGGTTAAAATACCATTTTAAGTTGATTTTTAATTAATTTTTTAATTGATGGGGTCAGAGATGTTTTTTTCGAAGGAAGATCTATTTTACGGAAATCCCGTCCCATCCAAGTGTGTGCCATCTGGCCTAAAAAATTAGAGCGATGGCTTCATTTGGCATCCTGCCATGAACGAGGGTAGATACGGAATATGATGAATTACTTTTATTGCTTTAGTCTGAATGAACTATCACACCATTTAAGGTTTTTTTCTCCTTTTGGTTATTTTTTTCTTTGCGTGCGTCTGTGTGTTATGTTCTGATCGATTTCGCCTTACACTTCAAGCTCATGATAGACCAGTTTTTAATCTAGGAGGGGGGGGATCGCGTTTTGAATTAGATTTTTTATAGCTTTGATTTGTTTGTTTTATGTACTTATTGATAGTCAAGAATAAGAGTTCGTTAAAAACACATGTTGTTTATGTTGCGCAGTTTGCTGTCTGTTTAATAATGATTTTCACGTTGCAATTTTTTAATATTGTTTTGGATTAACGTACTCTGTGCTGTTTTCCTACAGCTCAAATGTCATTATCGAGAAGAAAAATAAGCGGGAAAATCAATAATGTGTATCTTCTGTTTTGATTCCGTTTTCAAAAATTTTCGTATCATTGTGGGCGTTTTTTTTTTCTTCTGTCATATTGTTGAAGTCCTGATTCCACGGGCAACGCCGTGTGCGTACCGCTAGTAAGAAATAAAAGTGGAATTTATTTGCAAATGCATTAAATACGCCTGTTGTCGTTGAAAGGCTATTACATACTGCAACTCATAGAAAGGACGACCAACTCACTGATCTAGAACTACATCGAGAAGTTACAATTACCCTTTTACGAATTGAGACAAGAAAGTATGGACCACAAGCGGGATCAAAAGTCAGCTGTTGTGTGTCGATGAAAAAGAGTCATTACCTTATAATATCAACGTAAGATAATTGTTCACAGTGTGGAAACAATACAAGATTACAATGCAATTGAGTACAAAAAAGGGTTGTATTTGGATTACTTTTCAGAATACCATAAGATACAGTTATAGAATTCAACGTTTTGCATGTACTACTTTCCATGACTTCATCTGTGAAGTGACGCTTTACATTCACGATTTTGTAAACATAGGAGATCAAATTTTGCATCTTCTGTTTTCACAGCTACGAAATTTAAATTAAATTGGCCTTGGAAAATATTCCTTTTGCATTCGAAATTTGAGTATATTTGTTTTTCTAACCCCTGACGCAAACGGAACTATATTTTCTTACTGAATGCTACAATATCACCAGATCTGCATTGGATTAAAGGGATTTCCCATTTAAACCTCAGATTGGCCGTTTTCGAATATTTTAACAAATTTCCGTTCGACGTAGTTGACGATTTAATGCTTTCTGAAACACCAGTTCTAGAAATGAAAGAATTCTATTTTGTAATGTTCATATACGTATAAGTAAGAAAATTCATAAGTAGTTTTTGAAGAGAAGTTTGAATAAAATGGCATTAAAAACCATACGCTTAGTTACGTCATAATGGTCTACAACACAAAAGAATTTTTGAGTTTTACATCCACCAATTTTAAAGGGAAATTTCTAAGCCTGATATTGAACAACCATTTTGGATAAAATATGTATTATCATCATTCAATCAATTATATGAGCATTTAATGGATGAAACATTTACCGCTTCACGACGAATGATCTTTCCTAAATAACACCGCCAATGAAAAGGAAATCAGCTAAAAAATAAGCACAATCATGTGGTCAGTCTTCTGCTTTCGGGTCTTACTTGTGAATTAAACAGTCTTGAAATAATTTTGTACCGGGTGTAACGGAACTTATTTTCCGCTAAACACATTCCGGATGGTTTTTATAGCTGACATTATTATGTGTGGATGGCTTCGTGAATATCAGTGCTGTGGCGACTAATGTTTTCAATTAATAATCATGTGATATACAGCGTCGAATGCGTTGTGCTAGTTTGATTTTGCGATCCACAGTGTATCTTGCAGCGGAAGTAAGATATCTATGTTGGCTGAAGATATTTTAGGATATCTCCACGATGTTACTACGATATTTTGAATGTCGCACAACGTCGTAAAGATATCGTATGAACATTGTAGAGCATCTTGTGCTAATAGGTATGACGTCATGAGACAACGTGTAGTAGGATGTAATATAACACGTGTAGCAACGTTTGCCACGTGACTGTAATGTCATGTGAATTGACTCCATTAGAGTATCATTGTGCAATTAATGTGGCAATTAGTAGATGTCTGATATAATCGGAGCTAGCCAGTTTAAGAATTCAGTGGATGCCGGATTCGTCAAAAAGTTAAGAGAGTACCTTCGTTCACGTTATTTCGTTTAGTATAATGATATATGAATACGGGCAACCTTAAAAGATATAGTTAAAGAGATGATATATGTATAATTTTGCGTAAAATACCATCTGAAGTTATGAATAACCATATCTCAAACACACTCATATCACGAATATAATTTTTATGAAATCGATTGCTTAATTGTAAGTAATTCAGAGTCATACATCATAAATGTTTCTCTTTTCCAAATAAATGTTTTCACATGCTTGAAGCGTTTACTTATTAAAATTCAACGAACAGAGACAATCTTATTTAAAATTTTTCTTAAAAATATGTGAAAATAAAACATCATTTATTCAGACGTAAATATTTGGAAGTATCTCTCAAATGTGAGAGCTTATTTAATTAAACGAAGCCGGAAATATTTAAATATAAGTAAGAATCGAATTACTTGTATTTGTTTTAGTCACTTGCCAAAGGGTTTAAGCAATTTCATCAGAATTGAAAATAAAATAAGTATTAATACCCTTTGGGTAAAATCAATGCATATTCTACAACCTTAGATCCTTTCAGTTTGAGGAAAGGACGTTTTGTTTATTCAGCAGAAAAAGTTAATTTTTGACTTCTTCTATTGTAAATGTGAAATGCATTTTTATTTGAAAACTCAAATATTTTATATCATTATCATCTCTTCATTCATCAGGAATGAAGAGGTTTTAACTTAAAATAAATATAATACATTGGCGCACAATTATAGAGTCAATTTACTTGAAAATTTAAATATTCTTGCAATATTAATCAATTATTTATCTGCTGAATAAACAAGGAAAAGATGTGATTTCAACACTTGAATAATAAGTTAGATTTTCAAAAAAAGTTAAGGTAATATTTTTTTTAAAATGTAGATGAAACAAATGTGGAAAAAGTAAGTCTTTTACTAAAGACTAGCAGCCTTTGGCGACGATTTTGTTCACGGGAAACATTAATTTTGTTTAATTCAATTGAATATGAATTGAATTTTGTTTAATTGAAATTTTACGTCACATTTTTCACATGTTAGCTGGATCAAAAATTGCCGATAACCAGACTTAAATATAAGCAAACATGATCTTTGAGTTTACTGGATATATTTCCTAATATACTCATTATCTAAGAGCGATTTGTTCACATATTTCACAGAAAAATTGATGAAATGAAAAAACAGAAAGTAAAATCCATTAGGATATTGTTTTAACTTTCAATAATGGAAGATAAATATGCAATTCAATATCTGTATAAAAGATGAAAACTGAATTTCTTTGCAACAATGAAAAGTATTGCTGTAAATTATACATAAAATGCTTTTGAAAATTTATTAAAATTAGGAAAATTGGGCATCAAGTAAAATGATATTTTTACAAAGATAATTTTCTGAATTTTAAGATGGTGCAAAAATCATTTATGTGTCATAATATTGTCGGAAGTTATCAACGAAAACCGCCTAAATTTTGCTTATCATTTAATTAACTAAAATTCTAACTAAAACTTTAAATAAAAACCATTTTCACCGTTCAAAGTATATCTGTGCCAAATTTGGTAGCTTAAAGTCTAACGTTTTGTCCTGTATAGAGCGAACGGTCACACAGACAGACACACAGTCGCTTTTATTATTAGCAGAGATAAGTTTCTGATATTGCTGTGTGCCTTATAAATATACGGTACACAGCAATAACAGAAACTTATCTCTGCTAATGAGCGATTATAAATTTTATACTTTTTATATTTATAAGTATAAAATTTATAATCGCTCATTCTTATTATTGAATAAAAATACAAGGTGATTCAAATTTAACATACAAATTAATAGGGGAGGAAGTAGGTTACCATGCTTATCAAACATTGCTGAAAATATTAGGGGTGCTTGTTATGGCTCGTTTAACATAATAAAACGACGTTACGAGTCTTTGAATATTAGAGAAATACCATTGTTCTGATTTATTTATTTTATGCAAAAGAGTATCAGTGTATCCACGCCCACCGACTCGCCCATAAGGTCAGACTTCTGTGGATGTCATTAGTAGTTCTTTTAAAGTAATCATTTCTGCAACATGCTATTTCATCCACGTAATATGATGGGAAAAAAATTCTGACTTTGCCCCATATATTTTGAACGTTCCTATCCAAACATTCCTTTAACTCACCTTCAGTTTACAGGGGTTTCATAAATGTTGCGAAAGCCCTTATGAGTTGAGGAAGGAGATAAACATATTTAGTTTGAACGAATCGTTCACTATTAACGTCACCGTATCACTATTTAATATCATTGTGGAAAGAAAGAGAAGAAATGCTGAAGATTGTTTCAGACTTAGAGACGAAGATATTTCAAATATTAGATTAATTTTGGTTCCAGTTCCAAATTTAGCATATTATTAATTCTAAGACTAATGAAATTAGGCAATTATAATTCAGGAATCTGTTTTTACCAAGCAGACAAATACTAGGCATCAGGCTTTCTTCGATTGCAACTTGCTTCGTTTTATTACCTAAAGAAGCTTTACTCTAAAAAATTATACTTCTGGCATAAAACAGACTATAATACGAAACAGAAAAAATGTGGATGGTTTTTTTAAAACAAAAATATATAGTGAAAATGAGTAATTGTAGCTGTAGTCGTTTGCTATTGAAAATTTCTTAACATATTTCATCCGAATCTTGAATTTGAAAGAAAAGCAAAGGAGAATAAAAACTCATGGAATAAGTTAATGGAAGCTCAGAAAGAAGGATATCGACAGTGTTGAAGAAAACTCACACGTGCAATGCTTTAAAATCGATTGGTGACTCGTACTAAAAGACCATAAAATCGGAATTTTAGCACGAAAGGCTTGGTCATTATAAGTTATGTGATTACAAAACTATGTTATTAAATAATCGAACTCCTTCTATATACGAATGAAGTATTATCTTAAATGTACTAAGGCATTAAATATTTTTATGATTCGATTACTACAATCGATTGCCAAATGTCATCAATCAACATTTTATATTAGTCTTTGTTCCACTGTGATCGCATTATGCATCGTTTACTTAAGTTGTGTATTCTGGCTTAGGAACATGCTAGAGAAATAAACTAGGAGATATTTTCAAGTAATTATCTCTTAAGGTTTATGCAATAGAATAGGAAATATCCTTTACAGAGACATCGATATTTTAACTATATCCAATTTTTAAAATTCTAATTAATTAAAAATAAAGCATTGCTCATAAATTCATTGTGATATTCAGGGTGTCCACTAAAGTCCTTCTACCCCACATTAACTTGGGAACGACGACAACTATTGCCACACACTTGGTGTCTAGGTATAGTCAAGTGACCATGCGCTACATGGTGAGATAGGTTACAGAGCCACCTGGAATGGAGTATACGAGAAAGTATAGGGGAGCTCACTCCCGCTGGTTGAATTTCACGTTTAGCTTATCAATTAGCAATAGTAATACTCCATCGAAGGTATTGCAATGTGTCGGAAGGGTAGCATAAGCCTGCTGTTTGAATTATTCCGACAGGAAAAAGTATTTTGAGGTAATTTTTGTCCAAAAAATAACATTTTCTCTTTTGGTCCATGTTTTGTGATGTTACAATTTAAGAAATTACGAACAAACTACTGTGCGTTTTAAGTGTTCTGTTCTTCAATACCCCCGAGGAGTCTTTTCGTACTAAATCGAAGACGTTCTACAATTTTGTAATTAATTTTTTTCCCGTATCTTGTACCGTGTTTGAGATAGGAACACTAACTCCGTTGCTTGCTTCCAGGTGGCGCTGTAACTGATCTCAACGTGTAGCGCATGGGTACTTTACTATACCTAGACACCAAGTTTATGGCAATAGTTGTTGCCGTCCTCAAGTTAATGTGGAGTAGAAGGACTTTAGTGGACACCCTGTATATAGACTATTTTATGAAAGGTCTTATATTCATCGAAATGACTGTCCCAAAATTTTGGGTAATAAATACAGCTAAGAAAACTGTTAAAATATAGAATTTTCTGCACTGAATTTTTATTAGGGAAATGAATGATTTCACACAGAGCTCATAAGCATGCTTCTGATTACTAAAGAAGTAGATATTAATTTGGAAATAAGTTCGCATTATATGTTACTATGTATAATTATTGGAATTTATAATTACTAATAATTTATGCAATGGTTTTATGAATAAAATTGACTTAAAATAAGTCACAAAACATGGATCATATACTAAATGATCTTGGGAGTGATAAAACTAATATTCAATAAAACAATCCTATTAATCTAGTTCTTATCTGAAGTTATTCAATTCTGAGCCCAGTAAATATCTTGTTAGAACTTGAGGAAAAGCTAATGAAAATGAAATACAAAATTCAGTGGAAGACAACTCTACTGTTTTCATGAGATTTCTCTAGTTGTTAAAAATATCATCGCCTGTTCAGGGAAATCGAATAAAATACAATATTTTTTTCTTAACTCTTTGTGGACAGGTACGGCGTATAGAGTGCGCCAGTTTGTATTTATCATAAGCTGAATAAAAACTGTCGCAAGTAGACAACTCGCCACCCGTCTAACCTCGTGTTAACTTTCCTCCTACTTGTTCCGATAGTTTCCTTTAACAATAAATCAGTCAGTTCTGTCTGATCGGACTTGTAAGTGCAAGAAACGCTCTCCATAACCTAATCCGGCTATCACGAAATGGCGGGAAATGATCCCATCAGAGCAATATTCGGCCGTTTTTGAAGAATTAAGCAAGAAAATAGCAGCTGAGAACGAATCTGATGCATTATATCTCGATGGAGAAGTGAGTGAGTACAGCGACCTAAAAGCTGATTCTGAGACTGACTTGGAGAACAATCCAGTTCGCGAAGAATATAGAGACTCAAACTCGAACACAGAAGTTTGTATCATCCATCCATTCAACCTCTAATCTTATTATACCATAAAAAATAAAGTTATGTGTAATTAAATAACCGGAGAGTTGGAAGAAACGAGATGGCGTATAATGGCGCCACCTGACCTCAGTGTTCTAAAGCGTCACCTGTCCGCAAAGGGTTAATGAAAGATCCCATTGCTGATGATGATATGACGAATAATTCTAAGAAAATTCTATTTCTAATGTCAAATGAGGCAGATTCAGTCTCGAATAGTGTAAATTATTTTACTGCGGCGTTTAAATCTTAAAAGAAAAAAACATTCGTAGTTTGCTCGTCTTATTCGTTAGTTATTCATTTTTAATCTTTTTTAAAAAATATAGTTCTCTATAGCTGTTGACGAAGTGTTTATGGAACTTTCAAAAGTTATACTTACTCGGAAGTCCTTACTTGAAGCCCTTGAATAGTAATTTCAGACTTTAGTACACTATATATTATTTAAGTGATATTATAGGAAAATGGTAAAATTTAAATCTTTTAGCTGATAAATAATGCTTTAATTCTTTAGCTGAAATCTGAAAGCACTTTTTGCTTTAATATAATATAAATAACAACTGCACTTACCTTGATACTCTAGATATCCACATATGGAAAAAGGAGAAAATTAAACTTTATATTTATTTTAATAATTACTTCTAATATGATTCTTTAGATATCAAAAATTAATATATGTATTTTTAGGTTGTAGATAAAGTAAATATTGGCTTGAAAATATATGATGTCGGCAGTATGTTGCGTTTAAATTAATTTGCATATCACTCTGCCATCTACTGTCACCAAAAAATGATATTGAATACAATTATTTTTTAATAGCACCACAATTATTTTTTAATCCAAAAAATAGTATTTAAATATCGCAACAGTTACTTTTTAATTATCGTTTAATTTTGAATAGATTATCTGAATATGTCACTGGTATTACAGAAAAATACTCAACGATACTTTTTTATAGCGAAGTTATCATGATAAAAAATGAAAAAAAAACACAGTTATTATGTGTTTAATAAATGAGTTTTAATTCTATCGTAATA